>JAVJGI010000050.1:88853727-88887791 GCA_035590275.1 Ibycter americanus | reverse complement strand
AAAGCAACAACCCAACAAAACAACAACCAACAAAAACCAAACGACCTCATTATTTTACCAACAAGTCTGAGGTGACTTCTGCCTTTATATCTTTCTGTGATGTTGAGCAGAAGAGACTGTCATTGCTGCCTTCTGGAGCCCTCTTCCTTCACCACACTGCCCTCTTCTCTATAGTATGTATTAAGAAAAAAAAGATCACCCCCTATTTTAACCTAAGTTTATTGTTTAAATATTGCTTTCATGTTATCTTGGGAACCATAATGTCTGTAGCTTTTATGCTACTGCTCAGCTGTTGGAAGCAGACTGAAACCCTGAGAAATCACACACATATATGTATATATATATATGTTAAAGATCAGTAGTTCTGAGGTCCAGCAACTCTATTGCACAGCTTGTTGCCTTGAGCAAATGCCGTCCCTGCTCGTAGCGTGTTCCTTTGGGAGAGGCAAATGTCCAGGGAACTGTGCCACCATTGCTTGCTAGGGCCCTCCCTGTCTGGTAATGCTGCGAGATTTGTTTCAATTTGCAAATGAAGCATGTTTTCTTATGGGGATTACACCAAAATAAATAGGCCTGGAATCACGAAAGGATAACATAGTTCCCTGAGGAATGTGTAGCTAATTAAGCTTGGAGAGGTCAGATCTGACCCAAAGCAAGCAGAAGTCAGTTCTTGCAAAGACGTATGCAATTGCCAAAATTAGGATTATCTTTTTCTAACTGTTCTTTAAAGAAGCAACAAAATGAGATATTTTGAGCAAAGATACTATGTGTTTGCACTCATTTAGCATCAAATCCTTTCAACCTACTTTATAAACCAGTGGTTAAACAGATTAATTGAGGAGGGACAGTAGCCAGCACTCCATTTACAGTTCAGGTTGGCAAACCAGACCACAGTGCAGAGGGCTGGTGCAAAGCCCGCTAGAAATCTAGTTTTAGGATCTTGGGGATCCTGCTGGCTGGTTTAACCCATTAGTGACATCCAAGTTCTTCTGAGTTGAGTTTCTTGTCCTTTGCTTCTGAACTCTTTTGGAGCAAATCCAGTGACCTGATAAAGAAGAGAACTTCACCTCTGATTACTGGTTTACGGTTATCAGGAGAGATAACCATCCATTTTTGATTCTAGGGATCTTCTGTTTCACTGGAGTTTTTAAGAGGTTCTTCTAGTTTACCCTTCTCCCCCATAACCTATGTGGCAAATGTCTTGCCCTGTACGTGTTCTTCGGAAAGCTGGAGAACAACTTTCATGACATAGGTCAAGACTGTGACTTTGCAAGATCAAATATCACAGCATGGAAGAAAGCCAGACTTCGAGGTGGTGAAGACATGTGAACAATACATTTCTCTATCTGGGGATGGCTGCATTCCTAGTTAATTGTGAAAGGCTTCTTTTCCTTCAGCGACTTTGTTTGAAACAGCTTTGTGGCTTTGTCTGGGAAACAGGGATTTGTATGTAAATAACTACTCTAAATTTTGAAGTCCCTCCTGAAGGTATGTAACTTCCCATTTCAGGTGCTAATTTCAGACTTTGTTTCATAAGGTATAATCACTAGCAGACAGAAAAGAGCTGTGCATGGGTCAGACCTGTAGAAACATGGCTTAGATGTTACAGTACTCAGTTACTCATGTTTGGTTTTTTTTTTCCAAGAAACTCATGGAGAGTTTCTCAAGCTTCTGCTGATCCTCTTTACGTCTCGTTGAGGTGGGTACATGTAGTGTTAGCATTATTTCAGCAAATAAAAAATACTGAAGTTGAGACATTAATAAAATGGCGCTAAAATGTCACTGTTAGAGTTTGGTTTCAAATTGTTCTGCTGTTCCCTGTAGCAACTTTATCACAGAACTAGGGGAGAGAAAAAATGTAATGTTAGGAAGCTCTTCTGTTGTTACTTGGCTTCTGTTCACTGTGTGACAGCATTATATATGAATAAATCTTTGCATTTTATTGATAATCATGAACCAAGCCCATTAACAGTTTTTCAACTGTAGTTGTCTTTGCAATTTACAATGCAATCTTTTTGTTTGTTTCTTAGAAACGTAACTTCAGAACTGCTTTACATTAATCAAGGGTTGTTTCCTTAGGGCAAAAGATTTTGTTGTTCTGAAGTGAGAGCGGAAATGGTGTATAGGTGCACTGAATCTCAGTGCTGATTTTACTGTATCTGTTCTCTTTTTTTCCCCCTTTTTTTTCTTTGTGGGAACATGATTATATCTTGTTAATTAAAACATTGTAGTGACTGCAAAGTGCTTGTTCATTTTCTGTTGTGTTTGGTAGATCTTCCTTTAAGGCTGCTGTTTTCAATGTGTCAAAACATGCTTAATTTGAAGAGGAAAATACAGTGGGTTTTGGGCATGCTTTATACCTATTCTCTCTAGCATGAAATGCTGAGGATGTTTTATCTCCAGGACAAAAGTCTGAGTTAGATACTAGTATTACACAACTGGAGATGTGGTCGTGGTGGTTTGGGTATTGTGGTTGGGTTTTTTTTCATTAAATAGAAGTTGTGTATTACTGTTGTAGCTTTTTAATCCCAAGTTAATATTCCAATAATGTCTCTTTTTATTCTAGAATTTGGATTTACATTTTTTTTTATTTAGTCATCTTACAAGTTGTATCTTTGAAAGCACAGAGTTGCTTGAAGAGATGCTGCACTCAATGTCCTTTAGTTTGTTTCCTTAGCGAGTAAGGGGATTTATGATTTGAGCATTTTGTGGGATGGGTTGGAGAATCATAGAATCATAGAATGGTTTGGGTTGGAAGGGACCTTAAAGATCATCCAGTTCCAACCTCCTGCCACGGGCAGGGACACCTCCCACTAGCCCAGGTTGCTCTAAGACCCGTCCAGCCTGGCCTTGAATCCTGCCAGGGATGGGGCAGCCACAGCTTCTCTGGGCAACCTGTGCCAGTGCCTCACCACCCTCACAGCAAAGAATGTCTTCCTGATATCTAATCTAAATTTCCCCTCTTTCAGTTTAAAGCCATTCCCCCTTGTCCTACCAAGAAGGGGATGATCACTGACAGGCATGTCAAAAGAAGAAAATTAAGCAGAGAAATTTCTTACGTTTTAAGGACTTAACCCCAAAGCTGTAGTTTTAAATAAATAGGTGTGTGTGTTTTGTTTTTAAACAAAACAGAAAAAAAAAAAACACCTGGGGAAAGAAAAATGTGGATGTATATGTAAAGACATATATTAAGTATTTCCATGAGCTTACCATTTGGGCTCCTGACAGTCATTTATGCAAAAGTCACAAGGTCTCCTAACATCACTGTAACTTTACATGATTTGGAGGATATCAGTGGCTTCATTTTGCTGCCCTTTTCCCCCTTTCTCATCGATTTTGTAACATGATTAGTAGTGAATTAGAACAAACAGACTTTTTAGCAGGTCATGTATATGTTTGATGAAGATTCCCCCCCTTGCACATCCTCTGTGTTACACGTAACATGTGGCATGCATGCCAGCATTTCTTACTTGATAAAACTGTACCTTGGAAGAAAGTAATTCATTATAGCCAAATTGTTAAATTGCTTTTGCAAAAGCAATATGATAACATTTGAGATTTGGACTTTGAAACGCACCTTCGGTAATAACTGGCTCGTTCTTTGAAGATGGTTCTTCCTCTGAACGATAACCTACTTCTTGCAAAAAGAAAATAAAAAGTAAGGAAAGTAAAAATGAAAGATGCACCTGGGAGTGAAAAAAAGCCTTGAAATGTAAATACGGGATATGCCAGCAAATGACCTGTTGTGCAGCAGTGGGGGGCACTGTTGTGTCTATTACAGCAAGTGGGGACACATTTTATTTCCTTAGTGCCAGGTATCCTGCCATTTGTTGACATTTTGTCTTGTTTGAGTTAACATTTATCTCATGTTGGTTGGTTACTCATTAACTGATGTGGCTGGTGTTACAGTAGTATGAAGGGAAACTACCTGCAGATTCATTGGAGACAGAATTCTTCATCAAAGTAATTATTTTAAATTTTTTTCCATCAATACGGGAGTTTTTCAAACTAAGGTATTAGTGTTTTTCAAACTAAGGTGTTTCAGGAAGTATCCCACCAGGAAAGTGTTTCTGTATTAACTGTGTATGCAAGAACAGGTAGTTTGTCTTTCCAGTATTCACTTGGTTATTTGTGGGTAGCCTAATACGTCTGTATGCATGTGTGTGTACGAGCCGGGTGCTGAAAATGTAACTGGTTTTGAAAATCAGGCAAGACATGTCCATATTCTGATATTGGTTGTTAATACGTGAATTTGCAGGAGTACAGAAGCTAAATGCACCTTGGTTGTGTGGAGCTATGAAGTACTACACTAACGCATATCCAGTGTATTTCTTACAAGAATAAAGATACTATCGAAAGCTGACAAACTAGGTGATTGCAAATGTCGGTTTTGGCTTTCTGTTGGGTTTTTTTTTGTTTGTTTGTTTGGGTTTTTTAAGATCAGCTGCAGCTTCATTTGGGGAATCGGAAAAGTCTTTCTGACATTTATTGTTTTGCGTGGTTGGTACACAACGTGCATAACTTTTTCAACTGATGAATGAGACGTTTATAGTCCATTTTGTCTCTGCATTGATACTGGATTGAAGCCCTGCGGTCTTGCTTTCCAGCTCTATAATTTTTCTCTAAATGCTGGTTTTTATTTTTTTAGTATGTCTCAGACCTTTGCAAACCAGGAAAAAGAGGTGGAGCCACTCTCATATCCTCAACTTAGGTTGCCTAGACCTCGTGACAGCCTCTGTTATCTGTGAACACGTCAGCTCTTTTGCTTTTAACCTGCGTCTAGATTAACTGTAGAAGAATTTGCTGCAACTGCTCGTGAGAACTGAAATTGGGATACGCAGAGATCTTGACTATTTTGCTTCAACTGGGAAGAAGTACGCTATTTGTTTATATGGAGTCAAAGGAAAAAAAGTCGGTGCACCTTGGATGATTCAGTGTATCTTGCATTGAGTTTTGTAGCTCAAAAACAGTAGGAGTGCACCCAGGTCTTCGGCTGTGTGATGAATTTTGAGTGCTCTGCAGTTTAGTGATGGTTCAACACAGCAATAAGTGGCAAAGGGATTGCAGTACACACCAGAAGGGGTCTTACGTGACTTTTTGGTAGTCCTAGAACAGCACCGTCTAACACCGGTGTTGATCTTTATAAAAAGAAAGTGTGAAAGACCCACAACCAGGGGAAGATGGAGCCTATCTGTAAAGTCAGGTTGCTCCGTATAGCTGTTGTAGGCAGAGTGAAGCTCAGAGAAGAAAAAAAATCAAGCAAATGCTAACCGTAATGTTAGCTCTCATCATCTGACAGCCCTGAGCGTGTGTGAGTTGACTGAATAAAGATCTGCCAAAAAAATCTGTAATTCTCTGCTGAAGTTCTTTTCCCATGGATGTCCCTAGTGCTCTTGTGTCAGAATAAAGAGGATTTTTCTTTTTTCTTAGGCAGCGAGTCAGCTGTAATTATTGAGGAGGTTACAGCAGAGTTGTGTTTTGGTTAGCCAAGGGGAAAGGAGATGCTTGATTCCTCGAGGGTTTTTAATAGTGGAGGGAAGGGAGAGAGCAGAGATGATATTTATGTGCTCCAGTGATGACAATTATTTTATAGTGTTTCTGATTATTAATTATGTGAGCATGTAATATCAGTTCATCTCTGCTTTTCCATTGTGCTACCCAGCCAGCCTGCAAGCTCCTTTGGGGTTTCTATTAATTCTTTCTTTTCTTCCTAGTGTAGGCAGAGAAAGGAAAGTAATTGTTGAAATTTCAGGTTTTATCTGTTTTAACCTTAGGCGTTGCTAATGAGACCACTAGCAAAAGCTGGTTTTTAGTGCTCCAGACTGCTCTGCCTGATGGTTTGCCACTTTGGCTTGAAAGGAGAATTGGTGGTTGTAATTGAAGGTGGCAACTGAAGTTTTACATGTTCTGTCAGGCGAGGGCTCACAGAGGCAGATGTTGTCTTCGCTTTCAGCAGCGGGAATGCTATCATGACAGCTTAGTTAACATCTTCCATGTGTTTAGTACGGATATTCGGTTGGGTAGGCTAGTGAATCATGAGTGGCAGTCGTGAAATGAGCTGCAGAAATGTGGCGTATTAAGACCTTGGACTTGCAAAGCCTGCTGAGGAGCCCGAGGGTGCAGCAGACCAACCTCCATGGCTCCTCTCTGTCCTGTGTTTCTCAGGGATAGTGTGGAGATCATGGGGAGGCTGGGAGTGGAAAATCAAAGTGCTGCTACTTTTATTTACTTTTTTTTTTTTTTTTAATAAGTCCTTTGTGATTTAAGAAGTGTTGAGAATCAGAGTTACATGTTTTTCACAAGCAATTACGAAGGCAAATGCCATCCCTTCCGTGCTGGTGGTTAAGATCTGTTCCTCGGAGGTAAGACCAGAGCGGGCTGTCCTGGTGTAGTCAGGTCTGTCTCTTTGTGCTGCCTACAAGACTGAGGTTTCTTTTTGTTCTTGCAGCTTGCTCTGTTGCATGGACTGCATCTTCTTTTTATTACTCTAAGGATTATAGATGACACATCAGGCCGCTCCTGCTCAGTAACCCACTCTGTGAGCCATGGCTTGAGAGCTGGTAGGACAGCTCACCAACGGGTCCCGAGAGAAAACACCTTTGTAGTCCAGGTGTTGCTGCCGAGTTTCTGGCTCTGCTCTGTTGGCCAAGAAGTGAGTCCATCCTGGAGAGCCATAATGGTGAAGGTGAACATGTTAAATGAAACGAGTTTTCACTGGGGGTAGCCTCAAAGTGCTTGTTAAAGTGAGCGTGTATGATGACTTACTGGGGCTCAGCTGAGTGGTGTGAATTGATGAACCACAGTCTTTTGACTTGGCTGTGTGAGGTCCAAGGGTGCCTGCAGCTAACACTTTTCCCTAGATCATCAGGTAATCTGAGTTAGTCATGCTTTCCTTGGCTTTCTTTGTGTTTTAGTTGTGAATATTCAAACAAGATTGTTTGATTTTTTTGTTGTTTGGTTGTTTGGTTTTGGGTTTTTTTTGGTGTGATGCATCCAGAACATGTTCTCCATAGGAAGTGTTTTAACGTGAAGCCAAGCCTCTGAAATTATGAGTCCACGGAATATCTGTTCTGCTTGCTCTGCTCAGCCCATACCCCATTAAAAAAGCCAGAACAAGGATAAGGTGTTGGGAACTGCTGAAGTCCTAGATTACATGAAAAGCAGAATACTTATTTATTAACTAAAACTGAGTTGATATGAGAAAGCTGCAAAGGCTGGAGGAGGGAAGAAAGCCCTCCATGTTTCCCTGCATATGTGACCTAAGGGAAGGCATTACTCTTCAGCCAGCTCCACTGATGACAGCATGTGAGCAAGGCACCGAGTTAGTACTGAGCTAATGCGAACTTTTCAGGGGGTTGAGAGAAAGTAATGCAGCTGAGAGCAGCTGTGGGCACTCGGATTCTGCACCTGGCCTGGATTTTGGAGTATTTGAGGGAGCTCAATCAATGGGATTGGGTCAGCTCCAAAGGAAGTATCTTTTTTCCCTTATTTTATTATTGTTTTTTATTCCAGGTGTTGACACCCTGCTTTTTTCCAAGCAACTACAGACTGGTAAGTGATTTTGGCACTACTGATATCCATCAGGTTTTATTAGCTTATAGATTAAGTTATTCTTGTAGCCTCCAATAATCTCTTGTTATTTCAGTACTGTGCCATCACCTTTCCCCTGTGAGGGCTTGGCAAATCAAGGGTCTATTCTTGAAGCTTGTTAGTGTCCTGTCCCATGCAGAAGTCTGGTTGTTTTATTGAGCATTTTTCAAGGCTAAAGATGAACTGGGTGAAATGTTTTCTGCTGTTTCGAATTCTCCTTAAACGAGACTGGATGACCTGCCTGTGATGCAACAACCGTGTGCAGTTGTCTGTATTACCTTATCTGCTTTTTTGTTGTGTATTTTAAATAATAAAAAAAAGACATTAATTGTTTCAACATAGCGATGTCTTATTTCAATTTGGAAGTATGAATAGCAGATGATTTGGTTGAGGCCTGTTGTTTTTTGTTGCTGATGGAAGAGAGAAAGCTAACCCATACTTCCTCATGATAGGAAAATGATAAGCCTTTTCTGGCTTGCATGACTGAATTTGGTTATTTCAGCCCCAAGGGTAGCGTGAATGATGCCTGGAGGATGGGGTGCAACAGTTATTTGTTGAACCAGCACTACCATCTGCTAGTGCCATTACTAGGACTAATCAGGCAACAGCTGATGCCCAAGTGTCAGCCGAGAGCTCTATGTATTTAGGTATGTGATGCAGCCACTGGCGACTGGGCATCCTGCATCTCGCTCCTGCCTTGCTGCAGCAATTGGCCAAGACACTTTGCATATTTCTGTGTCTTGATTCCCTGCTGGAAAAATACAGGTAATGCTACCTGCCTAATATGAACGACAGAAGTAAAAACGTGCTATGGATGTGTTGGTTCATGCTTTTCTTAATCATTATCCTTTAGAAGAAAGGCTGGAAGCCTAAATCAGTGGTTCACGGTATTAGGAGGAATGTGAGTATCAACTTGTGGGAGGTCTCTCCTGATTTTGACCCAGTAATTTTATGAATTAACCCATGTCAGAGTCTGAGGATCCTCTATGGCATTACTGCTAAAATCATAAATAGAAAATAAACCCTTCCTTACATCTGCAGCTCACAGTATTAGATGTAGACTGGCAACTGTGGTTGCTGTTTCTTGTGTGTTGTGCACGCAACCTGCAGATTGATTCTGACATGGAAAATTTGTCATTGTGATTCAGCAACAATTTTAAGCATACAGCAACCTGTGGGATATGGTACCAGTCATTGCCGTTAATAATTCGGGTTGAACTTGGTTTATGTGAACTGTGAACATGGGGCAGTGCGGGTGATCTGGGCAGTGTGGCTGGCAAAAGTGGCCTAACCTGTTTTAGTTCACTAGTAGGGATGTAGCCAGAGGTATATTCAGTCCCTGAATAAAACATCTACTAGTTTTAGGCAGAAGAAGGGGTGGAATTGTATTTAAATTTCTTGCAGGGAAAGCTGTAGGTGAAATACTTCCGTGTTTTGCTTTTGCTGTGAAATGTGGTTACACTTTCAGACTGGGAGTCTGCCTTGTGCCCAAATAAATTTTACCTGTTTAATGAAGAGTTATGTTGTTCTGAAGAAGGATAATCTATGACCATATTAGCTGTAAGCAGTTTCTTTTACCGTCATTTTGAGTGTAAAATACTGAGAATATCAAGAATAAGTAGTTGGGATCTTTAGATAATGAGGAGGGCAGTACTCTATTCCAATTAATCAAAACTTCATTGCATCGCGATTTGCTGCTGACCTATGGATTTATCCCCATTCATTCCAGCCAAGGAATTCCAGGCTTCCAGTTCTGATGCAAATAAACGATGCATACGGCTGCTCTAAATTAGTGCTACATATATTTAGCCAATGTAATGGTTGCCTGTATTGCTCTCCTTAATGTGGCTTATAGCAAGAACTGTAGTTAAACTCTCAGTGGCATGTTTGCTGAAGATTGTTGAAGCCTGACGAAACTCACAGATGCTCTTTTTCTTCAGAATGTGGTTTTTATTGATTATTTTCAGCTTGGATGTCTGTTTCCAAAGAGGCCTTTTCTTCCTGTTTCTCATGAGCCGTGTATATTGGAGCTGTGTAATGACATCAGGATCCTCACAGATCAACACAATGCAGCTGTTTGGCGTTTCAGGTGCTATATAAACCAGCTGCTGTGAAGTGTTCTAATACTACTTTATGTTGTCATGCACATTCCTCTGGTCGGGGAAAGGGGAATGATGTTAGTCCAGCTCTGTTGATTCAAGTCAAATGTTGAACAAAGGTGACCTATTCTGGTGCACTTTGTTTATTTCATGAAGAGGCAGTGGGTTATTAGTGGCAATGGCCTTTCATTGCAGAGATATATGTAGCATGACCCAACGATTTTAAAAAAGAAATAAAAGGGAGGAAAAAGTGCCATGGTCACTGTTGGTTGTTGGTTTGTTGGTTTTTTTTTTTTTTTTTAATCTAAAGAGCTGACTTAGCTTATATAACAGTTCTCCTAAAATTTCATAAAAATCAAAGATGGCAAGTCTGTTTAAACAGCCTTTTCTGGAATTGTTGGATCTTATTTTGAAAGATTTTTGATTACTTACTGGATCTTTTTTTTTAAAACAACATTTTGAATTAAAGAAAAATTTACTAACAAGTACACACATTTTTCTTAAACAAGTCTTTTCCTCTAGCACTGCAAAACGAAGAGAAAGTTTAAGCCCTAACCTTAAAGCTCCAAACACTTTTCATTTCATCTATTCCTTTAAAAAGATAAAAATAAAAGGAAAGCCAGTGGAAGGACGATAATTTTGAGCTTATGTTTAGATGCTAGGAAGTATTCTAGGACAGTTTAAGATGCTTCAACAAGGCAGTAAGTTTGTCTCCTTCACTGATTTTTTTTTTTTTTTTTTTCCATCATTCATAATCATGTAGTTTTGAAAAGAATAAAGGAAATGAATTCCTCAGAGGCCCTCACATATCCCACCAAATGTCCTGCGGTAATGAAATGTGGCGTGAAGGCCCAAACCTCTTAGCATACATGGATTCTTATCTTAAAATTACTCCATCAGTTGAATAGCCCTTATCACTGCATGACTTGTCAGTTTTAAGGCACAGTTGAGTAGTGATCTTTACCAGGGAAATTTTGGATTTAACCTTTATAACCCTTCTTCTTCTCCCCTCCCCCCCTTCTTTTTTTCCCCTCCTTTTTAAAAAAAACTAGTTACTAAGGAATTCTGCATATCTGTAGTGCTGCCATTTAAATACCACATCTCATAACCAGTTGTTATAAAGATTATATGTAAAGATTATATATCTATAATGCAGAAAGATTAAGTGGAGACTTACCCAGCTACTTATGCTTTATTGTAACATCACTTCAAACTGAAGCTTGTTTAGCTGTTTTGCCAAGTCTTGGATGGAAGTTTAATTATTTTGGTAGAAAGTGGGAAGGGGTGGCGGTGGTTCTGCTTTTTTTGGTTTGCTTAACTCTGCTTTCCTTAAGTATGCAAGCCTCTCTTCTGCTTGTGAAGAGAAAAATCAGACTTTCACATTCAGGCCCCTCCTAACAAATGCAAAACCTGATTTTGAACAGTGCTTCAGACTGTGCTCTGGCCTGTCTCAGAAGAGGAGGTGAACAGAATAAAACTGGCTGTGCAGGAAAAGGGTTTTTTTGTGTATGTAGGTTTTTTTGGTTTTTTTTTTTTTTTTTTTTTTTAAAGGAGTGGGAGAATACTTTGAAAAAATTGCTGAAGAAGCAAGTGGTGGAGTCTCAGAGGTCTCATCCTAATTGCTTATCTCCTTGTTACTCTGGTAGTTAACACATACCTTCATGTATCCAGCATTTCCTCAAAAGAAACAGTGAATTTTTGTGAAAACGTATTAAGATACAAAGAAAAAAAACCCAGAACCAGGTGTATATGGGGAAAGAGAGGAAGAGAACAGAAAACCTGAAGAAAATTCAGTACTGTAACAGCATTTGTAAGAAAATTAGTCCTTTTAAGCAAAAACCGCTCCCATTCCTTTTTTTTTTTTCTTCTTTTTTTTCTTTTTCTGTAGTGCCTGGTGAATGCAGTCCTCCCCGGCAGCTTTGGCTGAGAAAGATCAGCGAATACAACAACATGTGTTTTTATCCTTGCTGCAGTCATTTATTTTTTAAACGCATCTTCCCAGAAAAAAAATGTGAGGCTGCCTGTTGTTCCCAGGGAGCACAGTCAGCCTGTTTTTCATGTGAGCCCGCATGAGATTTTCAGAGAAATCTGAGGCCGTTTGTGCTGTTGGGAAAGGCCTGAGCATGCGGGTGAAGGATTGCATTCTCCAGTTTCATTTTTAAGTGGGGCCTCAGCCCTAGAAGACGTAGGATTGTTAACTTGGGTTGATCAGGTGTGACCTCCAAGTGCCCTGGAGGGCGCTGGCCGTGGGGAGCTGGGAGTGCCAGGCCGCGGCGGTTCCGCTCTGCCAGCTGCCATGTTGGGTGTCCGGCTGAGATCGGTAAAAGCCTTGCTGGAAAACTGCGTCAAGCAGGATTGATTTGTAATAAATTTCTCTGACTAATGGCTAATTCGTTTCTGGGTTTTTCCTTTCTTCTTCCAAACATGGAAATCTTACGGAAAACCAGGAAAAGGCCCAATTCTGTTGTTTATGGGGACTTAACTTTTCCCCCGTATTTGCTGCATCCAGACTTTAGCTCACAGGACCTGTGAGATGCGCACATAGCAAGCGTTGTTATATGCACGTAGCAAGCACGATTTGGTGGAGGTGAAGGGCACAGAAGGCCAGCCAGACCTCCCTGGGATCCTAGAGCATTGCGAGGATCTTTCCCACCTCCTTCCCCCAGCCCCAGCAGGGCGGCTGTGCCAGGCCGCGCTGCCCGGCGAGCGCGCCGGCGCGTGGTGGGGCGGGAAGGGCAGCGGGGCTGGGCTGTGCCCCGCGTTGTTGGCAAAGCCGGGGGGGATCCAGTGGAGGTGGTGTTTGCTGGTTCAGTTCCTGCTTTGTTGCCATCCAGAGCTGTAGTGCCTGTGTCTCCATGTGAAGAAATCTGTGGGCTTTGGAGAAACCTTTGTGGGGATGATGTTTCTCCACTTCTGGTTCATACAGGTTTCCTGAACTGCTGGGGAAGCAAAGGTGGCTTGAAAAATTTTTTTTTTTTTTTTTTTTTTTAATATTAAAGCTAGCTCTTTCTTGCTGCTCAGTTTTGCTTTATTAAATTTTGAGCTGTGCTTTTTCCTTCCTTTCCCTTTTTCCAGCTTCATCATTCCTCTTTTTCTTGACTTTTTGATCTGTTAGTGCTGCGTTCCCCCAGTGCCCTAGATTGCAGAAGCGTGAGACACCTTCTTGACGAAACCTGTGATCTGCAGCCTGAATTGAAACACTCAATATGATCAATTTTTCAACCTTTTTCAGATTTGCGGATCCCCAGAAGGGGGTTGATGTGGGCCCCTATATAATGCATTTCTGTGGGGTTTGTTTTCTGGGTTTATGCTCCAAGTGCTTACTAGAGAAAGCCACAGAGCCCACAAGTCTGCGGAGTAGGGGTTCAGAAACGTGATTTTGAAGCGCAGTCGGTGCCTTGTTCATGAATGTCCCTGACTTAGCCATAAGAAGGAACAGAGAATCAAACGGCGTGTGCGTGGGCACCCCACTCCCCCCAAATTAATGAAATGTGGTGATGCTGAATTGAGCTGTGCAGTGTATGCTGACTTCAAAAGCTAGTCACTGTATTTGCCGGGAGGGAGGGCTCATGTTGTTTCCAGGAATATTAGAGAATTAAAAAATCTGGTAGAAGCTTAAATACGAAGTTTTGTTATAATGCAGTGTTCAATCCCTGACATTCATCCGAATGAAATGAAAATCAGGCTTTCTTGGAACAAAACCATTCTGTGGAAGCAGGGGATCCGTGGGAGGGAGCGGTTTGGGCGCTCCGCAGCCAGCTTTGCCTGCCTGTTGGTTTACGTTCTCCCAACCTCTCCCCGAGCGCGCACTGTTACGGGCAGAAGCGCCTGCTTTTCAGCAGCGGGACGCGATTTGCTATATAGCAGCTAAACCCAGCAGCCCGACATCCTTGCAAGGTGTCACACGCTGCTTTCAGCCTTCCCAGCTTCCTTTTAGCTAAAGGGAAATTACCCGTGTTTCAGGCTCCTCAGTATCGTTAGTTTTCACTTGGTATAGACACTTCTCGTGTATGTTTGACTTTACTAAACAACAAATGGACTTGCATAGATTCTGCTTGACAGCTCACACTGGAAAAGGGACACACACACTCCAGGGTAGGTTTTTTCTGCTTTTCTGCATGTATTTTCTATTCTTTCATAGCTTATCTCGAGAGCGACAGATCTTATGTCCCTTCTGAAAGTGCTTTTAGTTACTCTTTGAAAGGACTTTCTCAACAGTGGAATGTGTAAAAGGGAAGGACGGTACCAATCGCATCTCTGTAGTGTCTGCCAGCCAAACGTTAAAAAAACACCAAAACACAAACCAAACCAAACCACAGAACTGTAGCACAAAGTATCACAGTGTCGTGGAGGACTGCCACCTGTCTTCCAAAAGGAAAAGACAAATACTTTGAAATCCTTTAGTGTTAATTTAAAAACTGGCTTTTCTTATAGCCAGTGTTCGTTGTCGTAAGCACAGGTATCCATGTGGACCCCTCTTTTCTGGCAGAATTGTGAAGCAAATACCATTCCTTAGGTTAAGTTCTGATATTTCATCTGACATACAATGGTGGGAACTAATCTTCAGTCCCTAGCATCCTGTTCAGTTTTGCCTCACTGTCATTTCAGCGATCACGCTGGTTTAATTTGCCGTAGGTTAATGGTTTTCACATTGCTTCAAGAATTTAGTACTTGCACGTGAGTATCAAAGTGTGTTCGGCAGAAGTGTTATGTGTGAACTTGCTTTTGCTTCTTCTCGCTGAATGTCGTTAAATGCTGGGGCAAGAGAGGCTGAAGCTCAGGTCTGTTTCTTGAAGAAATGTCGTCACAGCACTACCTGGGGGATGTGGGGGAGGAAGGGAGGGAGGCGGCAGTTCGTTGGGTTTTGAGTGTCTTTAAAGTGGAACCCAAATGAGAAGCTTTCAGGGCAAGGTAGCCCTACTAATTAGCAAAACGTTGACAAATGTGGAGAAGCTGTGTCTTGAATGGAGTAAAGCATTTCCTCTGGCATTCGTTTAAGGGCTGATGTGTATTCCTTTTTTTGTAATTGCTAAAAGGAATATATATATATTTTTTTTAAAGTAACAGTGTCATTTTATTTTTTGCTTTAATGGCTTTATTTTTTCTTTAGAGAGGATTTTTTAGGGGACTGTTGGCAGGAATCTGTGATGATTTTGTCCTGTGATGGCAGGAGGGGGAGGTAGGACAATTTTTTTGGAATTATTTTTTCCTTGTGCCATAGCAAAATCGTTTTTATTTCTAACCATGTGGATCTAATATCCTTTGAACTGGCTTTATGGCGGGGAAGAGAATGTTTTGCTGTGTTTCATATTCTTGAAATGCTATAATTGGTGAGGTGCACAAGTAAGGCATGTTAGCTATAATATACTTTCATCACAGTGTTCAGTACGTTACATTGGGTCAAAGTATAATGGCTGCACATGGGGCTAATGAGATATGAGAGGCATCTAATCTCCTCTTGTCTCTGATTTTGAGTTTTACACTGGGAAAGTGATTCTCGTAATACAGGTGACAGTTTCCCCCTGGAGAATGGTAGTATTGGGAAAAAACACTCCAAAAATGAGATGTGGTGGGATATTGTAATGTGCAGTGATGTTTTCCATATGAGGTAGCAGGTCCTTTGCCTATGGCAGTGTGTCTTCCATCTGGGAGAGAGGAGTGGGAGAGAAGTCAGGAGCTGGAAACAGCAGGCACGAAGCGAAGGGGAATGATGTCACTGTAGAAGGAGGGAAGGAGGGAGGGAGGACAGCTCTGTTACGGAGTTTGTAAGATCAGCTTGGCTGTCCTGGTTAATATTTTTTGTTTTGCTTTACTTTTTTTCTCCTGGATGTCCCATAGACTTAGGTCATCGTGGTTTCTTTGCCATCTCTTTTTCTCTCTTTTAGGACTTAAAGAAGATTTGACTGGCACAGCTGTGTCTTAGAGTGGTCACCCCATGCCAAAGTAGAAAGTAATGATGATGTTCCAAGAAGAAATGTCAAGCTTTCACCAAACCCTTTAGAAATTTGAGATGTAGCTCTTCTATCTTAATGTGGCTGATAGTCTTGGTTAAGATTTTTAGCTTGGATATTAGAATACACTTTCAAAGCCCCCCTTCATTTGTGTCCAGAGACTTGAAGCTGGATCTTCCATATCTTAAATGAGCGTACCACATTGGTTAGCTGCTGAAGAGTTTTATTTGTAATTTTAATCCTGGAGTTGATGAATAGGCAGCAAGAATAGCAGTATTTGGCTTGGGGACAACCATTTTAATGTCATGCAGGGAGTGTACAGAGACCTGAGCGTACATCCTTAGGTGGCCCAGTTTTGAAAGAAAGGGATGAGCTGCTGGGTATCTGCTTACTGTGTGTATGTGTATATACGTGTGTGTGTGCGCACACACATGCACACATGTATATGCAAACACTTGTATTTACCTGGGATGGTTTTGTCACCACAACTCATTTAAGCACTCTTCCCCTTAAATCAGAAGAAAAAGGGCACAGAGTCATCCTGCCACTTGAGATAGGTCAAGCCTGTTGCTTCTAGCACTCTGTGGTCCCTCTCTGTAGTAAGGTGGAAGGAGAGAGCTGTTGCTTCCAGCCGAGAGAATATGAGCCATTTCAAGTAGGGGCTGGACAAGCCAGAGAGCAAATTCAAAACATTAACAAAGAATGAGGAAAGAGGATATTCTTGCTTCTTGTTCCATTTATTAGTTATCCTCAAAAACCTTCAGACTACACCAGTCCAGTGCTAAACTGAGAAATACAAGGAAAAAATCCTTTTGAACTGGCAACCATTAGGCGTAAACCTCATTTATGTCTCTGTTTTACATGCAATAACACATACAAGCTGCTTAGTTGTTCTGGAAGGGTAGGTGCTGAGCTCAGCTTGTGCATGAACTTTCTGGGGAAGAGCAAAACAGGTGGCACGTTTTCTCGAGAGCTCTATTTGTGGAGTCCACAAAGTCTTTTTGTGCAGCAACCTCCAAGGGAATGCAAAAATTGTATTTTGTGTGTCTTACCTTTTCGTCTACAGATCTGTTTATTCCTGCTAAGTAGCAGTGAGCATCCTAAGACCATGAAATAGTAGTAACTAAGGCTATAGTGATACAGGTGTTTGTCTTATATATCATCTTTACTCTGCTGAGAACTTGGAAGTTTCAGTCAGTTTAGGGTTTCTGGGCTGAATTAATAGCATGGGTTAGTCTATATATTAGTTCTGATCGACAGGTTTGTATGTTTAGCACTGTGGAAATCTGATAGCTGACAAGCAGAGTCAAGTTATTAAACAAAACATAAAACCAAAATGTTTTCTTGTGAGATTGGCTCACAGTTAACTCCTCTTGTAGGGGTTATGGTTTGTGCAGGATGTATGCCCTGGTAAATCTGGCGGGGGGGGCTCGCTGAATTAAGCAAGGTGTTGCTACTGTAATTTACACTCTGAGAATCTGTAACTGGGTTTTGAGTTGAGATATGCTACTTGAGTGTATCTGAACCTCAGTAACTTATCGAAAGAAGAGTTTACAGTTACAAAGCTGCATCTCTAATTCAAAGCATCTTTCCTACAGCAGGCTTTGGGCTCACGTTTGCAGTTGTACCGCTGCTGGTGTCTACAAGGTGCAGTTGTGTGGCCATGCGAGTGTCTTGGGGTACCCATAACCTGTCTTGGGCAGAGGCCGGTATTCTTGGTTTGGGCAAACACTGTGTTCCTGTGTGTGTATGTGCTGTTTTAGTGTTTTTTTTTTTTTTTTAGTTGGTTTTTTTTTTTAACACTTTCCAAGCTGTAAGTTACTGCACAGTGTTGAAGTTGCAGGAGAATCCAGCTGTGGTCAGCAAAGCAATTCAACAGGGAGAGCTGGGTTTTTGTTTTAGTGGCTGTGCCATTTGAAGATGGTCTGGTCCCCAGAATCAGAAAGCAGTTTCCTGCGATTTTTTTCCCTCCTTTGGATGTGCTCTCGGAAGAAGTAAGGTTCAATACGAGTTACCCTCTTACCTGTAAGTCCACATGTTGTAGTGTGCCAGTGAATGTTATGAAGAGGCAAAACATGTTTCGTTGTGCATTTTCATGTGTTCCTTTCCTGCCCCTTTTAGTTTAAGTGTACAAGATAAATATTAAGTTTGATTTGCATAAGGTTTGCACTTCTCATCCTAAACTCTTGCAAAGTGTTGCAGAGTGCTGTTTTAACAGCTGTTATGTTTTGTTCCAGAGGTGTCTATATTTCAGTGGTGGATATATTTCAGTGATTCTTTTTCTGTATAGAATTTGCAGGCAAGATTTTCCAGACTGTGAAATGGTTTTGCATTCGGCAGGGTACAGATGCAGATGGGGCGTCAGCGGTAGTGATAACACTGTTCCTACAGCAGCAACGTACCTTGCTACAATTTAGCTTTAATGTCTTCTGAGCAAAACCTTGTTGATTTCTGCACAGAATTTGGAATTATCTTTTGAAGCAGTGTTTTTATGCAGTTGGACACTAGGTACTGCTCTTTGCAGAAGGGGGTCTTTGCAGACTCGTGGAGCAGGGAATGCTGGAGTTTGGTGTGGTCTTACCTAACCTACAGCACTGACTTCATTTTAGTGTGACTTAGTTTTCTCATTTTGAGTGCTTTTCAAGGTGACATATTTCTGTTATTCTCCCATTAGAATTCCAAATGGTAAAATACTTAATCTAGGGTATCTTCTCTTGTGAAATGCCAAATTTTAACTTTGTTGAAGCCTTAAGCAAACATTTTGAGGGCTTTTATTTTTTTACCGAGTTTTACCACTGTTCTTCCCCATTGTTTTACCTTGATTTCACACTGATTGTGGTCATCAATAAAGCATGTACTGATGGAAGGTTGTGCTTCTGGTTATTCGTGTTAGCTTTTTATAGTAAGGGATTGGCTCATTTCTTTTACAAGGTTTGTTTTAAGCCTCCACACATATAATTTCGCATGTTTTAAAGCCTTGAACAGAGATTTTACACAGTGCTTAAAGAAAGTCCTAGGCAGTTCATTTTATCAATACCCACGCAAGTGTCTGTTTTCATGAAAAAGCATAAGATGAGAGATTGGGGGAAAAATGCAAAAGGGAATGGTAGATGGTTAACAGCATACATCCCCGTGTATATTGTAACTTGGAGTAAGCACCCTCAGTAGCTGAATGCTGCCTTACAAGACCTGAATATGCAGGATGATAAAGTAAAAGCAGTTTGTTTTCGGTATCTGTTTGAAAGATATTTTGGTTATTAACGCTGTAGAATGTATGTGTACTTCTGAATGATTTATTTTAATTGTTGTGTGTATACACGAGGATGGGATTTCTTTGAATGTAGTTAAACTATCTGGAAAACTGAAGTAAGTTTTGTTAACTTTTCTCTAACTTTTCTCTTTTTGTAGGCTAATAACTCTGAGGCTGTTAAAAATCATGTAACCAGAACTGTAAGTAATTCCATTTTATTTCTTTATTTTTCCTTTACTTGGCCTGATTTATTTTCCTGTTTGTGGCTGCTTATTTTTATTGCATCTTCACAAAGCATTCATTGCTAGCTGTTTTCAAAGCACGAGCTTTGGTTTCTATACTGTGTGATTAATCCTTTGTTTAGGATAATTAGTGTTCCCCCCCCCCCCTCCCATGTTTATCCAGGAACAATGAACTGAACTCTGTGTTCTTTATTTTTGAATCAAGCAGGGGAGAAGCAAAGAGAAATATTAAACTCTTCATAGACTGATTGTACTCAGAGGAGTTCAAAAATGCAAGAGATTTTTTTTTTTCAGCAGGAAGACTATTCCTGTAGTGTGGTCAATATGCAGTTGATCTTTTAGCCTTTATTTGCTCAAGTTACTGTGCCATGTTATTTACAAAACAGATTAAATGCCCCTTTGCAACCCTTTAGAATTGCTACTGTAGCACTACTGGTACAGGTAGTATTAAATATGTTTATTGAAGTGCAGTAGAACCCAGTCTTCAAAGTGATGTAGAAATCTTTGCAAATGGGAAGTATTGTACATTTCAATACTCATAGCACCTATGCTTATAGTTTCAGCACAATTTCTGTGAAAGAAGATGAAGAAGAGACTTTGTGAAGTTCTTTGCAGTTGCCTTTTATCAGAGATGTCAAGTTTTTTTGATTTCTAAAGGAATCATGAGAGATGCCTATAGTTAAGTATCTGTTATTAGGCAACTGTGATGCAGGTATTTGATTCAGTGCTGTAAAGATGAAGTTAACATTCGAAAAGGGGCACAGGAGGGACTTGCAAGATGTGTATGGTCTTCACTGACCTGCTGTTCAATTCAAGAACAGCTGTCTATCACGATAGGTGAGCATCTGTTTCACAGCGTTGGTCTTGTGTGTGTTGCATTTGTTTTGCGCTGTCGTCCGTGGTGTAGTGCTGCAGGCTTCTGCTGGTGCCGCTCGGTGCAGGGTGTGATGAGTTCTGATCCTTGCCTACCCATAAAAGCAGGAGACCTTCACAGAGGTTGCATTTGTATTAGCAGGTGTAGTTTGTTTACTTGGGGTGGCAGTAAGTATTTTTGTACAGCGAGGCCATCTCTGTGGTTGGATCCATGCTATTATCCACACTGTTCCAGTAAAATTATACTTATTTCTAAGTTGCTAGAGTATATTTTATATTGCCGCCAGCTAAAAGGTCTGGTGACAAGTTTGTTTCTCCCTTCATTTCACTCTTCCTTAACTAGACAAATTAACTAAAATAAAAAAGTCAGAAAAGGGCAAACTTCTTAGTTATCTGCATGTGAATAATTGGTTTTGACAGCTGCTTCTAGCGTAACAAATGTGAAGCAAAATAATGAGATGCATTGTGAGGAAAATAATTGCAGATCATTTTCTATTGTTAGTTGGAAGGTTTTAGCTTTGTTGTTTTATCTGAATACTCCAGAGGGTTCTGTTTGTGCTGGTTGCTTATTACACGAGACCAGGTCATATGTTTTTGGGTGTTTTCTGTACATGTAGAGGTTCATGCACAGCCGTTTTGAAGGCAGTCTGAATGGCAAGCAGCGCTTTTTTCAGCTGTGCCTTTTGTCCTATTATCTTTTGCATTGGTTATTATTTGACCATTATCAAGTTTCCTGAAATTTTTGGGAGTTATTTTCTATGGACCAGTATACCTCAGGTGCGAAGGGTGACGTAGGTGAAGGGCAGGGGGGTCACTGGGATATAGAAGAATGTTCCCAACTTAAACACAGTGGTAGGAACACCTATTCCCTT
The DNA here is from genome assembly GCA_035590275.1 of Ibycter americanus. Taxonomy (NCBI): domain Eukaryota; kingdom Metazoa; phylum Chordata; class Aves; order Falconiformes; family Falconidae; genus Ibycter; species Ibycter americanus. Next base: position 88,866,914 of record JAVJGI010000050.1, on the reverse strand, counting down.
TGGGAAAAGAGAGCAGGTGTAAAGCTGCAGAGGCGGGGGAGTTGTAAGAAAGTGCCGGCTCCGGGCGGTGGGGCTAGAGGCAGCCACTGCCCGGGTGAGGGTCCGCAGCTCTGGTTCTGTGACCCGTGACCGCAGCACGCATCCCAGCGGGGCGGTGCCGAGGCGAGGGGCATCCCTTGTCTTCCTGCCTTCTCTTCCTTCTAAATTTGTGTCACGCTTGTTCTCCTTTTGGTTTATTAACTAAATTGAAGGAGACTGCTTTAACCAGCCTGACTATTTTCTGGCTCTGGGATTTCTTCTCTCTTCTCTCTCCTTCACACCTTGCTCCATGACATCTGGTCCAGGAAAGACAAGCTCTCTTGCTTTTTCCTAGCAATGTGACTATTCATGGAATATTTCTAGTGTCAGCCCGTACTGCTTTATAGGAAAGCTATGTAAACATCAACAAAGAGAATTTGGCGTGAATATCCAAAATTTTTTTAGATTAATTCTCATGTTTGGGGTAGTTCTGAGGCACGGATAACGCTTTCTTACTCGGGAAGTCAGAAGTGCATTTTCTTACATTTAGAGGCCTTTCTCATGCCCCTGTGGACTGGAATTGTACTTTATTTGTAAGATTGACATATTAAAAAGAAATAAATGGGGCTTCTTGTTCCAACTAAAGGCTGGCAGAAGTGATTCTGTCACTTTCTATCCAAGAATTACGTGCACAGAATTTTCTGTTAGTTAATCAGGTGCTAAATTTGTGGTGAAAGTTTGCTTCAGTTTTGATCTCTTGCATCTTAACTAGGTCAAAGAGGAACTTGGGAGATCTACTTCTGAAGCCTTTCCCTCTGACACTACATTTTTTCTTTCTGCTGTGGACATCGCTGTATCTTTTTACAGAGTGAGGCAGTAGAGCACAGACATACAGGAGCTTTGCATTAGGTGCTGCTGGGTCATGCTCTGCAGGACTTCCATAGATGCTCATAATGCAGTAGGTGCAAATTAATGCAGAAACCTTTGCACTCTGCTGTGTCTGTCGTGCTGAACGACATTGCCCGTGGATAGTACTAATCCAGGAAGCTGTTTCAAAGCTCTGGAGTAATTATGAAACTTTGCTACAACTGAAGCTGGAGCACATGTATTATTTTAGCCAGTTGAGGTAAACTCCTCAGTTAACGTGGTAATACTTAAGTACGGCTTTCCGTTTCCCCATAGGTTTGCAGTGGAACACAGTCATTCGAATGTTGACATGACTCCGTTTACCCAGGGAGGTGTGCTCCTGGTCTGGGTGTGCAAGAAACACTTAGCAGCACTTAGGTGTAGGTAAGGGCTGGGTGCTAGCCTCGCAAGGCTTGATGTGAACCCGTAGTCTTGAGACATGGTAGGACTAAGGCTTCAGAAGTCTTACAGTTTTCCAAATGGGAATATGTGTATCTGTAAAATTGTGTGTGAAGTAAAACATCAATTGTGCTTCATTCTCACTTGAATTGGACTTTATATGTATTCAGTATTCTCTCCTAAAGAGCCCTTCATAGCAAAAATCCGCTGTGTGCCTCCTCTCTGTTACAAATTCCAGTTTTTTAAAAGAAGATAAAAGAATGGCTGGAAGACCCAGCTGTACCGCGAACTTTCAGGCTGTGAGCAGGGCTGCTTTGCTGAATTGAAGTGAGCAGGAAGGTGATATTTGCACCTGGGTGAGCTCCTCGTTGCCCCGGCAGAGTGGTAGCTGGGAGGTCCGTATCCAAGTGCCCCATAAACATAATAAAGATGCGCTGGATTACGAAGCCACACAGTTAACTTGTGCAGGGGAGCCTGGCTTGTCTTGGCCGAAGTGCTGTAGTGAAGAACTGTGGGAGCAGCTTTGCCAGCAGCTAAGAGCCAGGGGAGTTTTTGGCAGGGAGACAGCAAGCTGGAATTTGTACCTTCTGCAGACGCTGCTACTTGCAAGGGGGACATTTGTCCAGACTCTTGCTGTTGCGCTACATGGGAACAGTTCATTGTTACAGAACAAAAATAAAATGTATGGCCAAACAAACAGTTGTTTGCAGTAGAAATAATGGTAAATCTCTTCTGCAGAGAGTCAGGTCCAAAGAAGATTTTTTAAATTAATTTTTTAAAAAAATATTTACTGCAAGAATAGACACACAGTAACAGACACATTTGTATTCACGAGGCATGAATCTTTGTTTTCCGCATTAGGAATCATTCTAAAGCCAAAGGCCAAAAGATTATGCAAATTTTGGTTCTCATCCAAGACATCCAAACATGTGTTTCACTGCAGCTTCTAAAAGCAGCTCCTCTGTCAGTGGGAGTTACTGTGGGGGAGCGGTCCAACAATCAGTGTAGTTCATTGTCCTGTCTTTTCTGCAGTACCACGGAGAGTATAGAAATGTTACACTGTGCCTTAGAATAGGTTAGAGAGTTTCTTCTGATTCCTCTGCGTGGCTTGGGGAATGAAAATACCATCACAAATTTGGTTAAAATACATTCGGGTCTCCCACTGATCAGTCTCTCTATTCATATTCCTATTTGTGGCTGTTTGAATGGTGAACAATTGTGTGTAATAAAGTTTCATAAGCTAATTAAAAGCTGTGTGAAATGCATGTAATTTTGACAGATAGCTAATCAAGTTTTCTGATGCTTATATCAACATTAAAAATAGGCACAAATTAAATCTTTATATCCCAAACAGATCCATGTCGTTCTTTAAGAGTATGTCCCGATACTATTAAGTCACAGATTACTCATTGATTTACATTTCAGATAATTGTAGTTTCTACTCATTGATCCTGACACTTGCTAAGGCTCCCACCCAAGGAGCGCAGGAGAGAAGCTGAGTGGTACGAGTGTGTGTCAGACCCTGCAGCCGTGAGTTTCCAGTAGTGCAGTTCTTCAGAGGAGCATATAGTTGATGTACAGGTGTTTTTAACAACTCAGTCCTTGAAACCAGTAGCTCTTAAATTCTGTTGAGATCACTTTTAAGCAGATATTGTATTTTTATATTATAGTTCAGTGCCAGGAACGGGGCCTGGGGAAAGGCTATCGAATGGCTTTTTGTTTGGCTTCTTTAGCCTGGCTTTGATTCTAGTTTCAAAAGAGGTAAGTCATTACCCCACCAGGTATTTCTAAGCTCTTGTGTGGCCCACATGTCTATTTTTACTTTGGTTTTGGAAACTAGCAGTTTACATACTAATTTTTTTTATTTAATTTTTTTTTCCAGAGATGTCATATAAAAGACAGTAAATCAGTGTACTGACAAAATGCAGATAAATTGATCTAGGGCAAAACTGATCTCCCTTCACCCTTTGTCCCTTCTGTGATCTTTCTGGTCTCTAAAGTTCTACTACAGAGTACTTTAGCCTGTGGAGTATGTAAGCCTGCTAGCCATAACCCAAGTTCCTTTAGTCGGTACTTGGGAAGGTTGAGGCTGATCATCTTGCTGAGACAGAAGATTGTTTTACAAATATGATTTAATTTTTTTGTTATTAATTGATTTTTACGGGCATTATTTTTCACTTGATTGTCCCTGTTTCTTTCGAGAGGCAGCCTTTCGTCGTAGGCGAGGGGATGCAGGCTTAGCAGAGAGGTTATTTCTTATTCCTTCTGTTTCTGGACTAGTGCAGAAGGTGCGTCTCAATGCCACCCCAGTGCCACCCTGTGCGAGGTGGCCGGTACTATACCTCGTGTCATGGTTTTGCTCTGAAGCTGTGCAGAAGCTGGGAGGGAGATTGCAAAGGTCTGAGATGCAGCCCGCTGCCTGGGGCAGCACCAGCTTGCTGCGTGAGGCGGCCCAGGCAATCCACAGGCAGGTTCACCCTCTTTGCTGTCAGGGGAAGGTGAATAAATAGGACTCAAAAGCCTGTTTTGTCCAAGCTGTGCTTTAATCGCTGTCTTGCCCGCTTCCTCCGCTGCCATCGACAGCAGGCTGTGCTGGGAACCTTACCTTCTCATGACTGTTGAGCCTACGTGATTAAATATGGGCCTGTTTCTTAGCTTCTGTATCGTGCCTGGGCTGTGCGGGGCTCTGGGATGGTCTCGTCTGAGGACCGTGTTTTGGAGAAAGTTGGGATAGCAAGCTGTGCAGTGTGGACTAGATGCAGGAGCTGAAGGTGGTAAAAGCAGCAGTAAGGAGGATGTCCAAGGAAGGAGTTGCATGGCTTGAGTTTTCGCTGGAAAAAGGCACTGACGCAGCGCCTTGGATACAAGGGGTTTGCTTGTTAATACCGTTCTGTGGCTGGAGAGAAGACAATGTCTTTTGAGAAGCAATTGCTTCCCCCTGCTGGCTTTCCTACAACCGCAGCTAAATTTGTCTGCCCAAAAGGCTCTTTGCACTTGTTTACATAGGGATAACATTTATGTGTTATTGTTTCGGGATTGATCTGTTTGTTTGGGATATAAAAATTCCTTAAAACTGGATGAATGGGTAAATGGGAGGTGTTTTCTTTTTTCAAAACCCTTTTCCTCAAATGACTGGCTACGCTGTCTGCATTGCCAGGCAGTCCCGCGGAAGCAGAGGAACAGGGATCATGGGGAGAAGCTCAAGGAAGAATTATCTCAGGGTGGTCTGTCCTACTGGCAACAAATCAAATGCTGGTTCCGCTGCATCTAACCTAGTTACCACTCTAAATTTTTAGCCAGCTATGGTTAAATACCCTGTTGGGAACCATTATTTTTCATTCCCCTTCATCTTCTTTCCTGCTGTTGATTGATAAGAAATGAAAACCCGATCTCCTTTGGCAAGATTTTCTGTGTAATTGTCCACTCTGGCAGATGCCAGGTGGCATTTGCTGTCTTGGAAGACCAGCCAAATGTCCCTCCTGTGTGCAATGAGGCAGAAAATGGCGGTTGTTTTTTTTTTTTTTACTTGGATGGACAATTTGCCTTGTTGGATAGTCTGTCCTGTGCTGTTGAATCTTGTGCTTGGTGAAACTCGTATTCTGCTGGTAGGTGTGTATGGCTTGGTCCAGAAGCAGAAGAATCCCTTCTTACCAGTGAAATGACCCTGAAACTGCACAGGAATGTTGGGGAAAAAGCAAACAAACAAGAGAGGCAGTCACAGAAGTTCAAGATTTGTTTTAATTGACTATTAAACCTGAATTCAGTCAGAAGCATGGTAAGATGCAGCTCCAGTTTACAGATTGCCTGTTGTGAGAAATGCTGTAACAGCTTATTCATGTGTTTGAGAACATGTTGTAGGGGTGTGTTGCATAAATGGTACGTGTTTCTTCAAACCTCAAAAAAAAGGTTTCCTCGAACCTTTAAGAAGCTTTTGTCAGTAACCCTTTTGCCTCTGTAGTAAGTCATGGATTGTGTCTTTGTTGGATTTTGCTAAATATTTTAACTGTGAGGGGAAGAGTTAGTAGTGTAGTCAGTGATAACTGATAAACAAACAAAAAAAGTAAAAAGAAAAACTGAAGAAAAAAAGAATACATCTAGCTACAAGATAATTAAACCATGGAAGAGGGGAGGAAGTGACTATAATCTGGAGAACATGTAGAAGAACGGAGGTGTGTTCTTGACAGTCCATTTGCCAACAAGTCATTGACCGTAGTCAACATATAACGTACAAGGTGATCTTGACCTTATGACGGATTAAGTAAAATTTAGTCGTTTGGTGCACTGTACGTAGACAATGGGAAGTTGCATGGTCTGAATCAAAGCATCTTCTGAAGATGGCAGGATTCTCTTGATTTTGAGAGCTGTCCGGAATTTGTATAAAAGCGTACCCACAATGACAAACTGCAGAGTATTGCAGCTATTTGAGACCATGCAATGAAACATGACAGCCAGGTGAGGTAGGTACCTGAAGAAAATTCCTTTTCAAACAGCACTGGTGATTTAAGTTTGAAGTTGTACCAGCTGTTGAATTGTGGAAGTTGTTAGGATTATCTGGTTTTGTACACAGAGCAGGAAAGGGTCTATAGTGCCATGCATTTCAGTAGGTGACATGGCAAGCATGCAGTAAATACAGATCTCACAAGGTTTTTTTTCCGCCGATGGTTTGCATTATGTTGTTCATATGTTTATAGGCTGCGTGCTACTAGGTTATACGCTACAGCAGTGGGCAAGAGAGAATGATTTTATCACATATTTTCTTACCAGAGGAAGCCGCTAAGTGACTGATTATTCAGGTTACAGGGACGTTTAGTCATAAAACGTATTAAAAAATGGTGGAAGTACTCCTTATGGAATGGCTACATCTGTGTGACCCACAGGGGCTAAGGAAGTAGAGGGAGAGGAATGTTCTCCTAGTCGCCTTCTGGTTATGAAACCAAAACACGCTAAAAGCTTTGTCTTTAATTTCAGTTATTAGGTATTTACTTGTTTTGGCATGCACAGTGTATTACCTACAGCCTTTAAAATCCTAAGAAAGGATTGAGTAAAAAGAAGCTGAAAGCATCATTAAGTTTCCTTGTTTTTTTGTTGTCTAAGACAAGAGCTAGTGGGACTGGGACCAAGCACTGCGGGGAGGGGCACCTTATGCCATCAGATGCGCTTTCGCATTTGCCAGAACAACTCGATTTCCAGAAATTTTGGAAGGAAACGTGTCACTTGCATGCTTGTATGTGTCCTAGCTGTTCCCAGATTTGGATATACAGCGTCACTGTATGGAAAGTTCTAGTTGTAAGGCCTCTTGCATTCAAACACAATTTATTTGGTTTGGAAATGTTTGTTGTGTGTGTAGCCAAAATAGATAGGGTTTAGTGGCTTTCCAGCTCTTACCCTTCATCTAAATAAGCTTTTCTGTGCATTTTTCTGTATAGTAAGTATAAATTCAGGGCGCGAGAACAAGCGAATACTCTTTGTCTTACGGAGTTACTGATACCTGATACGAAATTGAACTTCTGATTTTCTGTATAGATATATCTAAATGTAAAGGAAATATTTTAATGTATTTTTATTTAATGTTAGTATAGTAATAGCTGCCTTTTTTTCCAAAAAACTATCCTGGAAGGAAGGGATACTGGTCCCTCTAGATGTCTCTGTTTCTCTCTGCTACACAGAGAGCTTGGGTAACTATCACGTTGGAGCTTAATTCTGAGACAGCTAAGATTAGGTGAGAAAAATTCTATTACTAAGGTTCGTGGGGGAGAACATTTTGACACTTTTTAATGCACAGTTACTATTACCAAACAAATAGAGCTACAAAAGACACACATGAAAGTCTCATAAAGGGAAACCATTGCAGCTCAGGCTTCTGTTCAAACTCCCAGGACTCTGATACTGGAATGAATTTAGTATATTTTTTCAGTGTTGTCCTAAGAAAGTCACTGGAGAGGAACTTAACTTTGGCAGGTTTATACAGAAATTGAAGCTCCCTCTTCTCAGAAGTCCATGAATGTTTTCGTAATCCTAATGCAGTTATCAAGGAGAGTGCAAAAGACAACCTCTGACAGTAGTGAGCTGGAAAAGGTGGTAGTAAGTCTGTGTTAATAGCTGGCCATAACCACAGTGTTTGTAGTCAAAACATAAAGCAATGGCCCTCTCTTATCCTATTGTTGGTGTGGTTTTCCACAGTATGGGCATAATAAATGAGGAGAAAAGGCAGGATCATTGACATCAGCAAGGAAGGTGCTTGATTTACTGCTCTGCTTGCTTTCTTCCAGAATTCCAGCAGTGCTTCGAAGGACTCCTCTTTCAGTTGTGACAAAGGATCACGGCAAGTATTTCTTTGATATTTTGTGTAGTAGTGTCACATAATGCTGGTGGGTTTAGGTGTTGTTAGTTGTGGTTGCGATTTCTGTGAGTTCAGTCTTCTGCAAGACATGTCCTGCTGTGCAAGGACCGTTTTTACAATCCCTGGCTGAGAAAACAACTGGGCATGCTTGCTGAGCTTACTTTTAACTTCGTGACTGTAATCCTCTGATTATTCTATTAAGGAGAATAAGGTAAGGTGCCTGGCTGTGCCCTCAACCTGGGAAAGAAAGACAAGTCAGTATCTGTAGACTAACCTGTGAGATTGATTGTATTACATTGGTGTCTGTTGCAGTTTGGGGACTGGTTTTGGATTCACTTCAGCGCTACTCAGAGCAGATTTCAAGATGGTATCTATCTGCAGTGTTTTACAGGTCACTAATGAATCTACCAATTCATAAAGCATTTGCAGAATTCTACAGAAAAAAATTGTGGAGACATAAGTATCTATATGGTTTTTATTTAACTCCCAGATTTGTTGCACTAGTGCTTGTCAAAGTGGTTTGTATTTGTTTTACTGCTTTTCTACATTATTGGTTGCAGAGATTTTTTCACTGTAGTTTTAATGTGAAGAACTCTGGCTAACTCTGTTTGTGTACTGAACTGAATAATTTGAGCTCTGTAGGCATTTAATAAGTTGCAATTGTAATGAAAATATTGGAAGCATTAGATGTTTGTGAGTCCAAGTTGCAGTTTCTTCTCATTAATATGCTATATTTGTTCTTGGCTGCTATGCTCTGAACTGCCATGTCTAATTTCTTCACAGAAGTGCAGACTTTGATCACATTATGGAGGAAGGCTATGAACTTGACCTCACTTACATCACAGAGCGGATCATTGCTGTATCCTTTCCTGCTAGCTCTCCTGAGGAAACGTACCTCCACAATCTACAAGATGTGACTCGAATGCTCAAATCCAAACATGGGGATAATTACTTGGTACGTGTAGGATCAGTCTTTTGCGATACATCATCTTCTGTCCTGCAGGAAGGTCCACGTATACCATTATAAACTGAAAGTCACTCATCTAAAGCCTCTTTGGTCCACCTTTACAGCTTTGCAAGCAAGAGCAAGATTTTCAGTAGTGTTCTGAGCTGTTCGGCAAGGAGAGATACTAAAAGCACTTTTCTGCTGGTGGCACTGCAGTCTCTGTTGTGATAGCATGTAGTCAAATGCTGCAGAATAATTGCACTATTTTCCTTGTCCAAAGCATGCTTTTGAAAGGTACGTACCCTACAATGTGGAGTGCGTTCTTTTGTCTAGCAGCAGCTACGTCTGGGTCCTCAGCTGGGTATCTGATGGTCTCTCATCATCACATCTTGGCTGTGTCTATAGTGTGAAACAACATACAAAAGTAGGGTTGCTGTTTGTGTGTTTTGTCCAGCTCTTTCTCATTACCTTGATTTAGATGCATTGTTTTCTCTGCTGTTTGATTTTCTATAGGGACTTAAGTTGTAAGCAAATCTATGAGCTCCACGTGCAAAATTTTGTTTAAAATGATGATGCAATCTATTAATCTCCTGTGCTGTTTTCTGGCTAGTGCATCTAAACCCTATGGCATGTATTGTCTCAGCTTGTTCTATGAAGGTGCATTTAAAACAGGGCCGATATTTTATTTACTTTTGTCTTCTACTGTCTTTTTAGCTAGTGTGGGTGTGAACTATTAGAATGAAATCCATGGATTCGGGGGCATGAACTTGACTCAAGGTGGAAATTTAGTTTCTGGAGAGGTTCCACCTAACAATTTAAATACGTTATCTTTTGCTCACAAACTGAGGTGTCATAGATGCATTATGAACCAGCTGTTGTCCTCAAGTTGCACTTGTAGTACTTGTAATGTGGTCTGATGCCCTCAGCATGCTGTTCTTCTTGCTCTTGGCTTCCCTCCTATCAGGCGCTGGTAGCTTGTAAGGCACAAGACAGTAAAAGTTTGAAGGTGACCCGTATGTAAAGCTTTACTGGTTCAAATTCACGTGTTCTCCATGGCCTTTGCCATGTGACAGCAGTGTTTTGGTATTTATGAAATAAGCTTGTAGTCTCAGTCCAGTTAAATCTCACTGAATACCTGTTTGTATTACAAAAATCTGGTATATGGTGAGCCTTGTTTAGGGTGGCGTCACTCTACGTGGGATTGCAGTCAGTTTCTCTGGCAAAGTTTAGATCTGTGGGGTCTTTTTGGGTTTGTTTTATCTTTGTTCTATTTATTATTTTATATTCTAATGAGTACTTTGGAAATTGGCTGGCTCAGTCAAAAGGGGGTTTGACGCCATCTGCTCCAAATAAGTTTCTGCAAATTTGTAAGATAACTTGGCAAACCACAGCCAGACTGTAGATCCAGAGAACTCATTTTTAAACTATCATTTGTTTCTTGTGTTTCAAAGACCGGTCTGCTCAAGAGTCATGTGTATAGCAGCAGAAGCCCCCCTGGCCCTGCCAAGAGAAGTATGCAAGTGAGCAGTGCTGCTGAGGTTGATGGGAAGAGTTTTACTCTTTCGTTGGGTCAGGGTCTCAGCTAGCAGAATGTATACTGCAAATGACAAAAAATTTGTCATTTCTCACTTAGCTGTTCTCCCTCCAGATTTTTATATATGTTGAATTGTTGCCACCACAGTTGATAGTGAGGACAGAGAAAAAGGAATGATACACCCAAAGAATTGGGTGAGTGCATTGTTGCCTGTTTGAGGCTGTTTGTTATGAAGAGTATGAACAAAAACTCTTAGGTATCACATTTCCTCTAACAGTAGAGGATTATACTTTGACAGTCTAAGACCAGTTCTTTATGGAGGGATGGAAGCCCACCCATAGCTTACAGTAAATTTTTCTCCGCTTTGTTGTCCTAAAAAAAAAAAAAAGCTTCCCAGAAGACTTTGGTTCCTAGAAGAAATGTGACTTTTCTCCAACAGACAAAAAAACTTCAAAACTGAATTTTTGTAGCACCTGTGTAGTACTTCCAGCAGTTTATTCTGCTTTTATGTGTGTGGCTTAGTCAGCAAGAGGGAAGTCATGTTATGTTGAGAAATTAAAGATGATGTTACTCTGAAAGAATCCAGTGATATGCCAAAATTCATTCATGCAGAGTTGTAAAAGCCTCTTCTTAAAAAGTTGATAGCCTTTAGAAATTGGCTGTTATAACAAGCAAGCTTTTATGTCAAAAGTAGCAAAAGACTTTTTCAATCACAAAATAGAATAATTTAGGTTGGAAAAGATACTTAAGATCATTGAGTTCAACCGTTAACCTAACACTGCCATGTCTGCCACTAACCCATGTCCCTGAGTGCCACATCTACATGTCTTTTAAATACCTCTAGGGACAGTGATTCAGCTTCCCTGGGCAGCCTGTTCCAATGCTTGACCACCCTTTCGGTGAAGACTTTTTTCCTCATATCCGATCTAAACCTCTCCTGCCGCAGCTGGAGGCCACTCTCTCTCATCCTTATTATTATTTTATATTAATCATGGATTAAGAATCACTGGATTAGAGAAAAGAAAGAAATGAGAGAGGTGAAGTATTCTACAATACATCTGTTAAAAAAGTAGTTGTTAAGGTGGCCAAGAAACAGTAGTGCATTGATATGTTTGCTTTTGTGTAGCACATTTTCTTTGACAGATTCTTTCTGCGATAAAAGTTTATTTGAAACTCCAAACCTTTCATAAGTAGGGAGGTTTAAAGGATAGAATGAAGTGTCCTTTTATTTCCTAATAAAATTGTCTCTTGCTTACAAAGGAATGCATATGTTATTGCACAATTCAAAGGCTCCATTCCAAGTGAATGCTGTTTTACGCTGGTACTTTCCAAATACAAACAGTGCAAACATCTGTCAGACAGCAAAAAGCGGTTTAAATTACACAGTTGCTGTCAATTGAAAAATTCAGTTTGCAAAAATAAACTCACCGTTATGTTGCTGTTTTGATCAGCTTCATCAGGAATGTATTTGTCATGCTATTTTGACTCAAACCTTTGCCGTGCATTGCACTTGTAGAGAGGCATAATGCGCAGTCGTTCAGATATTTTGAGCTTTTTACTAAAACCAATCCAGCTTGTCTGTAGATTTGTGATTTTATGCTCATTTCCTAAAACTGAATGTTCTTCTGTTTAAAATAGATAAATATGTATGACTTTTTCGGTGTCTTTAACAGGTTTTATTGCAGCGTTTATTGCTTACAGTGGCCAAAGCAGTTCTCTTGATACTGATTTAGAGTGGTGATAAATGAGCTAGTTACTTTATTCCTGTCTGCTGCTGTATTAGTGTGCTCCAGCTACATTTTTGTATCCACAGTGACCAAAAGCTAATCAAGTTTTTTGAGGTGTAAACTATTCTAAATTAGCTAGAGAGGTATCTACACAGGGGCATACAGAGCAGCTGATGAACAGTAACTCATTTATGTCAAAGGCATAAAGGATCTAACAGTAAATACTGTTGTCTAATTGTCTAAATTCATGGCCAGTTCTTTTAAAAAAGTGAAACAAACCCCCAAAGCCACTGCTACAATTTATATATTTATATATATTTATATTTCGGTGGTTACACTGCAGTCTTAGCATATCCATATTTGTTACTGGGTTAGACTAATATAACTGCTGTGCATTTTCTTGGTCCTGCATATAGAAATGATGAGGTAACGCTGATGTGTTGCTGTCACTTTACTAGTTGGAACTATTTGTAAATTTTAACTTATGTCTTGTTTTGGCCACCTTCTTCTTTGCCCTGCTCTTTACTCAACACAAAGCTGCCACTGTTTTCAGCTAGCGAGTTTGCTCCCACCTGGTAGAAGGGTTTTGCCTGCCTGCTCTCCCAGCCTCTTCTCCTTAATGGAATGGGCTGTAGGCTGGTAAATCATTCCCCAGTCAGTACTTTGTGTTGTGTGAGCACAGTTCATGTTTTGCTTTCCAAAATTGCCAGCTACGTGCTATTTGTTTCTGTTCTTTGGCATGGGATTTTTTATTTCTGGCCATCTGATGAAGAAGCAGACCAAATCTAAGACCCTTTAGTACCGTCGTAAGAGTCTCTTTCTCCAGCTGAAAGGTCTCCTTATTTTTGTTCTATGGTGTTGCTTAACATTCAGCAGAGTGAGAGAACTAATATTATCTTAATAGTAAAAGCTACTTCCCAGTTCAGTATTAAATCATATGGGAAGCGGGAGGGGGAGCGTTTTCTCTCTGCTCTGTGTGAGGGGGAAGGGTTTCTTTTTCCCCAATTGTTTTATCTTAGTTCATTTTTATTCATTAGATGAAGTTGTAAAATTTAGGGCAAAATCATTTTAAGTTTCATAGAACTAAAGGCTAATGCTCCTTTCTTGTCCCAGAATGGGTAGGTAGACCTAGGATATGCCAAGAAGGGGCTAAAAAGGATGGAGTTAAACTTCTGCTGTGTCGTGGTTTAACCCCAGCCGGCAACTAAGCCCCACGCAACCGCTTGCTCACTCCCCCCCGGTGGGATGGGGGAGAGAATCAGAAGAGTAAAGGTGGGAACACCCGTGGGTTGAGATAAAGAGAGTTTAATGGGTAAA
>JAVJGI010000050.1:88819900-88853407 GCA_035590275.1 Ibycter americanus | reverse complement strand
GCAAGCACCCTCAGCAATAACGAACACATCTCTGCCTTATCAACGCTGTTTCCAGCACAGATCCAAAACACAGCCCCGTAACAGCTACTATGAAAAAAATTAACTCTGTCCAGCCACAACCAGCACACAGTGACATCTATTCATAGCATATGCTTCTCTTCAAAGACTTCTGTGACCTCTTGTTTTGTTGTTGTATGTGAAATGTTGGTTCCTGTACCTTCTGGTGTCTATTCTGCGCTGATAGGACTCCTGGGGTATCTCAGTTTAGTCTCTGTAGTTTGAACAGGGGCTTGGGTGCAACAGCGCCTTTGCGTTCAGTATCTGATCCAGCAGTGACAAATACCCATCATGAACAGGGCTCTGTCCTGACACACAGGAATTTTAAACTAATCTTGCATACAAATACAAGAAGAAAGATGAATAAAAAAGACTTCTCACCAAATAGCACTTTTTTTTGTGTGGAAAATTTTAGGTAATTGATCTCATAACATATCTTTAATACTAGTTTTAAGAATCCTGTACTGAGAAATACAACTATCCACTAAAATGTGTTGCAAATGTTAAGACTGGTAGAAAATTACAGAAATTTTTGTGAGTCAATTGTATAAGATACTTGTGGTTTCATTCCTGTTAAATTACAGTTGGTATTTCTGGAAGGATGACTATAGTCTTAATTGGAAATGTTGATACATCTTTCCGATCCCAAATAATACAGTCAGTGCACACATGAATTTTTGATTGCTCTTTAGCTTTTCAGCAGTAATCCGTTCTTGGAATAAAGACCGTGTTCCTAATCATATAAAGATGTTCTATGCTTTCTTTGGGGTTTTGAGGTTAATGAGTGGTGTACATCCCTTATGGTTGATACCATGTGTGATTCTAGAACCTTAGGCAGCTCAAAATAGAACCTGTTTCTTGGGTACCTTGTTAATTTGGGGCTTTCTTCCTTCTCTGGCTGAATTTCTTGTTCAGAAAGCGTACTTGTTCCTAAACATGCTATAATGTCTTCCTGCTTCCACTGTGTCCATGATGAGGTTGCATATTCAGCTTATTTAAGTAACACATCAACGAGCAGCCTGCACCAGCTTCTAGAAGCAAAATGACGTTGTTTCTTCAGCCTGTTCAGTTCTTGGCTCCTTCGCTGAGGCTGCTGCTGCGAGTGCTGGCTACTGCAAAACACGATGACACGCTTCAGAAAAGGGTTCTTAAATTATCCTTGGGTAGCAGTAAACTGTATAATGGACCTCTCTCTCTCATATTTACGGTCTGTTTATCTCGTTCTGGCAGTGTAATGAGACTTTAAAAATGGTTATGACTGTCATCTGTACTTAACTCATTGTGATGTGAAATAGCCACGCCGTGAAAGAGAATCTGCCTCAATAGCATTGTTTCAGTTGTTGAGCGTTGATATTTCTCCTTTCTGTTATTGATTGCTACCGATTTAAAGTACTTCCTAATGGAAGTCAGATATGCTTGTATAGACTACTTTATTTTTATTTATGTTTATTTAGCAATCTGTCTCTTTAACTGTTCCTTATGAAGCACTGAGTGCATGATCGCTGACTGATGGGTTGACAGAAGAGCTGGAAGATCTCACAGGCTAAGCTGTAGTTAAACAGTTATGCCATATCTACCCTGTGAAGTTTTGAAAGATCAATGTTTTCTCACCAGGCATTCAAATTCAAACATTTAAGACCGTAGCACCCTCCCAGACTTTTCTGTGTTAATTCTCATGCTGTGCAGTTATTTTGCATGTGGACAGGTCTCTGACTATACCTCCGACTAAAATAAAGCCGTGTGAAATAAATAAAACGCAGCAGAATTTTAATTGTCTTTTTTCAAAACACGCGTTTAGTTTCATCTCCAGTTTTAGCATATAATAACTGAATACATAAAATACATTTGCTAGTGCTGACTGACTTCACGTTAATTTAGTTTAGTAAAACAGTAGGCAATCCTGAGGCCTTACCGCTGTAGTTTCTTGTAATTTTCACGTGTTTCAAATACAGCTATTTACTACATAAATTATGAAGTCTTGATGGTTGGTATTTTTTCTTTCTTTCTGAACAGGTGTTAAACCTTTCTGAAAAGAGATACGACCTCGCCAAGCTTAACCCAAAGGTACTGGTTGTCTTCCATAACGTGCCTCTCTTTCCAGTGTTAAATGCAACTTAAATGGCCCGATGAGCCCTGAAGCTATGCACGTGAGATAGACAGAGTAAGGGAGCAACTTCTGGAAGACGACAGACAACCCCACGCGCATCCCTTTTTCTTTTTTCCCCGGCTCTGTGTTGTGTCCGTTAGGTCAACGCTTTACATCGCCGCTCCTGTTTTCTTAGACTTTGCACACAGGACCTGAAGCCTGTTGTGACCACTGGAAAACTCCCTTTGAGTAATACGAATTTTACTCCAAGTAAACTTTCTTTGCGCAGTCAGAGGATGCTAGGGGTTACGTGCTGTGATGTGCAGTCTGATAGCTGCAGCTGGTGAACTCAGTTCAGATCTGGGCTCCCCTTTTGTACTAGGTGCCAGAGTTGCTTCCCTGCACAGCAGAGACCTAAGGAAGGGCACCAGTGATGTCTGGCTTTTGTTCCTCCTCACCAGCTCTTGTGTTGGTTTGTTGTAAAAAATGATATGCCAGTACTCTTCAGCAGCTATTATAAGGCCAGGGTAGCACAGATGTGTATTTACAGCAGCAGGGATATAAGCTATCTGAGGGAAATATTAAAAGAACTCTTAATTTTGACCTTTTGAATTCTTTATTAATCATGAAAGATTTAAGTTGTTCATGGTTACTGGTTTTGTTAGGGTTAAGTATGCCTATAATAGTAATACGTTGAGTAAACAGTATTATATAGTGACTAAAGTTGCATAGAAAATAGTAACAAAATTTTGAGATGTCAATCTGTGGCACATGAAGGAAATAAATTGCACATTAAGTAAAAGCAATCACAAAATACTGGACCAGGCCAGCTAACATTCTTTGTCCTAATTTTGACATTCTAAATATTTTACCATTATAAAATACCTGAATTTCCAATAGAAAATTCTTCAAGAAATCAAGATCTTCAGAAACGTTGTCACTTGCGGGGGGAGTTGTTTGTTTTTATAAAAGTACCACTGTCTTTAAAAAAATCATATATATCCCCTTCTTTCCCCTTAAGAGACCTGTAAGCATAGTTTAGTTACATGATGGCATTTGAATGACACGATTTTCTGGGGTTAGAAAAAATGTGGAGGCTCTTCACCATCACAATTATTTGAAGCCAAATTTTAAGATGTAGTATCAGGGTCGAGGTGTCTCTTGTGAACGTTACTTGTTTAATTGCAGATTATGGATGTGGGCTGGCCCGATCTCCATGCTCCTCCTCTCGATAAGGTGTGCACCATCTGCAAGGCTATGGAGTCCTGGCTGAACAATGACCTTCAGCACGTGGTGGTGATCCACTGCAGAGTAAGTCAGCTCTGTGCGTACATGTCGCCTGTCCGTTTGTATTCATTCTCAAAAACCTTGTCCTTTATTCTTACTCATTTTAAAAAATAAAACCAACTGAAGTTTGATCTGTTTTCGGTGATGGAAACAGTGTGCCAAATCTGCAGTTGATTTAAGTAAGCTTAAATCCACTGACCTTGCATGCTTGTTATAGATTGCCTTTTACGATACCCAAGGTTCTAGCCTCTGCTCTGGGTATCGCGTGCAGTGACATTAGTTCGCTTGCTCTGAAGGTTAGTCCTACTTCTGTAAGCGTCTTTAGACGTGTGAGGTTTATTCAGATCAATAACAAACTCTTTAGAAGCTTTTCATGTTCTGTGACGTTTTTGGTTTTGTTGTGGGATAAGGATACACAACATCTCACGGATCATCCCTTTAAACCGTCGTGTAGTTGTAGGAAATGAGGGTGTTAGGTACCTCCTGGGTGCTTCTGACAGGTCCTGCGTGCCAGCAGCGTTGCAGTGCCTTCCAGCAAAGCTGCCGTTGCCCAGCGTTACTTCTCCTTGCTTGCTCACAATGAAAAGAAATAAGGACAAGCCCTAATTAAACACAGACAAAACAAATGTGGAACTGAGTTGGTAGCTGTGCTGGTGACATTTGTGGTGAGTCTGGATCGCTGGCGGACGCTACTCTAAACAGAATGAGGGTGATAATGGGACCAAAACGTTTCTTCGCGTCAAGTTTTGTAGTCCCCACTCCTTAGCTGCTTGCAGGCGGAACGCCGTGCTCGTGTGAGACATGGCTGAGTTCTTAGCAGCTGCAGGACTGCAGCCAGGAGAATGGCCCATACATGGGACAAAAAAAAAGGTGGCAAAGTATTCCTAGGTATTTCATATACAAATTGGTAAGGCATATTGTTGATTAACGCCTTTTGGTAAGGACTTTAAAGTTTCCAACCACAAATACAGATGGAGCAACTTGTATCAGCTGAGACGCTGAAATGGTTTTGAAATCTGTGAGAACTACTGCTTGGTAAATTGTGCTGAATCTATGTCATGTAAATATTTAATAAGATTTTGGAACGTTTTTTAGATTATCCATAGAAAAAGAGTTGTTATAAATCTCAAGTGCTGGGGAGGTAAAAATGCCCAAACCTGCTGGAAACTGGTATGGTTTCCAAAATAGGTATTTTATAGCATTTCATGCCAAGAATTGCAACATTGTTTAGACTAACTGTGAATGATCTCTGGAAAAAAAATTATAAAATTAAAATAGTTGATACAATATTTCTAATACCGATCAAGATTTTTTTTTTTTTAATAATTTCTTTTCAGTCAGTAAGACTTGACAGGCATGTGACACAGAAGTCCTACCTAGTGTTTTTTACGTCACTTGTCAGCCAGCTTGCATAGACAGAGAAGCTGCTGCCCATCATTACCGCCTTTCCAACAGCACAGGAGATGCATGAGCAAAAGGAATCTCTGAATGTCCTGTCTTACATGTTCTGTTTAGTATGGGTCTTAAAATAATGCCCAGTAATGTAATGAATAGATAAGTTATCATATCCTTTTTCCTAATACAGGGAGGAAAAGGAAGGATAGGCGTAGTCATATCGTCATATATGCACTTCACCAATGTTTCTGCAAGGTAAGTTGTGAATAATGCATATTGGGTGTTCTTTTACAATTAAGGAAACATCAGAAAAAGATGCCTTTTAATTGCAGTACTGTTTGTCCGTTAAGGTTTGTCAGGTTTTCTTCTCAATGAGCCTGGAAGCATGTCGTAAAACACATGGCTTTCATGACAGTTTTCCTGTAGTCCTGCTTTCAGCAGGAGGTTGGACTAGGGGGCAGACACCCTAAGGTCCCTTCTCATCTGAGATATTCAATGATTCTACGGGAAAAATCTCTGAAGGGTCTTCTGAGGTGAATGAAGAAGTGTGCAAGAAAACATTTTTATATAATGGTACCATCTTTATTCTATTAAACCCATTTGTTTGCCACATCCTTCAGGAATAGTTTCTCATTGATTCAAAAGTACTTAAGGAAAATAGGTATTAGAATCTGGAATTAATATTGGAATAGGGAATTCATAGACATTGATGCAGGTGCAGAATGCAGTTTAAGAAATAATCTAGACTTTATCTTCAAGTCCATTCAAACAGTAGGTGTCTGATTACTTGGTTTTAATTGTTTGTTTTAGAGTGCTCAAATTATGACAATTGACCATTTTTCAACAAAGATAAAATTTGATAAATGGTCTCAAAGGGATGAAATGTGTTATGTTTTGGGTTTTTTGGTTTTTAATCACATTGTTTTCCCTTGATCTCTTTTATATATACATATATAAATTTATTAAAATAAAAATGTACTGTAAAAGTCATAGTTAAATCAAATTTGGTTCTGAATTCACACCAGTCTGTCAGTAATATATTTGATCGAATACTAGTCGTGGATGAAGTCCGGAATCACTATAGGCTGATGGCAAATTACTCATGGATTTCAGTAAAACCAGCATCTCAGAAAATAATCTGGTGTTCACTCTGGTAAACGTGGTGGACAGGTAATTGTAGAGTAGGAAATCAAGTGCATTATTCACCCCAATGCGTGGTGAAAAAATAAATACATCTATCTTCAAGTAGTAATTGGAAGAGCGATTGCCACAATTTTATATTTTGTTGAGAAGTATTGTGAATGACAAAAATCTGTCAAGCGAGGATAGTGCAGCACTGTGTTGTGATCTCAGTGTTGCAATACTGTGTCATCCTTAAAGGTGGTACCTGGCTGTAAATGCGTTGTAGTAATGCCATAACAGAACAACACCTGGGTGTGACTGTAAAGCTCAGGGATGATGAAAGGTGTCATCTTTTACCCCAAACACATTCAGGATTCCTCCAGTGAGGTTGCAGGGGAGGACTGAGTTTGGAAGCCCTCCTTTAAACTTCTGGGTATCTGTCAGCTGCTATCCAAAACTGATCTTTTCTGTGTGAGAATGAGGTTGAGGAAGTTTCCCAGTGAGGTTTTGTGTATTCCTGGCATTATCCGGACTCTTCAAAGTGGTGCACGGCAACTTCTCAGGAGCAGAAATTACTGCAGGTGCTGCTGTTGAGGGTGCCGGCGGCTGTGTCAGAAACAGGACTGGGAAGACTTTGAGATTGTTCACGCTCAATAAAGTTCCTAATTGTCTGTATGCACATGCTAAAAAAACCTAGGCTTAGTGAAAAAGCCTTATGATGCAACCCCCTTTTAGTTATTTGTTATAAATATCTGATTTTCTCATCTGGGAAGGAATAATGTGCCGTTAACTTTAATGAGGGCAAACAGGGCTCTTTGTAATAGTTGGCAAACTCTGCTTTAACAAGTAAAATACTAGCAGTCTTTGGCCAGTTACAAGTGGGTGGCCTAAATTCTGGGTGGTAGCGTGGGGGAAGATGTGTGAAGACGTATGATGGATTGGGTGAAGAAGAGAGTTTTTGCATCGAGGATATTCTAAGCACACACGATGTGATCTTTAACATCCATGAAGGAAAGGTGTGCCTTAGCCTGGTCTGGCACTCTATCAAGACAATCAGGAACTCCTGATTCATTTTTGGAATAGGTATAAATTCCATTTTTAGCCTGATATGCATATCTTTACTTTGCAAGGTTTTTTTCCTCAGAACTCACTTAGGCTGAACTAAAAGTAGAATTTAAAAATAGAGATTCCAGAGTGTATTTGTAATTAATTTGAAACTTACGGGTTTTTTTTGTCCTGATGTTAATTAACACTGTCAGCTACATCTGTTAAGAGACACATTGTTTTTATCTGGTACAGATACAACAGAACCAGTGTAGCATGTTACTCGGCATATGTGATTGACAGCATTCATACTGATTTTTGGCCCTTTCTTTTTTCTGTACTCTCTTGCCTTCCTTCGCCCAAGTGCAGAAGACCTACATCAGAGCCATTCTGGATAGAGAATGGAAGGAAATCTATTTTTCTGAATATGTTGCTCCTTAATTGTGCATTTGACGAGTTTGTGGTTGTCTGATGCAAAACATTTTTTTTTTTCAAAAGATTGACACTTTTATTTTAAACATTCTCTCCCTTGGTAGCTCAGGGTACAAGAAACAAAGGTTAAGTGACTTGTTTGACCTCTTAAATGATCCTCTGATCCGGCATCCTTTGCACGTCATGTACTGTTCTACGGTTAGAGCTTGGCAGTGGCTTTCATCTCCGTAATGTTGCTGCTTCCTTCTTAAAAAGAGAATAAATTTGTATTTCACAGAGAGAACTCCCCAGTGGCACTCTCAGGAAGTTATGGCAAGTATCCTTCTTTTGCAGCCTGAGCTGCTTGGCTTTGCTAAAGTTTATTGCATTACGACTTTGACATATTCCCGTTGGAAATACGCAATCCGGTTAATTGAATGAAGGAGTAGGTGCTTTGCCTCAGGAAGGAAACTGCCTCAAGGTGTGGAATGAGAAGGTGTCAGTGGAAAAAAAGCTCTGGTCTGACCTGTAAGTGCCAGAGTTGCTAGTTAGGTGCTCCTTTCTTTTCTTTTTCTTCCTTTCCTTCTCTTTCCTTCCAAATATTTTGGCACATTTCAAGCAGTAACCTGCTGAATTTCCAAGATAACCCCAAACTGGAATAACATGGTATCTGTGTCTCTGTTTTGACAGTGCTGATCAAGCTCTAGACAGATTTGCTATGAAGAAATTCTTTGATGATAAAGTTTCGGCTTTAATGCAGCCATCCCAAAGAAGGTATTTAATTTGTTTCTAATTCATACCAATAAGAAATGTCATTGTTATCTTCTGCTCCCATTCCTTACTCCCTCCTCTGCTATGTGAAGGATCTTCCCACAAGATTCTCTGGTGATTCCTGAACTCTCAGCACTTTACCCTATATTAATATTCCTTGATTGATGAGATCTCTCCTTCAGTTCCTGCACGTAGCCCAAGAGAGATAAGACCTTTTGTACTGCACTGTTACAGATGTGTGTTCTTACTGCATTGTTTGTTAACAAAAAGAGATGTCACAATCTATTTCTTGATTGTTCCAAGATAGTAATAAACTCATTTTTCTTTGGCATAAGTGATGTGTATGGAATGTGTGTTGATTAGTGTGCGATAAAGAACATATTACCACCTGTTTGGAGAAACTACAGGTTGTGCGTCTGCCCCATGTCCGTGCGAGTAGGTGTTTGTCGAAGCACGCATTACTCATTGCGGCTATCTGGATCTCTTACCTTTGCCGTCTGTCTACATGAGTAAGGTTGAGTTGGGACTCAAGTAAGCAGTTTGGAAAATGAATAATTCTGGGGGTTGCTATTTATCTCATTTTGACGAGAGGTAATGAAAGATTCAGTACTGAAAGAGATTGATACCCATCAGACAAGTAATTGTGATAGAAGGGAATCTTCTTTTAGAAACATAAAATACCAACAGGATTAGATTTAATAATTACTGTTTGTTTTGATCTTAATTGGCTTTAATACAGTAGGTTTTTAGGAAGTTTTTTAAAGGATAAGGCTTTGCTAGTAATTAAACTAGAAAAATATGTAGTAGCAATGAGCTGTAAGGCTTTTGGCTCTGTTAATCTCTGAAAAACAAAACCTTTTCTGTTACTTCTTGAACCCATTTGGTGACCTTCACACCTCTCTTTCACTTGAAAAATAGTAACACAGCGTTTCATTAGACTTGAAGTAAACTTTTCATAACTAGAACATTACTGACCTCTTTTTTTTATTTCAGTTTTGTGGCTGCATATGTGTATTGCACTTTAATAATAAGGATTTGAGAGTGGTGCCTGCCAGAGAGAGAAGTGTGAAGCACAGGATCAAAAGGAAATAGATGCTCTGAGCCTTCCCGTGCAGTAGCCTTATGCAGCAGGCGCAGGTCCGTGAGAGCCAGGGACCCTCACCGCAGCCTCTGGGCGTGTGCGTCAGGGCAGTTTTTACAGACAGAAGCTTCAGCAGCTACTCACTTAGGTGATCTGCACGTGAGCCCTAAAGCTGGAGATGCAGTAGGTGTAAATGGTGGTATCTGGCTTTTCCTACCCTCTGGAAGGAGACTTGCTTCGTTCCTCTGGGAGGTGGGTGCAGGGGAAGTCTCGGAGACGCAGTTCACCTCCTGACCGATGGAGTTAGCGTCATTGCTCAGCAGGTCTTGAACTTGAGCTGCCCGTACCGTCTTCCAGACACCCATGCACACAGGGGCTTGGGAGTGTCACCCCCCGTGAGGACAGAGGAGGTTCTCCAAACTGTTTGTCAGAACCGTTCTCCTGAGCCTGGCCTTTCCTACCTTTGCCTGGCCTGGCAGTGGCTACTAATCCTATTGCAGAGAAAGGAGAACCAACTCTGTAATATTTATGGGCAATTTTATAATCATTTTGTGGTGCCATTTTGATCAGCTAATGGCCTGAACACCTTTTTAATGTGCTTTTTCTCTCAAACCATTCTTGGATAATTAATTAGCGATGTCCTTGTTAAAATCCAGTTTAGGTGAATATCAGAATGATAAAATTTGAAAATAAACCCATTATTTGTATTTTGAAAAATTTTCTCCACTAAGTTTTGTCCAGGAAAAAAAAATATGGAGGCCATTAAATGCATCAATCCTGAAAATATCACTTAGCTTTTCCCCATTGTCAGCTGGATGCTGCAAGAGTGGCAAGAAAAGCAACTAGAGACCAGATCTGCCATTCTGAATCCATTCTGACAATACTTAAAATGGACAATTCTTCAACTGCTTATCTGGGAAGGTTTGCCTGAATAAGAAGTGCAGATACATTGTTAAAAATTTCTCATAAACCTTCAGGATAAATCTTTGAACGTGCTTCTCAAAAATAAGCCAGCTGCCTATAAGCCTACTAAATGCACTGCCTTGAGAAAGGGGTTCCAAACTTCAGCCACATTTTTTTAATAATTAAAAAGAGGTAGTGGTAGAGAGAAATTGTTCAGCCTGAGAGGTCACTGACAAAGTGTTTTCCCACACTGTTTTGTCACGTAGGTGGGACAATTTGTATCTTTGTGCTTTTGATGTACTAAATATTTCCAGAAAAATGGAAGGAGGAAACCAAAGAGCAAACGCCTTTTCTTAGCATTTTAAAATAAAGTGAGCTTTGCTAGCTGCCTATAAAAATGAAACCTATTTTAAACCACGGCAGCCCCTGCTCTGGGGCAGTAAAGCTGCCGTTGTTGGGCAGGGTGCCTTTAGTTGTGGTGTTACCCCGGTGTGCAGTAAGGGGTGGGTCAGTGAGCCCGCGCATAAAGGGGGAAAAAGAAGTGATGTTCTTCTTTCTGTACATTCCAGAGAGTGAACTTAAATGAAGGTCATGTCACGAGCGTGAAAGAAAAGGGACTCAAAACCAGCAGAAAAATGAAAGGAGGCTGTTTTCCCTAGTTTCTTTAAGGCAACAGGAGGAATTTAACACGCACTGCAGTGATGTTCACATGCATGCATTTGCTCGTCAGCTTGTGAGCAGACCAGGGATGAAATAGCAGAAATACAATGATTTTCATGTTGCTATGGTAGTTTTCCTCTCTTTGGTGCTGAATGAGATCACTTCTCATTATGAAGATATTATTTGCCTGTGCAGGCTTTAATGCTGAGATTTTTGACAAGGGCTCTTCTTGCTCTTGTTTTGATGGCGTGCGACTCACTGTAGTGCGGTGGGACCCACGTCACGCTGCTGTGAAAGCCAATGGAGACCTTCAGTAGCAACTGGGAATGTATGCCAGAACGACTGATGTTACTGTCTCTTCTAGTTCCTGTCTTCTGATCTAAATAACTAAGGTGACAATAGCAATGTAGCAGCCATGGATTTAATAAAGTGGTAAATTAAAGTGTCTTTTCATGCTGTTTTTTGAAGACTCTTCTTTTGGAGTTATGTGTAATGTCACAATGATATTCACTTACCCATGACCTAGAAGTATTAATGTGTAAAGAATGTATTTCCCTGAGATGGTTGCGTTACTGTTTTTATTTAATTCAGGTAATTTTTGTGTTTTTAGATACGTGCAATTCTTAAGTGGCCTTCTATCTGGATCTGTGAAAATGAATGCAACCCCTCTTTTCCTGCACTATGTTATCCTTCACGGCATCCCAAGCTTCGATGCTGGTGGAGGTAAATTACCTAACTTTTCCTATCCAAGTGTAGGCTCAGAGTCTTGTTTCATTTTGGAGCTTCGTAGAAAGCCTCCATGAATCTCAAAGTAGAGTTGGTGCTCCTTGATATCAGTCTAAATATTCCCAGTAGAAGAACCAAAAGAGAAATATCCTGAAAGTAAAAATTACAGCAGATTAAATCCTTTGTTAAATGAGGCGTTGGTGCTATTCAGGTCTGTCTAGTTTCTGAACAGTTGTGATCCTGGTCCCTGAAAAGGAGATGAGAACCTGGTCAGATCTCACAGTCATTTCCTTCTTGTTTAGGAAACATAAACATGATCTCTTTTCTGTTTCCTGATTGGATTTTCTGTAGGAAAGCCATTTGGATATGTTGCGCTTCTAAGGTGGCCTGCTGTAATAAGTGGCTTTAGAATTTAAATGCTAAACCAAGATACTGTGCTAGAGCATAGTAAAGGAGTATGACTCTGTATTTTTATCATCCAAGAATTCAATAGCACCTGTCTTTGGAAATGTCATTTGCATGGATTTGGAGTGCTCCATTGTCATTGTTGTTTAGTTTGGTTTTATGTCTAAAATAACTATTTCAATAAGGACAAAGTATTGTTTGCGTAGTAGGAAATTTAAGGGACTTACTAGTTTTGAAACAAAACCGTAGATCAAATATTCTGTTTAATTTTGAAAATGCTTTTTGTCTTGGTTTGGGGTGGGTTTTTTGGTTTCGTTTTGGCCATTGTCTTTCTTCCCTTAATAATTTTGTTTTCCTGCAGAAAAAGTGGGAAGGAAGGAGCACAGACATTTAATAAAGAGCAAAGTGTTCCCTTTTTCTTTCATTACCGGAATACTTTAAAATCCCCTCCTGTCCAATTCACAACTAGTCTGAAGATCAGGAAAAAGCGACATTTTCATAAAATATAATCAGATACGTTTTTTGGGGGAAAATGAATCTGTCAAAGCCAGTTTTGCTTGGAAGGATATTTTGACAGCCAGCATTGTGGCGCTTTGCTCAGTGCATGAAGCTTCCTAGTTGTAATATTCAGATAAAGGAAAATAATTCGAAAACATTCTTTTCTCTTGACTTCTTTTCAGCTTGCCGGCCTTTTCTGAAGTTATACCAGGCTATGCAGCCAGTGTATACATCTGGAATATAGTAAGTCATAAGCATTTTTGGTTTTGTTTGAATCCAGGTTTTAATTCTCATAATCACAGAATTCCATAGTCTTTTTTTGCTTTTTGTTTCTTTAAACCATATATTTTATTTTTCTTTTCTCTCCTGTTAAGTAGCGTAGGGCCAGAAAATCAAAGCCGAATCTGCATTGCTATAGACCCTGCCCAGCTTTTGAAGGGAGATATTATGGTAAGTTTAATTGTATGGAATGAAAATCGAGTACTGTGCCATTTACTTTACAGTCTCTGACCTGTTTTGTGTTCTTGTAAAAAAATACATTGAGCAAATGGTTGCAGACATACTCCAAAACAGGTTATTAAGTTAATTTAGTCATCCTTCCATCAAACTAGAAGGCTTTTAGGAGCTGAAACAATTGCTCTCAGCATTCCCATTTCGTAGCATCACCAGGTGCGGTAAGGCCTGTGCCGCAGTTTTCTTTAGGAAATTTGCTTTGGGGAGTATTTGTAACTTGGCATTAAAATACCCGTGTCCTGTAATTTGGCAGGCAACGTGCACAATCATAAAACTATATGCTGTAAAGAAAATACCTAACTAATTCTGAATTGGTTTGGGACTCAAAAAGTTGAGATACCAAATAAAAGCTTTCTGATTCTACAAGCACATGCAGTATTTAGAAAGCAATTTATAGGTGCTAATACAGGGCATGTAATTCCCTGTGTGCAGAGCATGACTCTGGTTGAATTGCCGCACTAGCATTTTAAGTATCTCCGCTTTCTCTCTTGTCATACACTGTTATGCACAGAGAAGGTAAAGAAAGATAGTTGCTGTGCCTTTCAATTTGTTAAACTAAGAGAACAGAAGAACATGTGGAATGAATGGTGGGGGGAAGTATTGTCAGAAAATGTGCCTGGTCTATTGCTAGTAGGTTTCGTGATGTTTTTTTCTTTTATGTAGTACTTTGAGAAATGTTGGACCTCAATATAAGAGGTTCTTTGTGTCAGGGTTCTGGTTTTTTCTCCCTTTTGAAATAATCTTTTTTGTTATCCTTCTGCCTTTCCTACTTCTTCTCTCCAGTCAGTTTAGTGTGTTGTTCGTTTGTTCTTTCACTGAAAATGGAGAAAAAAATTTTAAATATACTGTTACAAATTGGTATACTTGGGATACTTGGGACAGTTTCAGATTCAGGAAGATTTGTTAACTCATCGGAGGACTGATGGTGCCTGAGGAAGTGGAATAGCTCACAGTCTGAGACCAATTCAGTATCTCTCAAATGTGTGTTTAAAATGAAAAATGAGCACATAGCTTTTCAGTAATATTTGCATCATTTAAAAAGAGATCAACTTCATTAATCTCATGCTATTATTGGAGGTAATTCTTCTGAGCAAGCCAGCATCTTATTCAGCGTGGTAATGTTTCCTAAACAAAAGGCTTCAGTTTGGAATATTTTATTACTATGTGTTAAAGGAGAAATTCACGCAGCCATGGGTACCGCTAGGCTTGCTTTAATCACAGCTCAGAGCTGGGCCACCACCTCAGTCAGTGGCAGAGAACCAAGGGATGCAGTACAGCTTATAGACGCTTCTCAAATCGTTAGTCAATGTCCGAAGTTTTTAGGAGTTTCCTTGGGTCTTGTCAGTTCTGTGAATCCATCACCTGACCCTGTCCCAGCTGATTCATCCATTCTGGTTCCGGTCTCTGCCTCAGTTTCAAGTTCCCCTTCGGATCGTGATCTTCTTTCCACTTGCTTTAACTCACACAATCCTTCGAGCACACTTCTTCTTTGAACAAGCAGTTCCTATTCATCTATATCAATTTTGCTAAAGCCATCTGCGTTTCTGAGAGCACCTGTGTATATAAATTGATCATCCGTTGTTTCTCTATTCTCCAGCTGATTAACTGGACTGGACTGGGTTTTAAACCAGCCTTGGGTTAGGGCTCTACAAGGGCCAAGGCCTGGTGCTGCCAGTTAGCAGCTTCAGCACTTTGAATTTCTTAATTCAAAATACATTGTCTTTAACATATGTTTAAGTCAAAACATCAGCGGTTTCAGGAAAAAGAAAAATCTGTAGGATGCTCCACCTCCAACTCCAAAAGGTTTAACCCCTTGAAGTGCATGGGTTTTAAAAAAAGAAAGACTTATAAGACTTATTTGTCTTAAGTTCTGAGAATTTGTTAACACAGTGTGAGTAACGTGGTGATAGAGTGCAGCCGTTGAAAAGCTGCATTGAGATCTGTAAATGCATAGGAGTATTTCCCAGCACATTACAGTGGCTTGCAGTGATTCTTGGCTATGGCATCAGAAGGTAGCGGAGCCTGAATTCAAAATTAAGCTAAGACTTCGTTGAAAGCTTGTTATGTATACTGGGCACTAAAAGATGTTTTCAGTATTCTGGGTATAGACATACACTGTTACCGGTTGTAAGAGAGGCCAGATTTTATTAAAGTGACAATTCTACATAAGTTGTTTATGATATGCTAAGTTAAAATTACTCAAGGCTGTTGCTTTGACTTGCAAAGTGGAAAGAAGCAGGCACTACATAGTTCTCTGAACTGACCCAGACACGCTGTTTTTATAAACACAATTATGCAAAAACCAGTAGATTCTGCGTAAATCCAGCAACTGTGCAAAGCCAAAACTCTTGGCAAGTTGGAGGATAAAAGGTATTGTTCAGGGATTTAGTCTCCTGCATCTTCAGAAGCTCTCATGTTTGAGCCACATGTAAAAATAACGTGATTATTTAAACAGCTAAAGATGTTTAATGTTTTATGTTAATGTTTTAACATTAAATTGTGGAGGAATGTACATAACCTTAAAGAAGCTGTTAATTCTTTTTGAGCTTCTTTTTGCTCAAGTAATATAATTAAACTTAAACAGTTACTTTCAGGCCAAGTATAGGTTTCAGAGCAGGTTAGTTCTAATATCTCTCATCAGGGGTTCTCTTAATCCCCTTTCTGTCCATTTTTCATTCCTGGGCAAACTTGAAGTTTTCATCCTTTATGATGATGTTTTGCCTTTACATAGAGTTGCTGGGCATAGTGGAGAACGAGTGTTTATTTATTCTTGAATCAAGCAGTCTTAACTGTTTCTTCTACCTTGTATTTTGGTAATCTAAGGGACTAACTTACAGCCACGGTTCTAGTGAAAAGATGCTGATAGTTGTGTTGGACTAAAGGGAGATAGCTTCTGTCAGTAGGCAGGGGTTTGTATGCTGTGTTAATTTTAGGGAGTGTAAAGTGCTGTTTAAAATAAGAGGCAAACACTATTTCACCTGGTATTACCACTGTGCTGCAGGGAAATCTCTTCTAAAAAACAACCAACCAACCCCAAATCCTCACTTGCAGATAAAATAATGCTTACTTGCATAGAGAATCCCCTAGCCTTTATAAAGGGCTAGGAATATGTGGTTTGCGTAGAGAATACCTGAAAAAACCCCCATCTGTTGTATATGGGCTGAAATATTTCAGAAATTGTCCTATGTGCCATGTGCGTGCTCAGTGCTGATTAACTTCAGGAATTTAAGGCATTGTGGAGTTACTTCTGTAATGAAGGGTAGACAGCAACAGCTTATGTTAGATTTTTCAATTCCTGTAGTGAGAAGAATTTCGTAACTGTGTTTTAATCCCAGTTTTCATAAGCATCCCTCTTAAACCCCTACATCTTTCCTGTAATCAGTTTGAATAACTATTTGCTCTTCAGTTATTCAGTCTTTTCTGTCTAGGACACTTTTCTCCATCTGCCTTAAGAAAAAAAGGTGATATTTGTTGTCTTCTTAATGCATTTCAGTAACATGTGCTTTATCATAAAATCCTGATATCATCAGGATAACATCATAACATTTTCAGTCCTGCGACTAAGGTGTTACCAAAATTTTTATGTATTCCTCTAAGAATGCTGAGTGGCTTTGTATTACAGTTGACTCAGAGAATTAACAGGTAGAATATCTATAGGTCTAACTTAAGGCAAGGTGGTATTAGAGAGTAGGACTAGATGTTATTTTACAGAGTTCTGTGTTGTTCTAGCCGCGGTATCAAAACTACTACCAACTGCCCACAGTAGCATAAACCAAGATCCTATCATCACTAGAGTAGGTTTTTAAAAAGTCCTAAAGTGGGTGTAATCAGCTTGCAGGCTGGCTTCTAAAAGCTCTGCATATTCTTCAGTTATTTGGAAATGGATGTGCTGTAATTTAGTTTTACGTTAATTTGGTACCATGAAGAAGTATGGACACAAGTCAGCATTCCAGCATTGTACTGGCAGATGTTGTGCTTCTGAATCATAATCTACCGATTGGTGACTGACAGCGATGAAAATAGTAATTACTATTTTTACACATCCAGAACTATCTTGCCTTGGGCCTGTTTAGTTTTAAAGGGTTGAATAATGCATACCCTGCTTGTTACAACATCAGAGATGTCTGCAGCAAATTGCACTGTGGCTGCTTTACTTACTAACTCATGCATACAGACGCGTTTGTTCAGATTTGTGAGAAATTACTTCCTGACGTGTTTCTCTGTCTTTCTAGCTGAAGTGTTATCACAAAAAATACCGGTCGGCTACTCGTGACGTGGTTTTTCGCCTTCAGTTTCACACTGGAGCCATTCAAGGACATGGCCTGGTTTTTGGTAAAGAGGATTTGGACAACGCCAACAAAGGTACTTGCCTTCGTGGCTGGCTGGCTGTGGCTGTGTGCGGGAGTGCATGCGTGTGATGATCGTCTTCAGGACCCATTTTCAAAAGGATTCTTGGGGTTTTTTTTCTATCCTTATGTTTAGGAAAAGGGAGACTGCTTTCTGTTAGTTAACTCATAGCACGTAACACAGGTAAACCCCTAAGGAGAAGAAAAGCTCTTCAAGTGAGTTAACTTGTCAAAATCACTCAGATAATCCTACGTAGTCCTTATTGCCTCCTCTCACATTTGTAAAAACAACAGATTCTTGTTTGAAATGGTGACTCTATTAGTCACCGTTACAGGAAATAAGGTGGGCTGAGCAGATCCCGTTTTTGGTTAATGAAAACAGTCACAAAGTCTGATACTGTGTTTGTGACCTAGTCTGCTTGGGTGTGGAGATCATTTAATATGCTTCAGAATATCCAAAAATAGAGGCAAAGTTTTCAGACGTGTTTGAAAATGTGCTGTGCTAGTCTTTGTATTTTCCAAATTATTGCTTCGGTTTTATTTTGATGTTTAATATGCAGGATTGTAACTCCCTCACCTTATGTTACTGGCAAACTAAAATCAAACAGATTTTCCTGCAACATATGGCTGCACAAAAGTTTTGTGGTCAAAGTACTGCAATTCAGCCTATATAGAGAACAGTTTTAGTTTGCTCCTAGGTGTGTTTTCCTTAAAAGCCAAAGCCAGCCATGTCTGTCTAGAGAGAGGTTTGGGAACTGTACATCTCTTCTGCTTTTAACTGTTCTTGGAAGTAAAAAACCTCCAGCTGATGCTTACGTGGTCTTTTCTGGAGATGTGTGGGGCAAAGGATGTGGCTCTTTTAGAAGCAAATGGCTAAACCACAAGTGAGAAGAGTGAGGAGGGTACATGTATTATAGCTTAGAGAATCCTGATTTCTGAGTGCCTTGGAACTGCTCTCCTGGGAGATGTCTTGCTGAAATACTATCCTTCGTTTTCAGATGACCGTTTCCCTGATTATGGCAAAGTGGAATTAGTGTTTTCAGGAACACCAGAGAAAATTCAGGGTGAGTATACAGAAGAAAAAGTGCTCTTAGTTTGAAAATAAAACACACTGAAACGTACTTTTTAAAAAAAAAATATCCTTTTTTCCTCTTTCATTCCACTTCTCTTGTAGAAGATTGGAAATCCAACTGTACTGTTAAATTATGTAATAAAGTTACTGGTTTCACTTTGAAAAATTGAATGAAAGCTGTGTTTACAGGAGCAGAGGAGTGATCAGATTTCATTTTAAAACTGTATCAGAACAGTTGGTGACTACTAGCAGAAAGCATCTGTGTAAAACACGCATAGTATAGGCAGCTTGGCCCGGCACAAGTGGCAGCAGTGGCCTATGCCATAACCTTTTTTGAACGTTGTCATAACCGATTATATTTGTGGTGGTGAAGTCTGGACTGTCTTCAGTTTAGCACAAAGAGATACATTTATAGTTTTGTTGGAAATGCTTCTGGTTTGATGTTGCCTTGTAGGATATATCCCATATGCGTCCGGAATTTTCTGGTAATATGGCTAAGATCATAGGTAATCACAAGCTGCAATAAGAAGTTAAGTTTGTGCTTAATATTGTAGTTTAATTCTGTTAGTGGGTGAGTTCTTACTAATTTTAAAGTGTCCCGAAAAGTATGGATTCTGCATGAGACTGGATGAAAACCAAATATTCTTAACTGTCTTTCTCATACATACTTCCAGTGTCCTGCAAATTGTGTGTTTTCCTTGTTTTTTTTTCCCCCACCAGTTTGTTCACTTAGAAACTTGTAGTAGCAGCCAGTGAGCAGCTGTCCAGCTGAACACAAAGATCTCACTTAGCCTGTTGGAAAGCCGTTTAAGAAAAATGGTTTTATAAATAAATTTGTCCAGCTTGTTCTAAACATTTCTGGATAATAAATGCTTGAAGGCAGGCCAGCTGACATGTCTGAAAAAGGATCAAAATTTTTTCAAGTTTCCCTTCCTTAGATGGCAAATCAGAGGGGTGTTTTTAGCAGACTCCAGGTTGTTGGAAAGTAAGGTTCTAAGTAATTGGAAAATTGTATTCAATTGCTGTCTAAGGGGTTAACGGGCTAGGAAGAAGAGTTCACCTTGAAGTATTTATTTACAATTTCTGCAAAATGATTTTTCTACATCTGAAGGTATTATAGCATCATAGAAGACCTGCGGAGTATCTCTAGTCCCTCCCCCTGCTGAAGGCAGGGCCATCCGTGAGGTCGGATCAGCTTGTCCAGAGCTTTGACCATTCAAATCTTGAAACCCTCCGGGGATGGAGACTTCCCAGCCCCAATGGGCGGGCTGTTCCCATGTCCGACTGCCCTCACAGTGCATTTATTTTTTTCTTAGATTGACTCTAAACTTCTCGAGATACAGTTTATGCCTGTTCCTTGTTGTCCTTCCACCCTGCTCCTCCACCTGGCTCTGCCTCCTCTGTGGCCTTTGGGGAGCTGCTGCCAGGTCCCCCCAGGATGAAGAAGCCCTGGTCCCTCAGTCTTCCCTCACAGGGCAAGTTCTCCCATCCCGACCACCCCGGTCACCCTGCCCTGAACTTGCTTCACTTGATTCATATCTTTCTTGTATTATGTAGCTCAAAACTGGACACAGTAGTCTAGAAAATAAGTGACTGTGATACAGTTTTTAGGAAAGAATGCACTTTCCGAGGTGATGAGACACCTGAATGTTTAGGTAATAAACTTTATGAATCTGCCTTGTGACAAATGGTATCACAGAAAGTCTCTGCAGGTGAGGTTTTTTTTCTGCCAGCATATGAAGGTACAGGACCATAGCATTCTTGCCCTTCTAATTTTAACTATCCTTGTTTTAAAAGTCACAGCATGTGCATAATGCTTTGCTGCTTGACACCAGTTTACGACAGGACTTGCTTCTCCAGACACAGCCGAAGAGTTGATAACTGAGGATTTCTGTGGTGCCTAGTCCAGACAGAAGAGCAAAGGCAGACAGACACCGATTTGTGTCAGTGGCAAAGCCAAGTCCAAGGTCATGAGTTCTTGATGCCTGTGCTTTGCGCCTTTGAATCACTGGACCACACCTAAATTGCTCGTGGTATACATTTAAAAGCTGAATATTATCTTATGCCTCATGAAGGGCAGAAAAATGTGGGTTGCTGCTGAAAGTTCCAGGTGTGTTTGGCAGAGCCTGCTGAAGCGCGGGCAAACACGTAGAGGGCAAGGTGCCCGGCAGGGGGTTCTGCCAGGAGCTGGAGAATGGCTGGCGCGGCACAGTTGGCACCTGGGGGAACTGGGAGGGACACGGAGTGGTGGTTTTCAGCTCTCCCTTTCATCTTTTTTAGTGATAAATTGCACTGGTATCGGAATGATAATCTGTAGCAAACTCTTCTTTTAGCATTCTTTTGGTACCATCTCATCATAGATCCGTGTGGTTTCGTTCTGAACAGCCTGCTGTTCGATGGTGCCTGCCTACGGGGCTGAGCGGGATCAGCTGCCGGAGCCGTGCCTGGGGGCTGATCCAAGTTACCAGAGCCACGGCATAACCAAGAAGCTCAAGATCAAATTCTTTGCTTGTACCTTCTGTCACGAAACATAGATTAAGCTTTTTTTAGCTGATCTATATAATCTTTCTTCCCCTGTTGCTGCTTCTTCCACTTCAGAAGGTGGTCTTGCAGTTTGGGGGGCAAACTTCTGTCAGAAGACCATGTACATATGTGCGCATATTACAAATGTGGCTATGATAATTTTTGGTCTCAAACAGATGTTTAATTTTTTAGGATGTGAACACCTTCAGAATGACCATGGAGTGACAGTTGACTACAATACCTCAGACCCACTAATACGCTGG
Organism: Ibycter americanus; assembly: GCA_035590275.1. Taxonomy (NCBI): domain Eukaryota; kingdom Metazoa; phylum Chordata; class Aves; order Falconiformes; family Falconidae; genus Ibycter; species Ibycter americanus. The sequence continues at coordinate 88,832,244 of JAVJGI010000050.1, read as the reverse complement.
GATTCCTATGAAAATGTGAGCCCTGATGGGGAAGGTGAGTAGTTCCCTCGCACGAGACCAAGGCAAAACCTCTTGCATCTGTGGCGCAGCGTTCGAAAGGGAGAAAGGAGACCTCATTTGCTTGAACCTAATGCCACTTCGTTGCTGTGTTAAGTGGCTGTCTACCCTTCCCTGTTTAACTTCAGTGGCTCTATTGGCAAGAAAGCTGTAGCAGTTGTTTGAGAGAGATGGTTGTTAATGCACTGAATTAGACTGAGACGCATCTGGTTGATACGAGTTACTTTATTTGTGCATTTGCTTAAACGATGGTGGTTTTTTTTTTTCCCCCTAAAGCTTCTAGTTGGAATACTAATAAAGAATTTTAAGATCAGCAAAATGATGTGGTGAGTTTGTAGCCTTCAGTACTTACTATGTTATCTGGAGTGTTGCAGGAGGTGCACCAGGCTGTGAAGTTACAGAACAACAAAAATGTGTGTATTTGCATATTTCCCCTCATAAATTTACTTGTTTCTCACTTGCTCTTTTATTTCTTAGATTTTTCTCTTCTGTAATCTGCTGATACATGCAGAAGATGAAAGCCTCCAGTAGTTGCCTTCAGATTCTGACTCCGGTGCGGATGCTTTCCTGATGCTTTGCTTGAGTGAATGTTGTGCTTTTAATGGATATAGTTTTCCTGTAAGGACTGAGAATGTCACACCTGTGTCTGTACACCTCGGTGCACATGCAAGCCTGACATTGTTGCAAGTAAAAACATGAGAGAAGGTACTGAATGGATGCCAAAGTTCTTGTTTTTACAACTCTCCTGTTATGAAATGAGAGAGAGGTAGAGCTAGGATATTAATTAGCTGCTCTCTAGGCTCAGTTTCCATTGATTTTTATAATCTGAATTTGGCATTGACCATATAATGACTACATCGGTGAGGGTTTTAGGGGCAGGGGCATACTGTGAGCTTGACTTTTTTCCACTGCATCACTCTTGTACAGGAGTATTTCCTCATCCACAGCAGACTCCAATCTGCAGAAAACTAGGGGAAAATAGAGGGTGGAAAGAGAATAGTCATTTGGCTCGTTTACATGGGGCAGGTAGAGCACTCCGAAGGGAGTCATCGGAGGTTTTATAGTTGGATGAGACTGTACAGTGTCTTTTAGAAGGAGTAACATCAGAGAGACTGAATCTTTGCTGAAGACAATGTCTCAGTTTCTACCCAGAATGTTTCCATATCATTTGCTTCCTTTCCTTTTTCCCCCCATCCTTTTCCCTCTCCTTTGTATATACATAACCCTCAGCAAGCAATGCATTGATATCAGATGTTTTTAATTGCTAAGATTGATTGGATAGATGGATTTGACCTTCCCATCGTCATGCATTACATTGTAGGTAACTTCATCAGTAGAGGAAATTGAAAGCCAATATAAACGTGTGGACAACACGCTGTTGGCAGACACAGCACTGTTCACTGCTCATGTCTTGTAGAAGACTTGATCGCAGACCACTCATAAGCATGTTCTCCTGATGTTCAGGGGTTCACATGTGCCACTAAATAGGGGTTTATATGTGTAATTTGTATGCATGGTATATTTTAAGTACCTGAGATACAACATAAATATTATGCGTAAGGATAGCTCTTGAGAAGTTTAATGTGCATCTGCAGAGAACTCACTAGAGCTGAAGCTAGGGAATATGCCATAAGAACGTGCGATGTATCCAGATACTCTTTTCTCAAGCAAACATTTAGGAGGCAGGGTGTTACCCTGTGATGCCCAGCAACTGAACTGTAGGCAGAGCATTTGTTCCTGCGTAGGCTGAGCAAAAGGTCAGGAGGCTAAAGCACACACACAGGGGACAGCTATATTTTTCTCCTAAGGATGAGATCTGTACTGAACACAAAGATAAGCTTACTCTGCTGCCTGAGGTAAACGTAATTTGCATAGGTCTTCAGTTATGTAGGATTTAAAACAGCAGGACGGACTTCTCTTATAATCTGTACAGTGGTTCAATATTGTGCTTTTACATTACAAAGATGTGTTGAGTCCTAGTTTTGACCACAGGTGAGAGACCACTAAGAGGAGATGCTGATTTCACATCCAGAAAGTGGGCAAAGTCAGAAACCTTGGATTCTGAAGCCTTTAGCTACAGTCCTGAAGGCAGTGAGAGAATCTTTTCTGTACCTCAGAAAAGATTAAGGTACAAGATGGGGGTGCTTTGGAAGTCTGTGTAACAGTGACGTTATGTTTAGGATGCTGGGAGGTCTCGATGGTATGTTTAGGATGCTGGGAGGTCTCAAACAGGGTGCCTGTTTCAGACCCATTCCATGTGAAAGGAAACTCCTAGCTTTATGTAGGGACTGATCTTCACAGTTTTACTTGTACCTGTTTTCTCACAGGAATTTCAGTAGGAATAATACGAGATGTGGGAGTGACAGATGATTCCTGTATTCCAGTTATACACTGTTTTGTTCGTTTCAAAAGTGTGTGCCTATGAAACCGCAGATGAAGGTGGCCAGTAAGGCTACAGCAGAGCTTTGTGAAATGAACAGGATTTGCTTTGTAGGTATATGTGTCAGGAATGGCTGTTTCCAAGCTGATGTGTTAAAATGGAAAATTAGAAGTGAACAAGAGCACAGTATGTCCCTTTTGAAATCCTACACCTATTTGGCCTTGTTACCAAAAGAACAAAAGATGAAAGGGCACGGTAGAAGAAAAATGTACCCAAAGTATCTTGGTTCGTTGGCATGATAGGGCATTGCAGAGAGAAGCGGTTGCCTTTTAAATGATCTTGAACTCTTTGATGGTAATAAAGTTGCACACATTTGTGTTGAATATAGTCGGGCTTTGGATAGTTTGCTCTTTGGATTTAGTTCTTTATCCCTCAATCTTGACAGTATAGGAATTTTGACAATTGGAAAGCAATAAATTATTTTAATTTCTTCTCATCAATGCTATTTCTCTTCAGATCCCTTGGGAAGTGTCTCTTGTAGATTGCATTAATGGTCCCCCATAATAGACTGAAGATTTTTTTAAGTTTCCAATTCTAAGTTTGTATCAGATGTCCTCCTCCTTGAGCAGTACATTAGCAGAGGGACTTCTGTTACTCTGGTTTAGAAGTATGCAGTCAAACGTGGGATTTGGAACCACAAGAATGAGAAGGTCTTCCTCCTGCCATGTGGAAGTCTGAGATAGTTCCCATTGGTTTTCTTGTGGTTTTGAAGTCATGGTATTCATCGAGTCTTGTGTGTGTTTTGTGGGCAGGAAGGAGCAGAAATGACTTTTGATCTTGCTGAGTACTGTGTTTTGTTGTTGGGTTTTTCTTGCCTTCAGGCATCACTTACCATACAATAGATGTGTATGGATTTACAAAAGGTTGCTCATTTGCTGCAAAATAGCAAGTTGGCCACAAAGATGTATCACCTGTGGCCACAAATGAGTGGTATCTTCTGTTATGTGAAGAGATTTAAATGTGTCCCAATTCCATCTGATAATTGTGTTTCTCAGTTTAAAACTTGGATATTGTAGTTCACATACTTCCAGCTGCACTTCACTCTCTTCCTTTTGATTACTAAGATCATATGCATCTCCTTTGTGTTTAGACTGATTTGGGGATTAGGATTGTTCATCGCAGTATTTTGGGAGTAGTTTGAAATTAAGTGATGGACTAAACTAATGTTGGGCTTAGCTATTGTTATGATTAAAAACTAGTAAAAGCAATTACTGCTTGTAATTATGGCATTTAGCGCAGGGAGAGGGGGAGTAGTGATAAATGAGGATAAAGTATTTTCTATGGGACCAGAAAGTTAAAAGAAAGAAGTAATCCTTTCCCACTCCCTGAAAAACTTTTCATGTGCTTTATACTTACTAATATTTCTCTCTCTCAAATACCAAATGACAACCACTTTTGACACCCCACCCCCCCAAGGGAAGAGGTAAATGGAAAAGGTTTGACTTGTCTTTTGTTGAGGTGGGGTTTTTTGGTTCTCGACAATTTTCAGGATGATTACTTGGCATAGTAAGAGATACTATTGTTAAAACGAACGCTTCCCTCCTGCTGAAAATGCAGGTCTCCTCTCGGATAGGAACCATCGTTTGCGTGGAACCCACTGGTGGATCCTGGTACAAGCCTGGGCTCTCAGGTATTCTGCAAATAAAATCAGAGATATTCAAATAAAAATTAAATGTACTGCCAAAGAGTAGAAACTCATTTTGATAAAGAAGGTGAATAATTGGAAGGAAAGATAAATGCTGCTGTTCATTTTGCAATGCCTATAACTGCTTCATCTCAGTTTTATTCTCAGTATCCTGATAGCACACTGAGATTATTCTAGAGAGAGGATGAATCTACCGTGAAGAAACAACTCGATCTTAAGACAGTGACTATGGGATATGTGTGACTGGGATGCTGTGCTGCCATTTGTGTGTGTAGCATTCAGTTAGTTGAGATACAGGATTGTTTTGTTGTGTGTGGATTTACTTTTTTAATAAAGAAAACTGGTAAACATCAAAGGTTATAGCTGGCCAAAACAGCACTTGTTCTAGTTTGACTGAATTCAGTGGATTGGCAACAGAAATGCACCTGGTTCTTGTTCAGTGTTCCATTTTAAGACATTTCACTTATTTTAACAACCACTAAATCCCTCTGGTCTTTTGTCTGCCAGTACTACAATCTGTGGAAAGAAAAGAACGTGTGTACGTATTAGAAATTGCTTAAAATGGCAAAAGAAGGACTTCCAGCAAGTCTTTACAAGGCAGGAACTTAAGAATCTTTCTCAACAGCACCTTGCTGCTTGTTTTCTAGCAAAGTGTGGGTTTGCTTGCTTAACAGTGTTTGATAATTAGAAAAGAAGCAACTTGGGAAACAAAAGGATGTTTTTAATTCAAGCCAAATAGGGATAGGGCTGAGTGAATCCAAATTCCTGTATCTCGAGAGGGTCGCTTTACAAATTTTCTAGTTTTTTGTAACTGTAATCAACTCCAATCAGTCAAAAATTGCTAAATATTTATAAACTGGTTTGCTCCTGCTCTTTTTCTTTTCATAAAGGAAAGTATCTGAGAAATGTTTCCAGGTAGGCAATAACCAACATTCTGGTATGCACCCATGTCATGTGATTAGATGGGATGTTTGACTTTTATTGAAATTTTTTCTCCTCTTCAACCCAAAGTAAATAGCTATTCAATGGGGAGGTGCCCCCTGATGTAGTTAAACACTTGTTTTCCCAGAGGGCCCCTTCAGTATTGCAAAACTCAAGGGCTGAGGCAAAACTACTTGGCTTTGGTACCTTAACAGGAATGCAGATGCCTACCAAAGAAAACAGCAGGTCTAATGCCATTTCTGGTGAGTGAAGCTGAAGGATAAATTGGTAGTGAATAAATGGTAATTGCAGCTTTTAGTCACCAGCTGGATGCAGTATTCTTCAAGACAAAGAGAGATTTGTTGGAAGGTAGGGATGACAAGGTGTCCTGAAAGAATTTCCCTTCTTTCTCTCTGACAGTGAAAACAGACAGCTATAGAAGATAGAAAAATTTACCCTGTAAAATGCTGCCAGCTTGAAACAGTATCTGAAATGCCTTGGCGTGTCGGTTTCTAATTGATTTTCTCTGAGGAAACTTATGCCTTCTATTTCTTGAAATTTTGTATGTTCTTTTATATATATATATATAATTTTAATCTGATTGGACTTCCTAATCATGAGGCTCGCAATGAGCTGGAGGAAAAATTAATGTAAAATGGTTTCTTTTATGTCAGTAATATTGAATGCAAACACAGGATTACAAGGTTTCATGTCTACTTGTGCAGCAATAGGTAATTCTCTCTCTCCTCCTCCTTTAGTACAGCATTAATCAATTTAACACAGCATTAAACTGTGGCTTAAATATTTTTCTTTAGCTCAGTATGTTAGGGACTAAATAATTAAGTTTATGCAGGTGTTTTCAAGATAGTGCTTGATTAGCTAATACCGCTCTGGACTGTAATCTTGTATTTTCATGTTTGGGGTTTTTTTTGGGGGGGGGGTTGGTTTGGTTTGGTGGTGGTGGGGTTGGTGGGTTTTTTGGTTTGGTTTGTGTTTTGGTTTGATTTGGGGTCTTTTTGTTAACCAAAGTAAAACTATTAGAGTATTTTTGGATAGGTCGGTTAGGAGCCAACAGTTAAGTGCAGTCAGGGGCCAAGACTTTCAAAGGATTTACTGATTCAAAGTGACCTTTTTTTGGCTCACTTTTAAAGACCATCCTTTAAGATATACTGAACACCTTTTTGAGAGTCTTGAGTGTTTACTTAAATGCTAAGCTTAGCTCCAGAACTTGGCCTGCTGTGCTCTATTGAAAAATATTTTTTTTTCCTTTTACCCAAACACGGGAGTGTATCAATGAGGCAGTGTCTGAACTGAGGAATGATGTGCATTTTACTCGTTGCATTGGGACATTGATTTTGCAAGGTACCATTTGTCAGTTCTGCTGAGTTTAAATTTATCTCAGATAAAACCAGAAAAAAACCACAAAATGCTAAGTGCCAGTGAGACATGGTTATACCTAAGATAAATATTGGAAGCCTTACGTCTGAAAACAAGAACAGGTTAGAGGCAGGGTTCCCTAGGCATTTACTGTGTCCCATGGCCTCTGTTTTTTTCCCGTTAGCCTCCTGCCTCTGACTGCCTGTTGTTTCCCTTACTGGGCACACTGGCCTCCACACACCCCGGTATCGATGCCTCTGACAGTGCCCAGGTTTATTGGAAGCACAGGCTGCACGTATCAAATACTTTCAAAGCTACTGCAGAGCCAATTATTTGCTTAAAAAAACCAACAAACAACAACAACCAAAACTCAAAGCCCCAAGACCTTTTTAATGTCCTCCAATTGATTTCTGTCCTGTCTCAGTAACAGGCAGTGTTGTTATCCCAAGGATGTTATTCGCCAGCCCTTTGTCAAAGGCTTTCACCACACTTTTATACCCAAAGACCACAGGGTGGAATTTGAAGGGTTTAGCAGACTTTTATGGTACATTCAGATATCTTTTGCGGTTCTGTTTTTATAAGACTGTGCAAAAGAACTCTTTCTTCAGCACAGAAGGATTCTGACAGTAGAAACTCAGAGGAAGGTAACAGATGTGACCGTGGCTAGCGTTCTGTCTTCTCCTTCCCGTGCTCTCTTCATACTGCCCAGGGGCCGTTACCTCAGGCCATGTAATGCTGCTTTTTCAAGCCAGTCTTCTTCGCTCAGCTCATTTAGGTTCCTGAGCAGGCTTGCATTAACCTCTTAGCATGTGCCTGTTTCTTAGTCATGTCAGCTACAGTCTACGGTTGTTAATATTGATATTTTAAACACTAACGTCCAAATCAGTATCTCCTGCCACATGCAGATACCACAGGAGAAGCCTCTTCACCTGATCTTACAGTCTGCTCATGGCCTTGGTTGAGTGGAGAGTCCTGAAAGGCAAACCTCTGCCACAGGCATGTGTGCCTTCTCTGCACCTGCTTCTTGAACAGCTCTTCGTCCCTCTTGTGAAGGCCATAGGGCATCCCACCTGTTTAGCTTCATTAGACAAGGAAAAAAACCCCTTCGTGATGGTGTGGGTAATGGAGAGCTTATTTTCCTGTAACACCTGACTTGCTTGGGAGTAAAATTAGCATGGCAGCATCAGAGACTGAAAGTGTAACTGGAAGAAACAAACCAAAAGGCCTTAGTGTAAATTAGGATCTGGTGCTTGTTTCTTCCACGACTTGCCCAAGACCAGAAAGAGAAGCATTTAAGTCCCCTCTCTGTGCTGGCCCCCAAGCACACACACACAGAGCTACCTTGTGCTCCATGCCTTCTGTGGGAGGGTTCAGTCCAGTAACCAGTGAAAATGTGCACAGAGGGCATCACCAGGCACAGCGCCATTTGCACCTGGTGTGAGGGCTCATGCCGTCTCTGAAATGAATGCATTTGCATAAATAAGCCTGTGATTCATGATACCAAACTCATGATAACCCCTAAATGGCAAATCTCTGGGAAGACTTACAAAACAAAAGACAGGCCTCACACAAGAGTGGTTGGAGTTTCTTGAGTTTTTAGGCCACCATGAAGCAGTAGCAATCTTTCTTCTGGTAAATCCCTGAAGTAATGAGATTGTTCTGACTATTCCTGAGTTTGAGTGTAATTACTGCCCATTTTGCTGGTCCTTTAACGTCATGCACCTTGCCTTTTTCAGCTAGATGCCTTGTCAGTGACTCTCTTCTGGTCCTGGTTCAGGGTTTCAGCTAGCCACTACACCACTCCCATCACAAGAAGACTAACGATGTTGTGGTGCGGTGTTCACCCTCCCCTCCCCGTTGGCAGGCATGTCCTGTTGGTCAGAAGGGCCCGATGTGTTTCCGCTTACACCTTGTGCAAAACGTTTTGGTTTTGGTCAGGAACGCCTTGTTCTATAATCAGCATCATTTTTTGAAGGAGGGCTCTTCCAGCAAATTGGGCATGCCTTACTGTGGAGATTGTCCTGCAGCTGTCTGTCTGGTTGAGCGTCTGGCACGTTGGTTAATGAAACGTGTTAGTTTCTGCCGCCTACAGCAGGTACTGAAGCGCTGAGGTGTCTTCCTGGAAAGGTTTCTGCAGCAAGCATCTTCTGCAAATAGTGGGTCTCTTTAGTGAACCACAGAAAGATAAAGAGAGAGAGGTTCCCTCCGCCCCCTTCCATGTTTCCAAAGTGGTGTTAATACTTGCACAACCACTTCATATATGTGCTGGTGGGGTTTTTTTCCTTGACTTCAGAAAAGACCAGAATGGAAGACTAGCCCTGCTGAGTCCCACAGCTTCTGATTTCAGGGTCTTGTTTTTAAGAGCTACCTGTTATATTCAATAATCTGTACAGAATGAAGCATAACCCTCTGTGTCTTTTTAACACTATAAACCACTGGCACTTCTGATATAAAACGTGGTTGGATAATTTCCTCCAAACCATGAGACAGTAGATTATTATTATTTTTTTTTAAGTGACCAACAGCAGAATTTTAGCTGCACCGGTAACAGTAGCAGCCTTTATTGCAGTCAGCTGTAGTGTTTTGCTAGTTTTTCAGTGGGACCTGGTAGTTGCAAGTGAAGTTCTGCTAAAGATAGTATACTTGTTATTCATGGATCGATCCCAGAAAGCTGTCCTGGGAATCTCTACCCCTGCTAGAGCAGTTTCGCTTGTGGAGTGTTAAATATTTATCTGTGATCCCTTCTATTTAAGGCTAAGTCCTTTGCAAAGATTTCCATGAACATCAGAGCGCTTTGGGTCAGACCGCTCAGCAATGGGGAGATGGAGGAATGGGGCAGACTTCAGGTCTAGCGGCATAGCGATGATACCTCCTCTAGATTTTGCTTTCAAACACGGGCAGTACCTGAACGCTGAGGACGAGCAGCCAGCTCCAACTCCTTCCAGACTGGACAGGAGGAGGCAACTTCCAGTAAGCAGAGGGAAGGGTTTTTGTCAGAACCCAGGCCTATTTCTTGTTGTCACCTTCTCTCCAGCTGTAAAAGCAAACGGTGCATTACTAGACCTCTTATATTGTTCTCTCTGCTCCTGGAGTCTATCAATATATAAACATGGTGCCTGCTGACAGGGCAGGTCTTTCTTCCTTACTAGGCAAAGGTGGAAGCACTGTGGTATGAGGCTTTACCTCTGTGGTTTGAGATGGCCCTGGGCACTGGGCTGTCCCAAATAGTACCACCTAGGCTGTATCTCTGGGTTCTTCATCTTCTATATTGTTTCTCTGTCTTACTCTGGACCTCAAAGAATGTTTCCTAACATGTTACCCATTTAAGAGACTTGCTAAACTTCTGAAGCTCATCTTACTTTTCTGGTGTCAAGCTATGCTTTGTGTTCCTTTTAGTAAATACGCATAAAATGCTCTTTGTAGGAAGAACTTTTGTTTCTAAGTCATTCTAGGCACATTAGAAATTTTCCAACAGAACTACATACTTTATTATGTTAGTATATGCTTGCATTGAGCATGTGTAGATCATCTTCAAATACTCTTTTTGAGAAAGGTAAACTCTATAATTATTATCATATAAGGTTATGATATTACTTATATTGCTCTAATACCTGAAAATAAGCCACAAGTCTCTTGAGTCCTAGTGCGAAACCCTTGAAGTTTAATTAGTTAGGAAATGAAAGAGCTCTGCCAAGTGTATCTGTGCCTTAGCTTCCCTCTCCGATACATGGGCTTGTTTAGAAATACCTAATGATCAGTTCATTGAAAGTGCCACTGAGTGGTGGAGCAATTTTATTAATAAACGGTAATACTGTTAAATTACACATTCCGTACTCAACAGAAAGAGTAATTTCATTATGTTGACCTTTCATACAGCCCTTTTAAGCCCTTTCTTTTTGTATTGTGGTCCAGTACAGTTTTCAGCAACCATGTAGAGTCATCAGTGTTTTTCTGCTGCTTCCCATTTAATGACCATAACAAATTTTTGCTGGAAGCATCAGTTCTTTGTGCTGGGATCATGGTGCTTTTCTTTTGATCGCAGGTGGGCAAAAGTGGGACAATATATTACAGTAGTATTCTAAAGGTGAGTCTGTGCTGGCTGGCTCTGCCTGTGTTCCATGCAGGACAGCTGTGCTTTCTGAAGCATTTTGTTCTTACTCCAGAGTACTTGTAAAATCATTGAACTACAAACGTGATCCATTTGAATGGCTGGGAAATACGCATCAGCATTTGCACAGCATAAAGATCCTGTGGGGTCTTGCATGCCCTCTCCTTTGCTTCTCAAAAGATTTGAGGTTTAAGGACCTTGTGTGAGCCTGAGGGTCTTTCACATACAGCATGTTGCTAACAGCACCCCTGCCTCCAGCTGGGTTCCTTTCAGTGCTTGTCCGCTTTCTGGTTTTGTGGTACATGCCTTGTTTTCTTCAGCCTCCTTTATTTTTCTGTTGGAGTCGGAGACTCTATGCAGAGCAGCACAGCAAACCGAACTGCTTCCTGACGGCTTAGCTACTGCTATTTCATGTTGGAGAACTAGTTCTTTAAAATGCAATGCATACACGAACATCAGCAGCTGCTTGAATGTCTTGGATAGTCAGGGGAAGGAAAAACAGTGGTAGAAGATGACTTCATACCTTTCTCCTTTTTTCCAGTCCATTTTGTTATCCTCAAATTATAATTCTCTGAAAACTCTCTAAAAATGTATTAAGGATTGCCAGATGAATGTTTATGAACTAGGAATTAATCTTGCAGCCTTGGACCAATTTACCAAATCAGGGCCTACTTTTAATATCACAGTTTGGGAGTTGCACTAAATGCAGTTTCAGGTCTCCAAATTGTAGAAAGCACCACAGCTGAGCAATGAAGAGGTCTGAGATGATACGGATTCACAGTGCAGGGCCGTACCTTCTCCCCAAAACTTGTGATCGGTTCATTTGGGTGACCCTTCTCTGCCGCTCTGCGCCAGACCAGGTTTTATCTGTACTCGCAACAGTCAGAACAGAAGCTTTGAAGGGGTATGTGTTGTAGCATAACTTACAGAATTTAGATGATCCATGCCTGACCTGGACCAGGTTTGCACACCCGGTCAGCCAATGGTCTTCAGACATGGGAACATGCTGCAGGATGGAGTGTCCCTGAAAGCTGGGAACTGATAGCAGCAGAAGCGTCAGCAAAACTAGTTGAGGGACATGGCTTGAGAGAATCTTTCTAACCCCATCCACGGATGGGTTTAACCAGTAGTTATACTGGTCTTGCTTGAGTTCCCAAAGCATTCTTGCGATGATTGTGTGAAGCACCACTAAGGCTAAGTAGAACAATAAAATTTTAGCAGCGCGGCAATCTGTCAGAATGAATCTGTTGCAGGTAAAATATCCATAGGATAAGTTAACTTACGCAGAGCTGCTATTAGCTTGTCTGGGTTTCTTCTGGTAATCTAGTTAGTGCAGGCGTCAGGGTTGAGCCTCAGCCTGTGTTCAAGCATGCCGAGCGCTTACAGTCCCAGACCACCGGCATGTGTGTGCAGGGTGGGCTCACGGAGGAGCAGAAGCAGCCTGTAATTGAGGCAAGGAACACTGCTGGCATTTTTAACTCACCAAGAACTAAAACATAGAGAGACCAAAACTACATTTGCATCTTAAGTGAGACTCATCAGTTTGCATCACGAGTTTTGAATATAGCTTGTTGTTTCTTTCCGTATCTTGGAGGCAGATGCTGGAAGTTTCCAGCTCAGAAGCCATTCTGCATCATCCCAGAGGAGAAAGCCTCTGGGACGGTACTGCCGGCATAGCTTATGCTGTGTGGTTGGCTGTTGCAGCACTACAAAACTATTACGCTGCAACAAGGCTTTCCCACACAAGGTTCCAAAAGTTCATCTACTGTCTGTGCTGTTTCTTCATCCTCTTCAGG
>JAVJGI010000050.1:88796125-88819800 GCA_035590275.1 Ibycter americanus | reverse complement strand
GAAGCAAGCCCACAACTGTATATTATCAATGTTAATTAACCCTCTACAGTTGGCGTCTTTTCTCAGTGTCCTGCCTGGTTTCACGTGCAGCCATTTACTGATTCGCAAGAACAGTGACACTCAAACAGAAAAGCATGTACTTTCTGAACTGGATTTGAACCTAACATCCAACTCTTTCATAACCAACACCAGGTAGATGCATTTTGTGGATGCAAGAGCCGCTTTTCTCCTTTGTTCAGCTGAGAAGCCATGGAAGCGTTGACAGCTCCTGAAATAGAAAATGGTTGTTGTCTAGGGACATGGCTGGCTGGGGGTGATGCCTGCGTACGCTTGCAATAGTGTTTAGAGCAGAAGTTTGCGGGCTGCTTTGGGGTGGGATACAGCCGCTACAAAAGGAGGAACTGACAGGCTCAGTCCCCCTTGTTCAGGCTGATTCGTGCCCGAGCAGAGAAGGAGTCCGAGCCTGCTGGGCTGTGGGAGCTTGCGAGCAGCAGCTGCTACGTAAAAATAAGCATTATTGCCGCAAGATTTCCAGGCGGCTTTCCTTCCCTGAGAACTTCGGTAACGTACAAATTCTTGACAGTGTGGATGCAAGTGTCTGACCCAATTGTTTGGTGTGGCAGAACACAATTTTCTAAACGCCGGTTGTTTTAGGAAAAAGATGGCAAAAGCAAGCGATCGTCAACGTGTGGCTGAACGATGTGGGAGCAGGAGCTCACTCGGCTCCGTTTGGATATTGAAACAGACTGAGAAAAGACCCACTGTAAGGAAGTAGCTTGTAGACTGAATTACCTCTTCAGCCAACACATTTCCACTCCTCCTTGGCTCCAGGAGTTCAGGTTTCATTGAACCTGATTGTCCCTGCAGGCGCCTCCCTCCTGTTTACATTTTCATTTGCTTTTTCTGGCTGATCAGGCTGGTGCTCCTTTAGGAAGCCCGTTTACCTCCAGGAGCGGGAGCAGCTCAAACAGCAGCAGGGACATGAAGCTGGGGTGTATGCCCGAACTCAGGCTTTCCTCTGTGCAGGGCTTTGCTTAGAGACTATTAGTTGATTTAAATGAGCCAGTGATTGACTATTGCAGAAAGTTCCTGATCGTGCTAGTAAAGAGGTAAGAAGCTTTGTTGTGGTTCAAGAGCTGGAAATACAAACCATGTGTATCTCGGTATGGATTTTATAGGAATTTGGTGGGAAGAGTTTGCAAGGAATGAAGGCCTGTGTTTGTCAGAGAGGGAGAAAGGAAAAGAGAAGCACATATAAAAAGATTTAACTTTGAAGGAATGCAGCTCTGGACTTGTCCAGGTTTGCCTGAAGGTAGAAATATTTATTTATGAGGTTGAAAAAAAATAATCCACATCTCCTGTAATGTTTCCTGCTGCAACATGAACAAGGGTACAGTGTGCAAAGGTTTGTGTATTTGCAACCTCCTTTTTGTTCAGGTGGAGTGGGTCAGGACGGCTCTTGCCGGATCGGTGGCGTTGGTGTTTACCTAGCTGGCTTGCATTTGTATGTGTTTTCACAAGCGGTGAATGGACAGGGAGTAGCTGCGGGGACAAGTCAAAATGCTGAAAGACTGAAACCTCTTTTTAACTCTCAAGCCTGCCTGTGGGTGTTTGGATTTCAAGGAGGGAAGTGCCAGGAAACAGACTTGGAAGGAAGCCACTGAATTTGGTATGTGCTGGTATTTCAGCTGCAAATTTTTATATAAGTTGCTCTTTGTGTATTACGTATGGGAGCAAATATACATGCATAGCCTTTGCTCTGAGGCTTTCCTTTGTAAGAGAGCCCCTGGTAGTGGGGGGAGTGCGTAATTCAGATTCAGGGTGGGAATTCTCTCGGGCTTCAGCCTGGGCAGCTTGGGGAGCTGGAAAAGATCCTGGGAAGGGAGGTCAGGCTGAAAGAAAGGGGGCCCCTGTGGTCTGGGTAACTAAATTCCAGCATTTCTTCGGTCTCCACCATTGTGAGCTTCCCTGGGCTTTTGACAGCTGCGTTACTCCCGCCTTTTAGAGTGTTGCTTCCTTGGAAAAAGCTAGAGCAGGGCTGAGTTGTGCATCCGGGTGGGATATGGAGCACGGGAGATCTCTGCGGTGCAGTTCCTTAGCAGGGTGCACAGAACAACATTTTGCATTTCTAGCACGTTTTCTCATTTTCTTCGGTCAGAAATGTCCCCTTGCCTGTACGCGTAGCTTCGCTTTTGCAGTGAAGCTGGTTACCGCATTTGGGAGGGAAATGTGGGTAAGACCAGAATAAAGTGAAGTCCAAAAGTCCTGGTGCAGAGGTGTTCCAAATAGGTGAGTGTGAAAAAGGCAGAATATGAAATGAAGGTGTTACGTAAAATGAGAACAACAACTTCGAAATCGTGTGTTTGGAAGGTTTATAGCATTTGACTTGTTAATTCGTCCTGGTTTTATGAACAAACAAACCACATCTACATAGGTGGGTTTTTATGTATACAGTTTTCATATATGCATAGTTGTATAGAGAGCTTATATATAAAAACATAGTGTACAGACATGTACTTTATATGTATGTACACACATAAATAAAAATGTAAATCTTGAATTTCTTTTGACTGTTTGCATGTTCTCTAACTATGACACCATTGATTCATTGGAGATGGATTTGTAGTGGGTGTTTCTATTTAAAATAAGTCATATCTAAGTATTCTCTGGGTTACTGTGGTTCAGAAACATATCTCAGGCTGCCCAGTGTAACATTTGCGTGAAACTGCTTGACGTATACATGTGCTCTGTAAAGGCTGACTGTCCACAGAATGTGATACTGTGTGTTTAATTCTCCCTGGGCAGAAATGCTATATTTTAAAATAAAATTATGATTTTTGACTCATACAGCATTTCATATTCTTTTTAAATCAAGTTAGGAGGGGAAAAAATTCTAGGTAGAGTTGATTTTTTTATTTTTTTTTTTTTTCACTTCAACTAAGTTGTATTCTTTCCACTGGATTTGCAGTGATGAGTCTTATGCAAGTCTGAGGTAAAACTAAATTCCTAACGCTGTTCAGCATCACACATCAGAATTTTTTTTTAATTGTTACTGGATAATTACACTTAAGTGTTTGTCATAATTAAATAAAAAATTCCAAACGTTAACCTAAGAATGCTTTCCTACAACTGTGTAAATTTGACAGTAATTTAAATTTGCTATGTGCAGTATAAATTGGGTTTTTTAGGATCAGGAGCTGGGAGTTTAAATATCCAGGTTCCTCAGGAGCAGCTGCATTTTTTTTAGCTGTGAGTCTCATTCTTTTTACATCTGTTTATGATGCAGAATGGTCATATTTTTGGTGGCTCGGAGGTTTCTAAACAGGCAGTTGCCTACTGGAGCCAAATGGTCTAGTCGCAAGTAAATTGTTTCATCCCACAGTGGCAGACGCTTTCTTGTGAAGTTGAACGGTGTTGTACCGATTGTGCAGTTCGCAGCCAAAAGTCAGCGGGTCCCAAACATTTCTGTTTCTTGCTTCACTCGTAGACAGATAACATAATATGACTCCCCAGTTCTAGCATAAATATCCCAAGTAGTGTCTTGTGGGCTCACCACCCTCCTTGTGACCGCCGCGACCTCTGTTCGGGCCGCTGGTGCTGTCAGGAATTGCCTTCGGGATTCGTGTAGCTTGGCAGCGGACCGTACTTTCAGCTATGGATACTTCAGTAGGACATCTAGATTCCATGCTTTATGATTACGTTCTCCTGGTGCAGCTTAAATCCCTTTTATATTTAGCTGGGTGCTAACTTTTTTTGGCGGGGGGAAGAGTTTGTGCAGGACTGGGACTCCTGGTAAATTGTTTGCTTATGTAGTCCAGTTGAGTACTTGGTTCTTCTCTCAGATATATGCATTTCCTTCTATTGGATTCATAATCTCCATTTATCAGATAATAATGCCAGGGGTATAAAATATATCAAGCTGTTAGTTTCTTTCATTGTGAAGTTCCTCTTACTAGGTGGTATTCCTCGGCTGGTTATCTTGGTTATGAACAGTTAGGCTGATGCTGAATAAGAGAGTGCTTACATCCAGGGTTGTTCAGGCTTTTTACTCTGCTGACGTTCCACATACCAGCAATTTTGAGGTAACAGGATTAAACAGGGGATGCCACAAAACCTAGTTGCCAGTTTTATGGTGCCAAAATATTTCACAGACGTGCTAGCATACGGACATCTTCCCTTTTGCCGCGGTGTTCAGTTCGGACAGGGCTGTGTTGTTCATTAGCACAGGTAGTAATTGGGAAGCCCAGACAGCTCACAGTCACCGGTTGCTTATACAAAGTAGTTCTAGTCATTGTAGGAGAATTTCAGATTTCAGAGATTTTATTTTTAACAGGGGCCATACTGTAGCAAAGCCGTGGTTACTCCTGCCGAAGGTTCGGATCGGATTTGCTGAGTTTCCCCATCAGAACGAGATGTTTCTGTGCAGAGACTTGTGGGGGTGGTAAGCTTTCCTCTCCTGGCCACACACCTTTCTGTCTCTTAAGTTTGCTACCTCTGTTCTAGCCAGATTTTGTGTTGGGCCACCCTGAGCCAAACCCTACGAGAAGTCCCAGAAGGACTGTTGTTCCCAGTGGTATCTATCAATCAGGCTGCTAATGAGTACAGATGCCATTCATCAGTGTAATAGAGATCTATATTTTTAATGATTTTTGAAAAGCTCTGTTTGCAAAAAAGACATTTTCATTCATCTACATGACAAGTTAGGTGAGGAAGAAATTCCTCTAGCAAAACTCTTCATCTGATTTACTTGTCTAAAACATTTCTACACCTTTCCTTGATGCTTACCAGTTAATGCCAACTCCTCAGAGAAACATGAAACTTTCTACAATCTCTTCTTAGTGTTCACTACAAGCTATAGCTCAGATGGAAACGGGGATTTGGTAGTGATTAATTAAATGTCTTAGCCAGCAATGGGATCATTTGAGAGTTGAGACAGCTATTTAACTTCTGCATTTATCAGAAAAAGGTGCTTTTAATATAGTTCAAAAGACATCTCAGAATCCTGATGTAGTTTAAGTCCAAGTTTTGTACCGACAGGTAAATGCAGGATGAAAAGGAACAGTCTCTAGGAAATGTAAATTTTTCCGAATTTGAAAAACACAAACCAAAACCCCAACAAACTCCTGAATATTGTAAAGCTGTTGTAGCCAATCCAAAGTCCAAGGGAAGGAAGCACTTGCGTGCTCTGGTTTGCGTACTTCATAGGTAAACAGCAAATAAAAGTCATAAGCAATCAAAACCCCATCCTCTGCTGAAAGCTGGTTTTGTATTTATATCCAATGGTGCTAATTCTTAACACCATTGAATATATATTGAGGAATTATCTTTGCACGTTCTCCAATTTGCGCATAGAAATAGTGTATACAGATACTTAAGAACAAACAAACAAACAAACAAACAACCCCAACACCTTTCTAAAAAAGCTTTCTTTGTTTCGAGTGGAAACATAAAGAGTGGAGATGAACAATTCTTGAGATTTATAATCCACTTATGTGGCTGTAGGTTTGTTGGTTTAATTTCATTTTCTGGGGTTTGGGGTTTTTTTCTCTTTTTTTTTTAAGTGGAGATGCTACTGGTAAGCTGAACTTGCGTCTCTTATTCAGAATGGAAACTGTACAGCTCACAGATGGAAGACCCCCGGATGGTGTGCAGTTGCTCAGAATTCTGGGAAGCGCAGAATAAATTGGATAATTTTGTATTAGTGGGAGAAGTGCTGGGCAGGGTTATCTCTGGACCTTACAGAGCACGTGCACACACATGCGAGACGCTGGGGTCGGCAGCCCGCTGGCAGCCTGTCCGTCGTCCTGGCCGCGCTCTGGCTGCTGTGCTTGGGCATCCCTGTGTGCTGGCGCAGGGGGGCTGCTGGGGGGAGATGCACGCAGGTTTTCCATTGCTCCCGTGGCTGCACTTGAGAATTTGACAGATTTTGTACTTCACATTTCTGTATGGCGAACCAAATCTGCATGCTAGGATGTTTCACCTGGTGTGAGGTATTGATGGCCGGCTAGCGTGTCTGGTGGACCACAGCATCTCGCTCTGGGTAACAGAAAAACCGGCACGGAGGCTTCTTCATGGTTAAGTGCACTAGTCCTGTATTGACTTCACTGTGTTCCCGTTCAGACCTGTAACCTCTTCAAGCCTATTTCGTGTCAGGATATTCAACTATTCCAAACAAAGCAGTTTTGTATTGATTTCTTTTCTAGTTTTTAAACTCCAAATTAAGCACACAGAAAAGAAAAAAAAAAAAGCCTAATAGTTACTCTGTGATGTTTGTTTTTTTTGGTTTTTTTTTTTTTACTTTTATTTTATTTTTATTTTGCAATTTGTTGTGGTAACTGTATTAATAATTCCACCTGAAGCGCCAAGTGTGCTTCCTTGTCCTAGCAGTAATGAAAGCTTAGGAGAAACCACAGCATGGAGGAGCCTGAGATGCTGTCAGTTGGCTGTATGTTCCTTAGATATGGTATTTTTTTCATAAATACTCGTAATAACTGTACACAGACATTCAACCCTCATGCATAGCAGCTCTTTTCACCATGGGGTTTACACCTCATAAACCTCAGCAGACTTCTAACAGTTTGCCCACAGAGAAATTCTACGGCAAGTGGAACTGCTTTCTTTTTTCCCTAGCCTGATTGCTTGTTCTGAAAAGAAGTATTTTGGTCTTTTGCATGTGCTGTTTTCAAAATCAACATCGGAAAAGTAATAGTACCTAGGCCTTAAAAGGTAAAAAGTTGTCCTTTAATTAGTAGCTAAAATCTATTAAACCTATCATATAACCTCCAGTGTGTAAGTATTTTAACTGATGGAAACTTGGCGGTGTGTCCCATAATGAAGGCTTTTTCCAACCAGACCACTTTTCTTGCCATTATAAACTGATGAATTCATTGCCATCATGGGTACAACTTCTGAATAATGTTTTTTCTAAAGCCTAGGAAAACTTCCTAGTTCAGAAGCTTCATGATCACGATGCCATTTTAAGTATCTTTTGAAAATGTGTGGTAGAGTTGATGTTGAAATGCGTTGGGTTCTCCATGGTTCTTTTGGCTCTGGAACTGCCACAGATGTAGACTAAGCTGTTGGTTACCTTTGACAAAAATCTGCGTGTTCCTAAATTGTCGTGGTCTAATCTTCTTATTATCAAACAATCCTCAAACTATGGGTAGGAAAAATTGTTCAGAAACTTCTGCTTAATATAAATGTTTTGGTAAATGAGCATTGCATCTTGTGAAAGTAGGACCACTCATCTTATGTTCTTGGCTTGGCAGACAGTAGAAATATTTACTCCTAAAGCTTTTCATAAGAAACAAATAATTGTGTTCATCTTCAGCCCTGGGTAGGAGCCCAGCAGCCATGCTCTGCCTCAGGTTGGTGTAACCTGTGTGGTGTGGGGAGGAGTTGGACAAACAAGTCCGATAAAGGGTAAGAATGTGCCTCCCACAGCTTCATTTTTTTCTCCTTGGTTTGTAATGTCAAGGAGAGCTTTACAAAGCCCTGACAGGCAGAAGGAAGAAAAAGTGGTTTGGATAAAATCAGCTGGATTTGAATAAACTCTTGAGCTTTTAAAATGTTCTAGGGGGAAATCAGTGTATGCAGTGTTCTGTGATTTTATCCATTGCTAGTGTTGGTAGTATGAAATAACATGGAAGAGATTATTCTCACAGTAGGACTTTTAACTCAGATGGATTTTTTACTTCCTGATTGTATGTTGAAAAAGACAAAATCTGCTCAAGTTCGTGGTTTTTTTTTCTGGGAAGCAAAAAAGAGATTTTTATTTTTTTTCAACAACGTTACTCATTCTGTATGTATTTTGTGTGTGTTATTGTTGAGTATATATTTTATGTGGTTCCTGTTAGCAGTAAAGCATAATAGCTAAAGTATTACATATGTGATAAACAGGTAGAGGTATGGATGAAAGAGACAGTTCTAAGGCAGAGATTTTGGTCTCTAACTTGTGATTCTCTTGACTTTCTGCTGCATGTTTTGCATTCATTTTTTGTTGATTATTGAAAAGAAATAACTACGATGGGCTGGTGGCTGCAGCATGAAAGAAAATCAATGTATCGGGTTAAAAAATACAGGATGATTGCCTCAAGATGGCAAGAAGCAGCAAGATTGATGGATGCCAGTAACAGTTCTGGGATGAAAAGCGATAGTCACCTCAGCGAAGCCCCCCAGGGGAGTTCACGGGTGCTGTGGGAAGGTAAAACTGGGCTCACCCAGCTCTTCCGTGCGTAGCTGGCATCAGCAAAGCACGCCAAGTTGTGCTCATGTGGCTGGCAGCAGGAATTTGTCTGTTCTCAACACCCAGCCTTAGTAAACTTAGGAGATGCATTTTCCTGTGAAATTGTGGTATTTTCCAAAGGTGTTCCAAACAGAAAGTTCTGGCCCATATTTATTATGAATGGTTATTCATAAACTTTAGTTGAGTCAGTACCTCAGGGACCAGAAATAAAGTTAGGATCTTCCCATCACTGCTGGAGAAGGAGTTACATTCTGATTTTTGAAGGGGTTACATTCTGATTTTTAAGGGATTATGACCTTGCTTATTAAAATGAAAAGTGAAGCACATACCAGATCCTCAACACGTGTGTAGAAATTTCATAGTCTTAACATTTCCTCCTGCGTGTCTTTTGTGAAGAGGCCTTACCTATGTTCCAAGGACTGCAGCTCTGATTGAAAGTCTGTTTTTTATCTTGTACCACCAAAAAAAGGAGTAAATGCTTCTTTGCAGCGTAGTTGGAGACCATCAAGGAGAAATGGATGAACTGATTGCAGGATAGGTGTTCAAGGCGAGTATTGCTGGTAGGTTCCTACCGTTCTTGCTCAGGATGGAATGCGTGGTGGCAACCTCTCAAATGTCTGTCTAGCATTGTAGTAGCGTGATTCTTCAAATTAGTATGAAGAGTTTGTGGAGTCATAAACATACATTTGAAACAGCATAAAAAGAGGGGAAGGGTATTTGGTCTTGAGCTATGAATGGCACGTTATATTTCCGTCAAGAAAACTTATAAATTGAAATGCAGAATGGACGAAGGTAATGCCATTGGTTTATGCTGTGTTTGTAGAGCTGATTTAGTTTTGCCGAGACAATACCATTACTGCTAGCAGTATTTCTGTCATGTGGGACCACGCCACCTTATATAATGCCTTGCCCTTTTCTCTCCCTTTCCTTGTTACTTATTTCTCCACAGTGCTGCACACCCAGGGTCCCATCGATGGCAGTCTGTATGCGAAAGTGAGGAAGAAGAGCTCTTCAGACAGCAGTATCCCTGGTGTTGCTCAGGGTGTTCCCATGACCGGCAGTCCTGATCACAGTGATCACACCCTGTCTGTCAGCAGTGATTCAGGCCACTCAACAGCTTCCATCAGGACAGACAAGACTGAGGAGCGCCTTGTGCCAGGAGTCAAACGGGCTCTGAGCCCCCAAGAGAAGGCAGAACTGGACCAGCTACTTAGTGGCTTCGGTCTGGAGGATTCTGTCAACACCACCAAGGATATGACTGATGCTCGAAGCAAGTACAGTGGGACTCACCACATCGTGCCAGCTCAAGTTCATGTGAATGGAGACACCAAACTGAAGGACAGGGAGACCGATATTTTGGATGATGAAATGCCTAATCATGACCTTCACAGCGTGGACAGCATTGGGACTTTGTCTTCCTCAGAAGGGCAGCACTCCACCCACCTGGGGAACTTCAGCTGCCACAAGAGCAGTCAGAACTCGCTTCTTTCAGATGGCTTTGGAAGTAATGCTGGGGAAGAGCATCACAATGCTTTTGCCCCAGACCTGGGCATTGGTGTGGATCCCCTCTACGAGAGATCATTTGGAAGCGCCGAGGCAAAGTCAACTCGGCAATTGCAGCGGAATCCTTCTGTCTCACCCCAGCCTCAAGCCTACGGCCCAAGTAACTACTCTACTCAGACCTGGGTACGCCAACAGCAGATGGTCACTGCTCACCAGTATGGTTTTGCCCCAGAGAATGAAATGAGAGTTGGCATTCATAACACTGTGGAGAATTCAGGCAGTGTCCAGAGCCAGTCCCGAGTCCCAGACACGCCGACACGTGGCTCCAGCAGCAGAGATGCTGTGCAGAGGGGTCTAGGAAGCGTGTCGGGTGCTGCTGAAGCTGCAGAACATGCCAGTGCGGAGAGTTTTCAGTCAAGGCCAGTGCCTCAGAAGGACACAAATGGGCTGGATCAAGGACAGAACGCGGGGGACTTGGCAGCTTCTCCGACTTTGGATATTGATCAGTCCATTGAACAACTGAACAGGCTGATCTTGGAGTTAGACCCTACATTTGAACCCATCCCAACCCGCATTAACGCTGTCACCAGGGACAGAAATCAAGTAAATGGCTTCACCAGCCTTGATGTAGAAGTGGAAGGACATGGCAGGAGTCCTGGCTTCCATGACAAATTGGAGGTCACACAGAGGAATCCTGCCTGGCATGGTAAGCTGCTGTAATGCTTTGTGAAATAATGCTTTTCCTAACACTTGTGTGTTCTGCGTATGGTGCAGCAGGACCTCAGGTCATGACTTACCACTTCCAGGATGATCATCAAGGGATTAGTTTTGATACCCTCTTTACATAACCGTCCAAGATATTATGGAATCAAATGAATGTAAAATAAGTGAATTTTGCAGGTACTTGTTTTTTGCTTGAAAAATGTACTGTTCAACAAATTCTTACCTATTACAGATTATCAGTTGGGATTTTTGGCTGCTGTAAGTTCACGTGATAAGGGAGCAAAATTCCTACACTGAGACATTTTTAGAAGGCATCTGTAGTGAAACGACTTATGATTTATGATTATATGCTTTTTATTGTTACAATATTTTTTTTCATGGTTACCACTTAAAAGTAGGAGAAAAAGCTCTGCAATTTTGTCTTCAAACTTAGTGTAATGCTACCGGCATTACATTTCTGTGCAGCATGTTCATAAATAATGTGAACTTTGCCAGCAAAGTATTTTCAAACATACTCTTTCTGAAACTTTTTTCTGGTTAAAAAATCAGAAGTCATGGTGCTTGCTTCTTATCTCTGGCTTTGATGTGATTGCAGAAATCAACTGGTGAAATTAAATATGCGCAAACACTTGCTGACTGTATTGCCTAAGTAATGCTACTAGGACTAGCAGCTTTGCAAAAGGACGAGAAGTGTGTCTTTTCCCAAGTCCACTGAAACCATTCATTAATGCTGTAGCTAAAATTTGTGGAAAACAAGCTCTTGCTAGTCTTACTGTCATGTTTGAAAATTCTGCGTGGTCTAATTCCTCTGGCAGAACATATCCCTTCCATTCCTTCCCTCCCTTCCCTCTTCCTCTCTTTCTTCTTCCTACCTCCAGTCTTGGTACAGTGAAAGACTTGCTTGCATCTCCAGGATTTGAGTCTCTGTCGGCCAGCATGCCAGCATGTGTGTCTGTGGCCGCAGGGGAGACGAAAGAGCTGCTTCAGCTCCAGCTCAGTTGGGTGTGCCAAGCCCTTTGATGACGACTGTGCCTAACTAGTGTGTGGTTTCCATTAATGCGCTGGCCTATATGATTGAGGATGCTGATTCTTGCAGAGAAGGTGAAATCACAATTATGTGTTGAGGAAGGTAACTGAGGACTAAAGAAGTCCAGAAATCCATGATGAATATATGTGAGCTGCCTCACTGTCTGTTTTTAGTACATGGTATGTGTTTTGTGGCTCTTAGAGTATTAAATACATTAGTTTGTAATTCTCTTGAATCTTTCCAAATGATTAGCTGATGAAAAAAATTTCAAAAAATTGAAAATTAGACTTTTCCAGCAGGACAGAACTCTTCTCTTTGGTATACAGTAAAACTAGTGAAGCCGATAAAATTGTTGCTTAGAATAAGGCACCTTTTACAATTCTGTATTTAAACATGTGAATCTGAAAAGAGATGTTTGAATTTTTCTCACAAATTCTGGTCATCTCCAAAGGAAGTAGGAGTCACTGTCAGTTCGCTTCCATTTGTAACGTCGGGTAACACAGGTAAGCTTCCTGCCCTGATGAAGACTGACGGGAATATGAGTCCTTGCGGCGTGTTCTGGAAGACGATTTGTTTTGCAGATAGTGATTGAATTGGAATTAAATATGAATATACGGACAGCATTTAGAATCCTGGGTAATTCTAGGGAGGCAGCAGGGCACAGTATGAAAGAGGGAAGAGTTTAGGAGTCAGGAAGCTCCTTCACTTGTCATGCCCTTGCCTGTGGCAAGGCAGTGCTTCCCTGAGCAAGGGAAAAGTACGGTTGATGTTTTTTCCATTTGTTTTCTAAACCTCTCTCTCAGAAATACTGAACATCCTTACAGGATGTCTATATCATACTGAACTTCAAACACAACTTTATACGCACTGATTCTGAATTCACTTCCGATTCAAGTCGGTAGAAGACCTCTTCAATGGATGTGTTTAGACATAGAAGTCTATGTCTCAAAAAGGGAGGTGGTGAGCACAATTTTTATGCTGAAAGTGGTATGTAAGTGCCAATTGCAACAACAACAACTGTTTCTGACATCTTAATTTTTCCGCATATCCTCTCTCTCTGCTGCAAAGCAACACTCACATTCCTACTGAAATCACAGAATGGTTGAGGTTGGAAAGGACTTCGGAGGGTCATCTGATCCAGCCCCCCTGCTCAGGCAGGGCCACCTACAGACAGTTGTCCAGGTCCACATCCAGACGGCTTTTGACTATCTCCTATCTACAGCTACCAATCCGGGCAACCTGTGCCAGTGCTCTGTCACCCTCGCAGCAACAAAGTTGTTTCCTAACGTTCAGAGGGAACCTCCTGTGTGTGCCCACTGCCTCTGGTCCTGGCACTGGGCACCACTGCACACAGCCTGGCTCCGTCCTCTTTGCACCCTCCCTTCAGCTGTTTATAGACATTGGTGAGATCCCCAACATGCTTTTCATTTTAATCAAGAACTTGCAGCAGGACTGCCATCCAGTATTTTGTAGACATTTTATTTCGGCATACGGGGCATACCTTGTCTGGCAAGAAGGCTGATTATTTAAGAGAGAGTCAGGGAGTGAATCAACTGGTATTTGGGTCTTTTAAGTCTTTTCTGAATTTTTTTCTTGGAGGAAGTACTTACTCCATTCACACTTTTACTGTCCTGAAGCCACATTCTTTTGAAGTTCTCCCAAAGTCTTTCATTGACATGAGAGACTTGAGGAGGAAGGTGGCGCGTAAAGGGTTACCCTTGCCTTTTTAAGGCCCAAAATAAATGAATGAACTGTATCTAGAATTTAAGCACTGTAGAGACCCTAAAATGTGTGGAATCCGGGATATAGGATGCAAGACTGTTGGCTTGTGTTGGCCTCTAGTCTTGGCTTATGTCATTGAGATTTATATAATATTTATAGTGACTTAGGATATTTATGTTTAGGAAAATATCCTTTAAAAGTTTAGCCCTTAAAGTGCTTTCTCTTCATATTACCATCCATTTTTCAGGGCTTTGTGCTGCCAGTGTTGTTTAGCTTGGTTAGCGTCTTCTAGCCTTAGTAGTCTCTTTGAAACAGGGTGCTAGTATAAAACTGTGTTGGATATTCCCAGCTGGAATCTGTTTGTGGTGGTTCTTGTTGAGAGGTTATAGTTCATTGCATCAAAGGCAGCAAAACTGAACGGGTCATTTGGTGGCGTGTGGGGAGGCATTATTAGTTTACACTTCTGGGGGTGTAAGCTAAAGCACCATCATTTTCAACAGCTGCTACTTCAGAGGATGGCATCTTCTGGTACCAGATGCAGAGAGTATGAATAGTAAGGATTTAGATATTTTAATTTAGTCAGGGCCTTTAGGCATCTGAGTGCATTTGAGTGCCCTAAAGGTCTTTAAAGGCCTCTACTTGTGGTTAATGTAGGTAGTGTCTTGAGAAGTTTCCCTTGTGTGAAGGTCACGTGCCTTGCTCTTGAGTGATAAGCAGCAAGTTTAGATGTGTTGAGCTCCTTGCCTGCCCTTTGAACCCTTTGGGTATGTTAATTGTGATTAACAGTGCAATTTGATGTGGAGTCTAATGCAATTCAAATGCAGCAGACTGGTCCCAAGAGAACTAGTAAGAGCTTGAGTTGAAAATTATGGTTTTAAAACCGTGGTTCCAAAGGTAAAACAAGACTTGTATGTGGCGTGCTGCCACCTCTGCTTGAGACTAGGAGGTCACCAGCCCATAATGATGTTCCAGATGCTGTAGGGTTTATTTATTTACATATCTGGACTTGCACTGCTGCAGTATACAGAATCTTTTACGCGTGGTGTGCACAAAACAACAGGGGGAAAAAAGCAGTTTGACTGAATGAATGTTAAGAATGAGGAAGACCGGGAATGTTTTTCCGTCGATACATCATCTGTTGGAAAGGGAACATTCTAGCTGCGAGGAAAGGTTGGGAATTGGGATGGTCAGATGGAAGCAACAGGAGTATCGTTTCATGTCTCATCTGAATCCAGATGATGGTCATAGTCTGAGCATAAAATGCAGATGTTCTGATAGGTTCTTTCAAACTCTGCATGGCGCTTCAAAGGAGTAAATCCAGAAGCGTAGCCCAAACATCACGATACTCTGCTATGGCAGGTAACTGAACACTGGCAAGGTAACGTGCTGTTTGCAAAGCCCCTCCACTTCCCAAGCCTCAGCTGTATGAGAGAGTATGTAGATAAATTGAAACAGTAGAATTAGTCTATTTTGACTGTGGGTGGACAAAGAAGCAGCAAGCCTAAAGTTTGAGAAACAAGGAAATACTCTTTGTTAGCTCCCTTCCTTTTTCAAACATTGTTGACGGTTCACTTGTCTTTGGGGACCATAGGCATGCGGCATCTACGTGGGGAGAGGTGGAGAAAGCGGCCCGAGGGGTATGCACGTCTGTCAGATGCTCCAGTGTCAGTGCACAGACCCAAGCCCTTAAAAAGTCTGTTGTCTTCATACTCCTGCTGCAAATTAGTGAGTCTGTACTGGGATTAATAACTAACAACAAATACCCTCTGTACTCACTGGGGTTAAGTGTTAAACAGTAAATCGGAAAAAAACATAACTCATTGTGCTTGGTTAAAGTCAAAAGCCTATCCCTGCATGTGTGGGAGCAAATTAATGTGTAATATTGTGGAAAGTTCCTCTTCAGACTTTAACATTGCTTTCTCTCCACAGTGCACAGCTGAAGCATCAGTTCAGTTTGACTCCATTCCCCTGCACAAGCACGTACATGTAGTAAAGCTGAAGTACTCGGCATACTTGCAGTGAAAGGCTAAAATACGTGCTGTACTAGAAAGAAAGGAAAACCTTATAATATAAGCTAAATAATCCCTTAAAAGAACAACAATACGTCGTCGTTCATTGTCATATTGTGGTAACAGAGCACAGACCTGCTGGATGTGGTTTACCATACCTTGGAGTAGGCTCGTAGAATGAGGATAAGCAGGAGACTCTCCAAGGCAGTTAGTTAGCTGTTGGAACTACTGCAGCGCGGAAGGTGGAACCAATAGCGCAGAGAAATGCTGGTTGTTGTGGGGATGAGGAGATGGCCATGGATAAGGGATAACCAAAGCAGCAGTCGTTCACTGGTGAGCAAGGGTTGGTCTCACACGGGCAGGTTTTAGGGGGAGCTCTACGCCTGGTGACTTCAACACTCCGTGACCCAACAAGCGTGTTGGGGGAAGGAACTGGCCGGTGACAGAGGGGCTGGCAGAGCAGGGCCGAGTGGCTCGGGCTGGGGCTGAAGGGATGGGGGGGTACTCGGGGCGAGCGCGCACGTGGTGCTGGGGGTGAGCAGGATTGCCGTGGTGCGCTCGTCATGCGTGTGCCTGACTGCGGGGGGAGGGGGCGGGTGGTGGGCTTACCTGGTAACCTGCCTGCGTGGGCAGAAAGCGTTGCCTTAAGAAGGTACGTGCATGTTCCCAGTGCCCTGCAAAGCTGGAAGAATGAGTGTAAGAACAAAAGCTGTGTGTCTCGGCTGGGATGTACGCTGTGGTGCTTCTTACCTCTCTTTGCTTGTGTTCCTGACCGATGGACAGCTAGGCAGCTACCTCTCCTGTCACGCTTCTTCCTAGGGTTTTTCACACACATGTACACTCGACGTAGGCTAACACGGCACAAAGCACTGACTGCCCATGCAGTAGAGTTCTGGGCTCTGTCCACAATTATGCCTTGGGTTAAGTGCTCAGTGTTTTTGAGAATAGGAAGAAGCAGACAGTGAGCCTTGAATTCCTTTTTGCTCTAGGATGTGTCTTTATGGACCACGTAGCGTAGTGGCTGACGACGTCTTTTCTCCTTCAGCGCTACGTGTGTCGCCCATCAGAGGTGAATCAGTGCACAGTATATTAAGATTTCCCAATTTTTTGGCTTTTACGTGAGCCAAGTCACCCAGGGATGAGTTTCTGGTAGCAGATGAAGCTGCCATTTACTAGTAACACAGTGCTGCAGTAGTGCTTGATTTTAAATAACAGGAGAGTTTGTAGCTTGAGGAGATTTTCATGTGTGTGTAGGCTTTCCTCTGCAGCTTTATGTTCCCCCTTTACCTCCCTCTGTGTCTGTTCTTTCAGGCTTAATAACACATGACCTGGGTTTACTATTAAAGATCATTTGTAAGACTTATTTCCTTGAACCAGCCATCTTTTATCACAAAGCCTATGCTTATTGGGTAGAGAAGGAAAGCTAAAACCATGTTTTGCTTTGACCCAGAAAATAGTAAAAGCAAGAATCTTGTTAATAAACATAGAGACTAGAAAGACTTCTACCCATTTTGACTAAGACCTACCGTTACTGCCAGCCATGTCTTATCCCTGCCCCTCACCTTTTCACTCTTAAAGTGTTAAAGTTTACATTTTCAGAAAAATGTTAGAAGCAGTTGAAGAATGAGTTGATCAAACTAAGGCAAAGCACGTGCACACGTGCATTCGACATTTGGCGCAGCCTGTTCCCATCACCATGACAAAGAGGTGCACGTCTGTCCGAACGGGCCAGCATTTACAGAGGTTCTGTATTTTCCATAAGGTTGAAATTATATTGTTGCTCAGCTAATTATAATTCTTCTTCATGCGCGAGTTACTGTGTTTGAAAATACTGTCTTAAAACATCCTTAGGCCACCTGATGTGGTGGAGAGAACACAGAGACACGATTCCCACAGCCTTACATTTTGTGTGGAGTTCATATAGTTTGGTCAGCGCAGTGAAGAATTGAGCATTAAACAAAGCCATCTTCCCTCCCTCAAAAAAATCCCAACGTGCAAAATGAGTAAAAATGAGGTGGCTGAACATCTGATTGGAAGTGTCTGGAACATCTTCAGAGATCTTTCCTCTATCAAAAATAAATCTTTGAAGATGATCCAAATTACAGTATCATAAATCATGGAACAGTGTATCCGCAGACAGAGGAGAGGGGGAGAAATTCTTTTTGCATATCTTTATTAAATAATAATTTTTAAGAGCATTGAACTGTTCCAGATGTTCCCATTCACTCTGTGCTATTCTGTGGGAGAGGAAACCCAGTCCATCTGAAGTAAGTAGCGGGAGGGAGAGCAAAGCTTGCCCAAATCCTCATGTGCCTCACTTGCATGTAGTAACAGTACACTACAAAACCTAGCGTAGTTTCCGTCGCACAGGAAGAATTTGGTACCTGACTTGGAGTTAATTTTACAGTGGTTAACAGTAAATTTAAGTGGAGTTCTCAGCTAAACTAAAGTTAAAAACTGAGCTTTTTATGTTAGAAGGGGAGTTTTAACTAGATTCTATTTTTGAAACAAAGCTAAATTTAGTTAAATTAATTTTTAAGCTAAAGTTAAAAATGGAATTTTAGTTACATTGAGCAGCACGATAACGTTTAATTCAATTTGTCATGTACAGATTTTTTTCAGTCCTGTGACTTTCAGGATGGGAGCCTGAGCGTAGCATCCTTACAACACCTCAGTACAGGTTTGGAGATACCACTTCGTATTTTGCGACAGGCTTGCTGCCCAGGCCTGGCACAGCGTCAGAGGACTCAGCAGCCAACGTGGCCAGGCCTGCGGAGCTGCTGTGTCCTGCGAGGATGGGTTTAATGGCCTGCTTGGGATTGGGGGTAGACCTTTTCGTTTGCTTGTTAGGCTCATGGGTTGTAAGGAGTTTGGACTGCTCGTCTGCTAGCCATTCTAGATAGGGGAAAAAAGAACAGTTGGCAGGTGAACCATTGCTAAACGTGGGGCATTTTTTTCAAGAACAAAGATTTTTCAGGCTGCAGTTGCACTTCCTACTACCTTTTAGAAAGATTGAGGCACTGAAGGTATTGCAGACACAGCTCAGTTGGCTTCTGTCCTGATTAATCCCTTTGGGGCAGTGTTCCTGTAGAGCTGTGAATCTCAACTGTTGAGCCTAATAAGATACTCTCTTAGCATTTGCATCAGAAATCCATAATTTTGCTTCATCCGGGTATACATTTGTTTGTCCTTTTTCCACCGCAGCTATGTTTGGCTCCAGTTTTGTCTTGCTATCTTGGAAGATGTTATTTTTCCTTTAAATTTGTGATTGTAAATTCTTGAAATAGATTTGCTCTCGTTTAAGCATAAAGCTGTCTTGCAAGCTTGATCTTTAAATGCCTTCTGCAAAAATCTTAAACTTTCTAGAAGATAAATGGTGGCAGAGAAGGGAGTCTCTTTTGATTCGGATGGTGTTGTGGTAACATTTTTTAGTACGTGGGGCAGTCCGGGAAGGCTTTTTTCTTAGAAGTTAACTTACGGACTCTTTTTTCTTGACGAATTGTTAGGCCTCCTGTCAGGTTGAATCCCCGTGTTTCACAGTAAGGGGCAGTCAGGGTTACGCGGGTCTTTTTCCAACAGCTGTGTAGGCAGCGGCATCTGGAGTCTCTGCAACGCTGACCTGATTCTCCCCAGAGCCTTGTCTCAGCCTTCGTGGCTGTGCTGGGCTCTGTGAAAGGGGCACTGGAAAAACAGCCCCGGGGGAGCTCTCACTGCGCCTTTCTCAAGGGAACCCGGAGTTTTATCGATCTGTGCGTTGAACTGTTGGAGCCTCTTGCGTTGCGCTGGCTTTTCCCCCAGGTGGAAGCTGTGGTGAGAAGCTCGCTTGCAGTGCATA
This sequence comes from Ibycter americanus, assembly GCA_035590275.1. NCBI lineage: Eukaryota > Metazoa > Chordata > Aves > Falconiformes > Falconidae > Ibycter > Ibycter americanus. The sequence goes on along the minus strand of JAVJGI010000050.1, from coordinate 88,800,736 downwards.
TGCTCTGTTCCTCTCTGTGCTCCGCTGCGTAACGTGCTTGTACACAGCGACAAGTTCCCAATTGTCTGTCTGCAGAGTCTGTTCCTTGCTGTAGGTATTATCTTTTTAATTACAGTGTCTGTTAAATTGTATTGGTCGGTTGATGGATTGAACATACATCCTAGTAAGTTTTCCTTTCAAACCACAGGTGGTTTGAAGAAACCACGTACATGTGGCTTGTGTAGATGCTTGTCAGATTTTCTTGAATATATAGGTGCTACCTTTTGTCTCTTGTGAAAGGGATAGTGTTGAAATGAATACAGCGTGCCAAAAATCCTGCTGGGGAATAAATGAAGATAACTAAGTGAGAAGCTATCTGTGAAATAATAGCTTATGTTGCTTAAGCTCTATCCGGAGAAGATGATCTTAACTGTTAGTGTTGATGATTGATGTAGTTAAAATTAGTTTTACGGTTTCTGACATCTGTATTGCCATGCCATAACAATTCCCTCTGTTTGCAACCTGTCGGAAAATTTCAGCACAGTACTTTTTAAGATTAGTATCTTTTAAAATCTGAATAATTGATTTCTTCCCTTTTGATGGCAGCAATTCTTGCTTTCCAGATTTTCAGTGTGATAGAATTCTTCAAACTTGTTATGGCCAACGTGATGTTTCAGTTAATAGTATTAGGTTCAAAGCTTGATAACACCTTTTGATTTAGAAAAGCAAAATGTCATCTATGCACAAGCTTTTATCACCCATTTAGTTATAAAATTACAAATAAAATCTGACAGTCTTAACACATTTTCATTAAGCATTGAAACTGATGTAGATCTGTGCTAATTTCCAAAACATAGTCTAAATGAAAATGTGTTTGATCTTACATGTAAATGTGAAAAATTTACAATTAATGGCTCCAGTTTGAAGTTAAGTCTTGGTGATTTGTTATCATCTGGCATTGTCCAAACGGCTCTGCAGTTGATTGAAGGCACTATTGTCAAATAAAACTGCTTTATGAGGTCGTTATCCTGCTGTGTTTAGCACTGGTGCGGCCTCACCGTGAGTATTGAGTGCAGTTCTGGGTCCCACCAGTGAAGAAGGATGTGAAGGTCCTTGTGTGTGGCTTTGGTGGAGCTCACACTCCAAAACAGTAAGGCTTTTTGGTTCAGGATTGGTAGCAATACTGGGCATTCAAACTAGCTGCAAAGTCACGTATACATTTTTGTTGAAAGGGAGACTGGACCATTATCTTTCAGTAACCAAATCTAAGATGACCACTTTAAAACAAAGGAGGTGGTGGAGCTTCTGAAATGCATGGCTCAGGCTGTGTTTTTTCACATCAGTCTTCTTCCATGTTGTGACGCTCAGTGTCTTCGATCCTGTTGGGAGATTCACTTTCTGAAATTACAACTACCTTTTCACCCTCTGAAGGTGAGGTGACCTGAAATTATGAATCTGTGAGCTTAATGTAGTGGTGAACTGTGTTTACATGGATTAGATGAAACATAAAATCGGGTACTGTTTGAACAATTCACTTCTAAAAAATATTTTTTACACAGATTATCTTTTGAGTATTATCATTATTTTGGCTATATTGTCAATGGTATCACTGTTGTGACAGTAGCTTCTAGTTGTGCAATGTGTAGGGTAAGTGCTGTTAAAGAAGTTAAAAAAGATAGAAATTTGGGAAAATTGGGGACCCAACACATCTTTGCTTTCTTGAGACTGTAAATTTAAAGACATTGGACTAGTGAGTGGCCACGGCAAATCAAGGAGAGTTATCTAAACTGGGAAAACTTGGCTTATGATGGCTTTGTATGTGATGGAATAGGAGTATAAGGGAGTTTCCTACCTTTTTTTTTTTTTTCTTAATGTGAACTGTTTGTTCATTCCACAGAGACGACCATAAAAAAGATTTTTATCACTTACTGTAAGGTTCCTGCAGCCACCTTTTGCTATTCATGCCCTCCTTAGCTGCCATCCCTCTTGGGTTGTAAGGATAAACGCAGTTAATTTTACTTTTTAGAGTTTCAAATTAGTGTAATGATATTGGTATTCTGAAATGTATAGATTATTTTGAAAATACCATTTAGATGCATTTCTTAAGCAGAAAACCACCCAGTTTTGTAAAGGTAAACTGAGTCCTTGTAAACTAAGTCCTTAATCTCATTTATAGAAATTTGTGTAATAGGCCTAGTCTCTTATTGGACCAATACTTAAAGATGGTCACCTGACTAATAGGGATGAAGAAAAAGCGGGATTCATCCCAGAGCACTGAGGAGCTGGCAGATGTTATGTCAGGACCTCCGTCCATCATCTACCAAAGGCCTTGGGAGTGTGGGGAGGTCCCTGCTGGCAGCCAGCCAGTATTGTCCCAGTTTACAAGGAGACACTGAGGAAGACTCTGGGAACTACAGCCCTGTGAGTCTAACCTCAGTTCCTGGAAAAATTATGGAGAAGATTATACTGGGTGCTACTGAAAGGCATTTAAAGAAGTGGTCAGGCACTTGGACTAGATGATTGCTTTAGGTCTTTTCCAGCTGAAATAGTCCATTCTGTTCTATTCTATTCAGTTTTGGTAATTTGAAGTACATTGTGGAACCTGCAGGTTATTCAAGGGATAAATAACTGCTAAATACGGTTTTTACTCTTATTAATAGTGGTAACCAGGATAACCTGTGAGTCTGGAGACTCTGAAGCATTTTTATACTGTTGCGATTCAATGCATCATAATCTCCTCCCCCTCCAAACTAGTGTGAATAAGTTTGTTTAGAGGGTTTATGTAAGCCTTTTCTATAATACATTGCATTTTTTTAAAAAGCAAAAAAACCTCTAGCATTAAAAACAATGCAGAGGAATAGAAGGGCAGTTGAGTGGCCTGAAGGAATATTCAAACCTTCAAAGGTGACTGCGCCTTTTCAAGCACAAAGTCATAATGGGATATAGAGCCCCTTACAGAGGAGTAAACAACAAGATGCTGAAACTTTCTTACGAACTTTGTTTTATAAATACCTGTTGTAAGGGCTTTCTAGTTTAACTGTAATTTGTGCAGTTGGCTGTGATACAGACTAGGTAGAAGTTAAGGGAAAGTCTTCAACAGACTGTGCTGCGTTTTGGAAAAGACCGGTAATCCTAATTTACAAGTGATAAGGACTTCCATAATGGGCAGAATGGCTATCGGTCCGGCTTTTCACCAGAAAAGTTCTACCCAGAGAGTCCAGCCACGTGCTCTGTGCTTGCCCTGCTCTCATGTAAAGCTGGTATTGAGGCTAGCCCACAAGCTGTGGGTAAGCGTGGACCTTTCTAGTGGTGTGCCTGATGCACTTGGTAAATACAAACATGTCTAATGTGAGGAGTTAATGTAATAGTGTTTGAAGTTGAGCCGGGACCACTAAGATACGAGATGGAGCAGTGCTGTTGACATACCACTGCAGACAGGATTTTTAGCTTAGTGTTGTTTTCTTTCTAATAGTTACAAATACCTCTCAGTAGTACTCCAGGAAAGCTAAGCAGCTAAAGAAACCAAAGATTAACCTTTAGCTGCTGGCCATGCTTCTGTTAGCTGTAGCATTGGCACGGTGATAACCATCTGACAAGATAAGTGCCTGATGCTGTTCTGATGCCAATCTGTTGGAACGTTGCTATTTCTTCTTCAGGGAAAACAAAAGTATTTTTGTGGTTCACAAGGGAAAAGAGAGAAATAAGAGCATGCAAAATGCTTTGGAAGAAATAAACATGTGACGTGTTTAGAAAGCTCTGCCAAAACTTTAAGCTACACTACAAGAACACAAATGAATGATGTGACATCTAAGAAGTCTTGGCTTCTGACACTTTACACTGTAAAAGGCACCTTTTAAATTAATAACTCTAAACATCTGTTACGTTGTGAGGCACCTCTGAAGTACATTCGCGAAACTAATAAACTAGGTAAAAGTCATCTTTTGCTGACTTCTTCATTTAATTTTAATCTCTGAGATTAAAGTGATTTGCTTTAAGCTTCATTGCAGTATATCAGCTCAGCTTCTCCCCTCTGTCATCCAACATCTGCTGGGAATCTGGTAGGTAAAGCGCTTCCAGTCTGTTTAAGGAAGGTGTCCAGTTGCCCTGAGGTACCAGCTTGCAGCTTTCTGAGGACTGTATTAACTCTGTAGAAGTTATAAGCTTCATGAGTGTATGAACGCTAAGGACATTGAGTGTATCAATGTCGTAGAATAGTTTGTGTGGAAGGGACCTTAAAAACCCACCTAGGTCCAACCCCCTGCCCCGGGCAGGGACACCTTCCACCAGCCCAGGTTGCTCCAAGCCCCATCCAGCCTGGCCTTGATCCCTGCCAGGGACGGGGCACCCACAGCTGCTCTGGGCAGCCTGTGCCAGCGCCTCACCACCCTCACAGCAGAGTAAATTCTTCCTAATATCTAATCTAAATCTGCCCTCTTTTAGTTTGAAGCCATTCCCCCTTGTCCTGTTGCTACATGCCCTACCAAAAAGGCCTTCACTGATGACGAAGGTCTCTCATTAGCATGATGAGTAAAATACGTGCTAAATTTTCAGGCCCGTTTTGACTCATCCGAAGGGCAGGCGTTCTCTCTCATGAAGTGGTCTGCGCGGCTGCGTTAGGAGAGGCGCATTCCG
>JAVJGI010000050.1:88778239-88796025 GCA_035590275.1 Ibycter americanus | reverse complement strand
CCCCGTCCAGCCTGGCCTTGGGCACTGCCAGGGATGGGGCACCCACAGCTGCTCTGGGCAACCTGTGCCAGCGCCTCACCACCCTCACAGTAGAGTAAATTCTTCCTAATATCTAATCTAAATCTGCCCTCTTTTAGCTTAAAGCCATTCCCCCTTGTCCTGTTGCTACATGCCCTACCAAAAAGGCCTTCATTGATGATGAAGGTCTCTCATTAGCATGATGAGTAAAATACGTGCTAAATTTTCAGGCCTGTTTTGACTCATCCGAAGGGCAGGCGTTCTCTCTCATGAAGTGGTCTGCGCGGCTGCGTTAGGAGAGGCGCATTCCGAAGGGAACTGCCCCTGCCTTATTGACCTGGTTGGAAATGGAGTGAAATTCTCCTTTGCTGCTCCTGGCTCCCGCTGCTTGCTACCAGGAGTGGTGGGACCACCAGTGCCTGGGCTCACGCAGTCTCTTCGAAGGCTGAGGCTCTGTACAGTGGTTCCCACTCATTTTTCTTTACAGAAATGACAAATAAAAAAGAATTCCAGTGCAAAAAATTGGTAAATTCTGGAGCAGCGTGAACTCTTGCCTACCTTCCTAAGTGTCTTTCCATTTCAGTAGAAATCTTCATGACTTTTTAGCATCACTTCAGAGTTTTGGAAGATGTTTGTGATTTCATGTCCTTTTCTGGCTTTGAAGATCTTGTTTGATGCATATAGTTTGCTCACGGTATTGTCAGAAGATACTCTTTCCACCTGAAAGACCACACATAAAGTTTCTAGTCAGGAGAAAGAGGGTTAAATAAGTGTTTAAAATATGGGTGCTTAAAAAGTATTGTAGTTTTCAAAAGTTGTACCATAAAAACAGAATCTCAGCTGTGTCTTTTCCAAGATGTGCTAGGTATATTTATATTGACTTGAAAATAAATAAATAGCTAAATTTGGACCCTGAAGTTTAACCCCGATGATAGAATTTTCAAAAGTGACTAGCAGGATTTTATTTATTTATTGGCTTTAGTAGTAGTTACCGTCACACTGGCTTTGATAGTAGCAGAGCTGGATTTTTGAAAGTGTCTAATTCTGTAGTTTTGTTAAGAGGCTTATTAATATTTTTAGGTTAAGCCGCTACCTGCCGGCAAGTTGTTCAGGTTGCTGCATATGTATGTCAATGCAAAATCACTTAAGTCCCATGGATTTTAGTCTGAAATCCCTGTCTATGTTTTAATCTTGGAAAAAAACCTGTTCTGCTATACAGAAACCTGTTTATGCATTGGTGCTCTGTAATTGCGCTACATAACCAAGGTGACATGTCTGTAATACAGACCCCTGGGCTCCTGCCAGCTCCCTCGGGCTGGGCAGGGGACGCGTGCGGAAGGGACACACCGTTGCCTTCGGCGGCCAGGGCGGCTGGCTCAGCTCGCCTGCTGGTTTAGATGAAGGGCACGCACTGAACTCCTGCTGTTACGGCTACGGCATCAGGGTGTGTAGAAATTTTTTTTTAATCAACACGTGCTTAACAGTTGGAAATGATTAGTAAGAGTTTCAATGACACCAAGCCAGGAAAATAAGTGCTTTTAGAAATCCTCAGCTCTTTTAAGAGAAATAGCTAATTCTCAAAGATCTTTTTTGTATGTATAGACAACAAAAACTCTCGAAGGAGTATCTGAAAAGTTGCTACACATATGCGGTTGTTCTTGTACTGTCCTGTGGCTGCACAGTAAGGACTGCTCTGGGATCCTGCTTGTTGACTTACGAAGAAGGGTGGAAAAAGCAATTGCTCAGGAATGTTCTGCGAGTGCCTGCTGGTGGGAGTGGATGACAAGAAGCGTAAAGTCTTGCTAACTCTAAAGCTGTATCTAATGATGCTGTCTTAAGAGTGACTTTGAAAAGAAATAGTACTTTATGTCCTTGAATATCCTGGTTTGTTCTGCTAGCTCAGCTTACTCTTGTGCTCCGTTCCTCAGACTCCAAAAGATTACAGCTCCTGTGTGTACCTAATAACCCAATTTTTGTGATTAAGGGTGATCGCCATGTGTGTCACAAGAGGTGTACAGTAATCAGCTGGGTTTATAAGGGCCAGGGTCAGTGTTAGCTCTACAGAAGCTGGCTTTTGGGGAAAAATGCAGCCCTGGAAAGCAGCAGTGGGTTTGGAGCGGAGAGCTGGTGCGTGTTGGGGATGGAGAGAGGTTCCCATCTGGCTGCCCGCAGCGGCACCTGCCGACACGCCGCGCCGCTGGCACGGGGTGATCTCTGCCGAAAACGAGCATCAGCAGAAGCATGCTGGCACCAGGTGTCCTGCAGATGCGTTCCAACTTGGGCCAGCAAGGCTGACTACAACTGACCCCCCTCCGCCGCCCACCCCCTGCGTGGTTTGGTAAAGCGGTTATGAAACCAGTTGTTTCATGAACATTCTTGAAGGGAATCACTGAAGGCAAAATAGACAAGCTTGTTTTAACAGCTCTAACTTAAAAAAAAAAGTAATAAAAAAAAATTAATCAGCTTGCCTGTTTGTTTTCAGCAACAGGTACGCAAGGTGAGGATGCAGCGGGGGGAAGGATCAGAAAGTTAAGTGTCGGGCAGTACGACAACGATGTCCCTGGGCAGCCGTCGTACAGCAGGTGTGGATGGATGAAGTCCCCTGCTGCTGACCAAGCTGTAAATCCAGCATCACCCATTCCTGTGGGGGAAACAAAGGAGGTAAACCATGAAGATTTTTTCAGGAACTATTTATTGAAGCGAATGGCCAGTAAGGAGTCCCATGTTCAGTGTCCGAGATCAATGTGAAGCCATTGAACAGTTGCATCGTGGCCATAAGAACAAATGACTGTAGTCATCTCAGAAATGCAGCTCCGTGTTTAAGCATGTCCTGCTCTTGTCCTCTCTCGTGTGTTTGCATGTTTTCAGTGTTCCAAGATCTTTCTGCTGGAACAGTGGATCAGATTATATGAAACCTTCTGTAATCTGATGAAAAACGCCCCGCTGTGTTGTAGGGTTAAGTGGGAATTTTCACACTGTAATTTTGCTTTTTTGTGCCCTTTCTAGATGGCTGTTGCATGTTACCAAGATGAAATAGATGGAGGACTCTTCTCCCCGCCAAAAAATGGAAGTGAAGTTGTCCCATCCACACCAGCTTTTCCCCTGTCACCAGAGACATCATATGGTAAGGCCTGTCTCTATTTATTTATTTTAATAGCACTATGAACATTTTAGCTGTTACTGAAGAGGAATTGCACTTTTGCTTCTCTCCTAGTGAAAACACCTCCACTATACCATCAGCGGATTCCCTCCAGCCAAAAGGTCAGCAGCCCACCTGAGCTGTACAGAACCAGTCCTGGTAAGATACCTCTGCTTAAATAATTTGAAACTGATCTGTGTACGAAGGCAACTAACACCAGCGTGGTTATTCCTTTATAAACGGGACATACACCCCATGAATTTAGACACGTGCAAGTCAGAGAAATAGAATTTAGGAGTACTGCTTTAGTCATATCAAAAAGAAGTAAACAATGAAGAATTATCCAAGAAAGATCTAATGCCGTTAGTTGCCAACAGGGCGCCCCATGTTCACGTTCAGCATCTGGAATCGGTGCGGAGCAATTAGGCAGTCGCGTCACTGCAGTAAGAGGAAATGCAATTCGGTGTTTGAGGCTATCCTGCTCACGCTCTCTGCGTGTGTGTGTGGTTTCAGTGTTCCATGATCTCGCTGCTGGTATTTGATAATATCAAAATAGTACTGTCAGGAGAATTGAGATCCTTGTCATTTTTAGTAGGTTTTACCTTCATCTGAGGGAAGAGAGGTGATGTGCATGTTGCCGCCTTGCCAGGCAAGTGAAGCTGACAGTAGAGCTGGGCAGGAGCTATGCTCAAGTCAAGGAGATCCTTAATCTAAGGAGTGAATGTTCTGGAGGGGTTTTTTTGCCACAATACACTTTGTAACTGCACAAGTGTGGAAAAGTAGTTGGTAATAGATGATTACGTGGTTAAAGATTTAAAGTGATCTAGCTATGAATTTTATTAATAAAGGATTCTTCTTTGAGGCCTTAACTCTTTGCTGCTAAAAATAGAAGCGAAGCTATTGTTAGATGTCACTTCTGTGCAAAATTATTTTAAAACATGAAGTTTAAAAGAAAAAATAGTGTTTCACTTGACTGCATCAGAAAATGCTGGACGTAGAAGGAAGGCAACATAGTTTATTTAAAACCCAAATAAAATCACACACATTCATTTAAATCGTATGCATTAGAGGATATTCAGGCGGTAATTCATGTGCATATATATAGTTTTATTGCTTAGGCTATCACTGTCTTAGGCAGGATCTTGATAGTAGAGTTTCCAATAAATTTGATGGTGGATTTTGATGCAATAATAGTTAGTGTTGTATTTTTAACTTGGAAAAAAACCCCTTCCTGTTTAATTTCCCTCATTTAATAGTTACCAAAAGCAAATAACATCAACACAGAATAAAATTATGTTTAGTAATAAAGCAATCTTCTATCCAGGTCAAGACACCTCCTTATGGTTCAGTTGCTGTGGCTTTGCCCTTTACTCTCTCAACTCAAACAATTAGCAGTAGATACCCTCCTGAGGGCAGCCTCAGCAAATCAATTACAAGTTGCTTACATTGAGTTAATCTACTGAACACTTTGTTCTTAAATGGCTTCCATCGCTGTTGCTAAGAGTTAGGACTTGCCCTGGAAATTTTTTTGGCTTTTGGTGTATTTCTCTCTGTTTTGTTGGTGATCCTCCTGCTTAATTCCAAATGTGTCATCTCTCAAATAATGGGTTTAGATACTCCATTAATGAGACGCTGAAAATAATACTCTAGCTTAGACCAAAGCAGGTAATTTGCCCTTTGAATGCCCCTTTAAAAATGATGCTCAAGGTCTACTGAAGGGTACAGGTTAAGTGCTCAGCTTCCCATGGCTTTGTTTTTAGCTGCAAACATAATGTGCTTTGACACTAAGGTTAAAGGTGTATGAGGTGGATCAGCTAGAGAACATGCAATGCCCCATTAGTGAGCATCTCTAAGAAATGTTAGCTGGGTCACTTTCTCACCAGAGCATAGAAACTTCTATTGCCAGAGGCAATATTAGTATCCTACTTGATACGGGGTTTTTTGCTTTTCTCTTTTTTCACCTTCAGTATTCTACTTTATTTATTGCCTGTATCTACAGTAAGTATCTGTTTGCTGTATTTACTTGCTTCTGTGTCTTCTGACTTTGGCAAGAAGTCTTCTCATTACTTTTGCTGCCAATCCCTAATTTACGGCCAGAGCAAGAGCATCGTGTTTTCTGTGTTGAATGAGGCCAAGAATCCGAAGGGAGCAGAAGTAGCTGTCCCTGTGGTTGAGGTTGCTCTAATGCACGTGTGAGATAAGGTGACTCTTTAGAGTATGCATTTTGCAAAAAATATTACAGCCCCAATTTTTAGTAGTTTCCTTTGCAGCCTTGCTCTTCCTTTAAATGCTTTCATGGTTTTTATTTTCATAGAAGTATGGAAACATACTGACTTAGCCAGAGATTGTCAACAGATTGGGGCCTTTGGAGTCATGGACTCTTGAGTCTTAATTTCTGCCATTAAGATATCGTGCCTTTTGGCTCAGTTCAGATCACCCTTGAATTCAGAATTGTTTTGTTCTGCATCTCAGCTTTGCTGCTTATCGGCATTCCAGGTTAGTGGTGAGGATGCCGTAACACGGGGCTACCAGTTACTGCGGTACATTACTGCCTTATTTCCCCTGCCCCTCCCTCCCTCTTAGGGAATAGCTTTCAGCACAGTTACCGCTTATCATATCAAGGCAGAACTACTGCAGTGTTCTATAAAGTATACATTTTAAAAGAACAATACATGGTTTTATGTATTCTGTGTTCAAGAATTACAGTGTCATCCGGTCTTTATGTATGAAATGATAAAATTGTCTGTTCTTTTGTAAGTTACTCTTGTTGTAAACTGTGTACCTTGTATCTTGAATGCATCCCATTCTGATTCTTTCTTTAGTGATGTGAAAGGCACTATCTTCACTGAAGCCTGATGAAATCCTGTGTAAAATGGTGCTCTTGCTAGCCCTGGAAATCTTAGATTTTCATTCCAGGTGAAACCACTTTGTTAGGGAAAGTCAGTCCGTGTATCTGTCTTAGCTATGCCCTGCCTCTTCTTTCTCCCCATACGTTTCTTTTAAGATGTCCTGTCTGTGCCAACTAGGAAGAGCAGGATTCCCTTCCAGAACCTTGTTCTTTCTCAGATGGGAGCAAATTTAACCTCCCTCAGCCTGTGTTCAGGCATCCAGCACTGCTGCGTCAACACTGCTGCTCCGGTGACCGCTTGCTGCTGTGGTTTCATTGCCCTTCTTGCGTTACATCACTTTCAAGTAACACAGCACCCACAGAGTTCGTTCTGAATTATCATTTGAAAGACACGTTGTTTCTTAAGACAAACTCGAGTAGTCTGTAAATTGGCTAGTTTTACAAATGCCCACCAAAAAGCAGGCTCCAGATAGAGCTGTATTTTGGTTCTTGGGGTAACACAATAGCCGTTGTATGTCCCGCAGGAGAGTCCCACGCATCAGCCAAGGAACAGAAGTGCTATTTGTAGGCCATTTCAAAGCTTATAAAGGCTCTCTTGTCTTAGACTGCATACAGCTACTTGAAGTCCCTTTGTATATAGAAGGAACAAAGAAAACTGTCGGGAGCTCTTTGCCAGAGGACTGAACTCTGGCTGACCATGGCAGCCGCTCTGCCCCTCGGGCTGGACGCGAGGACTTGCCCCATCTTCAGCCCTGGCCAGGGCATAAACGGAGCTTTGCAGAGGACCTGCCGTCACAAACAGGCGCTGTCTTGCAGCAGAAGGCAGGGGTCCGTGGAACAAGGGAAGATTGTCTGTAATCCTTTAACCATGTACTGGCAAAGAGAAGCCATGGTGCCCTGATTTTCCATCTTTTCTGACTAGCCTGAGTAAACTTGCGTAGGTGAAGCAGTGCGTATGGTGGAATGACAGCACTGCTGCTGGTGTGAGGGATCGCAGAGCCTTCAAGTGTGTGTCAGGGCTTGTGTTTTCATACCCACCGCGGGGTTCAGCCTAGGTACGACACTGCTTGGGCAAGCTTGTGTTACATGTATGAGCTGCATCTTTCCTAAACATTGTGAGAAGGTTGTCTTTTCTCCTCGTGCTGTCACGGAACAATTCAAGACCAGACAGTGGCGTTACTTCCATGGTGTTTCTCCTGTAGGCTCTGTTTTTATGGGACGGGCACATTGTAGTCCTGCATTCCCCCACTAACAGGCTGACTCTGTTACATCACCCCGTAAGAGCGATGAGTGTTTCCTAAGTCTCTCCAAAGGCAAAAGGACAGCCTAACAGATAGCCTCATTACTGCATAATTCTATTACTGATTATAATTTTATACTGTTGTAATTGCGTAGTTGTTCCAGGATTGTAATTTTTTCCAGTCACTGAGTTGCAAGGGAAATGAAACATACTGCTTAATTGTTCGATAAAAATAGTCAGGGTTCTGAACCGAAAATGCTTTCTGTGTGTCGGGAGGGTTAGTAGCATAGGGAATAAAAGCAATACTGATTTGTGAGAGTGAAAAATTACCAGTGTATGATGTGCAAAAACTTTTTCCACAATATGGAAGTTTTCATACAATATTTATTTATACCTGCCTTTCTCTTCTCCCCTTAACTGTTTGTATAAGGTATACATATCCAGAGCAAGAGATAGGTATGAACATTTTCCAGGCATCTGAGGTTATTTGCTAAGAACATCAGTGCATCCACTTCGGTGGATGGTTATCACAAGCTCTGTCCTCCTGGAAACAAGGGGGCATTTTGGTTTTTTTGCTGCTGTTTTGATTTTGGGTTTGTGTTTTTTGGGGGTTGCTTTGTTTTTCTTTTGTTAGTTTTGTGGGGTTTTGTTTGCTTGTTTTAAACCTTGATGCTATACATGAGCAATAAAAAAATACAAGTAGAGACCAGAAGTTTATGATGTTTACTACAAGGCAGCTAGACATGGCCTGTGTTATGTTTTTCATTGTCCTGCAATTGACTTTCACGCGTTCATCTTGTGGCTAAATGCACTGCTCGTGTCCACAATATTTTTATGATGAAACAGATAGTGTTTCTTAGTTATGAGAAAATACACCATTTACTAGTGTGTACGAAGCCTCCGTAATGGGCTTCAGGAGCGAGTAGGATAGGACTCGGTTCTCCTGTTGGGAGTCGACTGATATGAACTTAATCGGGTCTTCCAGAAGGAGCGTGTGGAATGCGGTAGAGCAGAGCCCTAAATGTTCAGAGGCCACTTCTTGGCCATTGTAAACACTGAAGTCGATATAATGTGCCAGGCTTTTTCCTCTCTGGGTTACTTTTATTGACACATTAAAACTAATCTTTATATGCAAACTTCTTATTGCACAGAGTTTGGAAATGGTGGGTTGTATTTTCAAGTCTTTACTGTCACAGACCTCCTTCCCTTTTGCGCCACTGAGAACAATACAGTTCTTAACATTCCTTTAAAATACAAACGTGGAAAATTTGTATCTTGTGTGGCCAGCAGAGAAAGAAGCAGTGCTTGCTTTCGGTCTGGTAATCCAAATTCACAGAAAAGATAATAATGTTCCATCAACCGTGCTGAAGAGATTAATGGTTCAACTTAATTTGCATCAATCTGAATGATGGAAAGTGTGTTGTAACAGAAGAACCAAACTGAAACTGAAAATACGTTGAAATACTTGTAGATTATGCCTGGTTTTAGGGAGAGATACTAACCAAAATACTTGCAGTTTAAGTGTCTACCACTGAGCTGGTTGGTAATCAGCTTTAACTGAGCTCCCCCGCTCAGTTTGGCTAAGATTTTCCTGAGAGGTACTCTCCCAGTGCACACGGATTAATTTACCAAAGCTTTATTCTCTGGCTTAGAGATAAGAACGAAATGATTTCAAGATTAATCTATCTAGCTAGCTAAATGTGGACCATTTTTCTTTATAGCCATGTTACGTATTTCTACATAAAACTTCACAAAATCTGTATATATTTTAGCCACTCATTAAAAATTCTAACATGCTATTGATTCAAAGGAGTAAACAATACAAATATACACACCTGAATATAAAAAGCTAGGGAGTGCCAAGTCCATGGAAGATGGTATGTGATGAAGAACCAGTGGTTTTGCTGATATCTTTGGCTGATATGTTGAAGCTGACAAAAGATGCCATTCTTGTTACTGAATTTTCGTAAGGAAGCTCATTGTCTATAGTATACCCTGTCTTACCTTGGTTTTGGATATTGTAGTTTGGCGAAATATTCTGGAACATGAATATATTTTGATTTGTAGCCAATGTCATATCTGATGACAGAATCAAAAATTTTTTAAATGTGATGCTTATGGCAAGACAAAGGTATTTCATGGTAAAATGTTCTTAAGGCCCCATGAGCTAAATTTCTGCAAGGGACAGGGTTTGGTGTGACCTACAGGTTGAACATCATGTTGAACATGAGACAAATTCATGTGCTACAGGTGGGCATGGAAAATATGAAGACTTCGGGAGCTAGCAGAATGCATGAGCTAGTGCACATGCAATTCCATGTGCAGCTGCTCTGTAATTCTGTGGAATTTAAAAAAAAAAAAAAGAGCGAGAGGATGGTTAGGTGCTTCAGCTGTTACATTGAAGAGATGATCAGTGAAGTTAGTCACTGCCTCCTTTTCTTCCCACGCTCACTTTTGGAGCGGGATTTCCATCTGGGTGGAAACACTGCGATTGCCGATCAGGATGAGCTTTAAGCTGTGTCCTGCCCTGTTAAAATTGCATTGGAGAATGAATCACGTACTGGTTTGGAAAGACTTCTGGTTTACGCAGTGTGTTTCACCTCCTGTGAAAGTATTCATGGTTTTACTGGATGACTTTTCATTCCGTGCAGGGAAAGTGCTGACTGATAAGCAAATACAAGAACTGAGCCCATCCCTCTGAAAAGGGGAAGGTAACAGTCCTCTCAGAGGCCAGTTAGCGCCGTCTGCATTACCCGCTTGAACAAAGACACCGCTGAACAGTTAGTGTGGAGCCTTCTGCATAAAATATCGAATGTAAATTAACTTTTCTTGCAGGAAAATGATTGGTGAGGACCCTAAACGTAGAAACAGCTCATTTTGTCCTCAAGTCAGATGTTGAACTGTGTTAAAAGAATGGTAGATCTTATGAAGAAAATGCTGTCCTGTAGGAATTCGTGTGTAATAAAGTTTTTAGCTCTGGACATCTTTAAAGTCTCTTACATGTTACAAGTCTTCCATCAATGGTAGCTCAACAGGTCCAACTGCTCCTCAATCCCACACTAACACCATTAAAGCAATTAACTGCTGGTAGGTTCTCCTTCAAGAAGACCCACCCTGTAGACTTCATCCCCTTATTTTGGGGTACCTCACTTTAATCTAGTCTGTCTACTCTTTGTCTGGTCTTGACTCACTTTTTGTAACACTGTGAATTTAAAATGAGACGACTGCCTTTGTTCGAAAGGAGTTATTAACTGAGAAAGCCTGGAACCAGCAGCAACACAGAAAACAGCACGTTTGTGCTTTGCCTTACGGTCTGCTGGAAGCTCCTCGCTGTGCATCTTGGCAGTTGATGGCCACACAATATCAAGGCTTTGATTCTGTTTTCAAAGCCCGCATTGCAGGTGCTCCCAAGCTCTTCAAAGCCTGTCTGGCCATCGGTAGCCTTGAGTGCCCGACGTGGCGTGGCAGTACCACAGCCATGGAAGCGCCTGCCACCAAAGTAAGACTTAGTATTTAGGACAGATGCTTTTCAACAGGTGGCCCACAAGTGTAGAATTTACTCACAGTGTATGACAGAACGACCTCAAACCTTGTGGCACTTTCAACAAACTATAAAGCACGCTGCTTTCGCGTGGTTTTCCTGCATAAAAAAAGATTTGAAGGGGAAAAACCCCAAGAATATAAGGAAAATTGCAGGGGTGGGACCTGATCTTTGTGCATTTTGTCTTAACGCATTTATGTGATGAAATGCTTCAGTGGTGACTGCAAATTAAACATGAGATGGACCAATAAACCTTCATAATTTGAATTAGCTGTTAGAAATACGTGGGCAATTTGAGGACTTAGCACCATTTCAAAATGACACAAAAAAAGCTTGTGATTTATAAAAGGCTGTGTTGTGTTAATCCGTCTTCGCTGTGCACTGTCAGCGTTCACAGCTGAAGCACACAAATAAGCTACTAATAAATGTACGAAACGTACTGATGAGTTACAGTAACAACTTGGAAAAAGTAAGTGGCCTGCTGCTTCTCTGACATTTCAGAAAGCAAAATACCAGCATGCTAGGGAATGCAGAGTCACCTGATTCATTCTAAGAAGTGGAGATGTTTATCAAGTGATGGGTACCAAGTTTTTGGAGTATCACCTTCAGTATATTTCCTGTTCTCCGCAAAAATGAAGTTTTGCGTAAGATACTTGCTGTCATAGTTAGTAAATTGCACCCAGTTTGTGTGCTGAGTGCTCACTTGTGTGCTCTCTCCCTTTTTTTTCTCTCTGTTCAACATTTTGCGAAAACAATTGTGTGTTCTGGGAGATGCTCTTCGATATTTTCCTCCGTAAATAATTGAAGTAGTGCTTCATTTTGTTATATTTATTGAACTACATAGGTATTTTATCCAACAGAGACACTTACAATAAACAATTAAAAATTCTGATATAAGTATTGGATTTAACGATATCCCTTATTGTCTGCACATGGCTTACTTCTTTTCAAAAAGCCTTGAAAAATCACACAATTCCTTTAATAGCCTTTGGAATTGTCAGTTTGCTTTTGTTTCTTTTCACCTCCTGCCCTCTTCCACCGTGCCCTGCTCTGAAAACCTGATACATGAGTTTTCTCTTTTATATGTATACTTTTTTCCCAAGTGACTTTAGGATCCTTGAGGGGCCACAGGTACATTGAATTTCTTCCCCTCCATTCCCAGAGGTTTGGCACCAACTTAGCACTTGGAATGGGAAAAGTGGGAGAAAATTCCTGGAGAGGAGAAAACGTGTGTGTGTGTGTGTGTGTTTGTGTGTTGGGGGAGAAACAGCAGGAAGGAAGCTGGGGAGGAGTAGAGTTGCTGTGGCTGGCGCTGAGGGATGTGATGAAGGTATGTTAAGAAGAACTAGTGCAGAAAGCAGAATAGATTCCTGGGTTTTGGGTTGTTTTGTTGTTTTTTTTCCTAGTCCTTCATCAAACACTGCGTTGAAAGCACAAACTCTAAATGGCATGTAAATAAAATGAAGTCTGACTACTACTGCATCTGTAGCATTTCAAGAAAAACAATGTGAAGCAATCATGAGTATTTCAGTCGCACTGCTAGTTTGTGCCCACTGTTGTCACTGGTTTTTCTGAATATTCTCAGCTTGTGTCAGTGCTCTCACACTGGTTTGAGGTTTTGTCCAGAAAGCTTCAAGAATAAAGTAAATGAAAATGAAATTATTTGTTGGGAGGTTATAAAACAACCATGAAGATAAGGTAGTGATGTAGGTGAGATGTTCTGGATCTGTGGGATAGTTGTTGGGATCCTTGAATTGATCTGTGTACCAGATAAACTCTGGGAAATAAAAATTATAATAGAAAAATTATATAGACTTCTTTCTGAGAAGATGAAATTGCACCATGTGAGTTTTATAACTTTAAAAAAGCCTGGAAAACTTTGTGAATTCTTGTTAATCTTCTACTATATTCAGATTATTGTTTACATTGTTTTTTCTTTGAAGATAAGTAGGGAACATGTTAATGAAATTGAGACGAAGGTTAAGGGAACATTCATTCAGATGTCTTTAATTACTGGAGCCAAGCTGAGCTTTCATTTGCATACGTCTACCCACCAATATCAGAAAGTTGAATCCTATAAATGACCCTAAAGTTTATATTGTGTTTATTTTGTTAAAATGATTTAATGCAAAAATTGGAATAAAGGATGTCAAGGAAAGGTTTGTTTTTCCTGAGCACTCAAGAACCCCTCTGGATGGAGGGTAGAGAACAGATTCAGCTCCTAGTGTCCTAAGATGGGATGCATTAGATTATAGCTCCATTCCACGCTTGGTCACAGCGAAATGTTAGCCAAAGATTTGCAAAATACTTCTTGTTCTGGAAAACAGTGGGAGTATTTTAAAAATAACTTGAGAATACACGTCAGTTATGGCTTTCTTTTTTCATTGTTGTTATTTTAATGCTTTCATATCTGGTCAAAAGAGAATGTATTATTCATACCTTTCAGTTCAGGTCTTCTGAAGGGTCCCTGCTCGTTGTAATTCTCTGCAGACTGATTTGGTGCCCAGTTGGGAGATGACACACTCAGAGACTTGATAAAACCTCCAGGCTATGCATAACATATACATAAACTGCGCATTTTCATGAAAGCTGGGACCTGTGTAAGAGGGACCTCATACTGCACGCATGTCCCTGCAAGTTATGAGATCGAGCTCCAACATCATATGAAACAGCAAAGTATAATGTTAAAGAAAATGTTTCTGCTGTGCTTAGATCTCATTTCTTTTACCTTGCCATTTATTTCTGTGTCCAAGTGTCAGCCTAGCAATTTGAAAACTCAGCCTGCCTGTGTCCGATTGCTGCACATATTTTGGCAATGAATTTATTATAAAGGAAGTTTGAAAAAGATGACAAAGTTTAAGAAAACACTAGAAAACAAAACAAGGAATGCTGATTATGTTCAAAATACGTCCTCTGTATGCGGTATTGGTTCTAGAAATTTCATAGCAATTTCTGCTCTGTCGGGGAGCACACTGTGCAGCCAGTCTGTTTGGGTCATTGCTAAGCACCAGCATCAGCTCAGCACATAGACGCACCGAGAGACTCGTAAAAACCTGCCTATCAAAGAACTGTTTCCAGATGTCATTCAGGAAATTGATGCATTTTGGAAACTTCAGGTTGAGCTACTCTGAGAGGAGAAGCAGGTCAGGATAAAAGGCCCAGGGGTCACCAGGAGAGAGTACCAGAGCAAGGGAGTGTTAGCCCTGACGGTCCCATCTCTGGCACTTTTACAGGCTGAGGAATCATCCTCCTCCTCCTCCCGCCGCGTGCTGAGGACTGTCCAGTTCAGCATCGCAGCCAGCAAAGTAAATATTGTGACTTCAGTGCAGTGACATTATGTGTGACTCCTCAGGTCGTGTCAGGTCTGCACAGTCACGCTGTTAAAGCCAGTGGCACTTGCAAGCGCGATTCTCTTAATTTTGTACCAGCTAAACCTAGGCGTTTTCTAAATCACATTTAGCAGGAGGAGGAGAATTTTCCATGAGAATCTAATAGCCACGGAGAGTACCCGTACTCTCCGAGGTCATCTCCCTCTCCTGTGTGATTATCAGCAGGACTTGAGCCAGGTTTTCCTATGCGACTTTGAAAACTGGTGCTTTTGAGCCAAATTTCTTTTTTTGGCTTAGTTCATACACATTACTATGTGATAGAAGTTAGAATCGTGGTAGAGCAGGCTTCTCACAGGAGGAAAACCTGTACGTAAATCTGTGGCTGGACTTGGAGGAGGTCCTGTGAACAGGGTAGAGGGTAACGGGCAAGCTCTATTAGAATGCTGGAGGTCTGTAAGTGTGAAACTTCCGTAAAAATACTCCTCTGGTCTGGAATTGGCATGTTAGCGTAAAGCGTCCCTTGTGCGGTGTTTGTAACCTAGCCTTACGTGAGCAAATGAACGTGATTCTTTCAAAGCTCGCGTTTCCCATCTATGCCACAGCAAATCCAGGCTCGTGCCCCGAGGCTGCGCCTTCCATCCGGCAGCAACACATCTGCAAGTGTCACCGTGCAGCTCCAGCCTTCCTGCAGCTCTAGTCCCAAGGCATTCTCTCTTGAGAGAAAGCCAATAGCATTATGTGGTATTTATTTATGTAAGGGGGTTTTATATCGGCCCGCCAATATAACTGTATTTGGAATCTACACCTCCTAGCTGAAAAGATGATGGCATTTCCAATGGTGCTGAACACAGTTTTTCATTATTTTCGCTGCTTATCTATGAGAGCCTATCAGTTCTAAAATTCAGATGATAAACAGTGTAATTCTGAGGTTGTAAATGCCAAAAAAACGTTATTTATACAATCAAAGTATTACACAGGAAAACCTGTGTTTATACAAGCCTTCAGTGTTATAACTTTCGATCATGGTCTCATAGCAGATGTGCCTCTTTGGTTAAACTTGAAATACACCCTGGTAATACGCTGGGAGGGGGTGGTTTTGGTTGGTTTTTTTCTTATTTGTTCCTCTTTAAGAACCAGTGAAAAATTGATTACTGGAGAGGTTTCTGAAGCACTAAGTTTTAGAGAGTTTGGTTTCTATTTTTCCCTTTCAGTGGGGAAAAAAGTCACGAATTTCCCCACGTAAATCTGTTGTTTGGCCAATAACTATCTATGCATATATTCATTGAAGCGTATATGAGTAATATCTTGCACATGTATTAAAAAGAGAACATGAAGCTGAGAAGTCGTCTCACTGTGTGTGAGACTAATTGTTGTTTGTTCTGAAGAGGGAAGAGGTAGGCCAGTGGCAGAACATCATCGGCAGTTGAGCAGAAACACCGAACTGGGTGAGCAGCCTGGCAGGTGGGGGCTGTTCTTGCACGTACCTGTTGATGCTAGTTAGCAGTGCATGTGGGCAGCATGCATTTTTGAGATGCTACTAGTCCTTTTGTCTGGAAAACTTTAAATTACCAAAAATCCATGGGAACAACTACTTCCCTTGCTATGGTTACATGGAACAAGCTTTTTTGAATTTTCCAGGCCGAGGCCCCCTGTTTACATGATGTGGCACTCGATGCCTGTGATGTGCCAGGGTAATCCACATAGTCTGACGGAAGGCTGAAAGAGAAGAAAGCTCCAGAAAACTGAAGTACAGCTGGGAGCACACCTTTTCAAAACAATTAAAGTCTTAAAATGATCCTGGGTTTGGGTGCCTGGGTGTCTGCTGCATCCACAAGTCAAAGGTGTCCTGTAATTTCAGAATTACGGACTTGCCAATGATGACAGAGGACATAGAGAGAGGTATTCAGTCCCACTCAGGTGTTTACAGTCCAAAGGCTGTATTGCTCTGTGGTTTTCTTTTAACGTGCTGTTCACCCCTCTGTTAATTCTCTTCATGTTTATTCCCTCTTTCAGAAAAGGAGAAAACTAAAATTAGTCTTGTGTTTTTCTGCGCCTGCGTTAGGCATGTTATCTCACGAAGCCATTTGTATTCAGGCACCTAGTTGAGAAAATCTGAAACGCACCGTCACTTGAGATTGATTCTCACATTGTTGTCAGGTGTGGGAGAAGCAGGGTGCTGTATGCCATTCCTTCGTGGATCGTGGGCTTTGCTGAATTTGCTCCTGAGGGCCGCGGCTAGGCACCCTCCCGCAGGGTTTGCTGTCAGAGGAAGGTGTGTGCTACGATTCAAGCCCTGCATTTTAAGCTACTTTGATGAGATGTTGTCATGTGATGGTTCTAATGAAAGGGGGAATCTTGTGCGCTTGGTCTAGGAGAGCTGCACACAGGTCTGGCTGTGTGAGGGAATACCACCGCCCGGGCAGGGATGGAGGATCTGATCCTTGCCTCTGTGCCGTGCCTGGCACAGCCACGAAACCCGTTCTCCTTCCCAAAATAACAGACCTCCTTTGGGGATGGCATTAGCTCACAAACTGTGTTCACCTAAACCTGACCAGCTCCTCGCCTGAGGCACCCAACACCCCCCTCCCCTCCCTAACTCCTTACTCCTGAGCTTTGCTATGCAGTAACATTTCAGTCCAGCCCTTTATATCTCCTGGCTTTAAAGTTTCAGGTTTTTGGCTTTTTTTTCCTTCCCTGGATCTCATCTCAGCTGGTTGAAACTTTGAGCTTGTGACAGAACCAACAAAAGGCAAGTTTTTCTGTCAGGCGCCTTTTGTTTGTCATTACAAGTGTTGGTGGCAGAGAGATGTCGTTGGTGAACGGCCCCCTGAGTAAAACTGAATCGGAATGTTAGAAAGCTTCATGGGGGAAAAAAAAAAAATCTTAACAGAGGGTGAATTTGATAAAGTGTTGACAAAACTCTCAAGTACATCAAAGATTTTCATTACCTGGTTTCTGCTGACATTACATTCGTACGTTACTTGGGAAAGGAGCGCTTTCCCGCGGAACCCGGCCTGGCCCTGGTACCGCAGAGCAGTGTTACCCTCTGGGTTCGACGGTGCTGGCCCTGGGCTCTTCACATCGGGCAGGCCAAGGAAGCTTCCAGCACTTGAAAGTCAGGAAGGAAACGGGGCATGCAAAGCTTGCCTGCGATTACAGTGCTTTTTATGCAGAGCCAGGAGCGCTTTCTGTGCCGAGCAATTTTCTCTAATAATTATTGTTTATAGGCATTTGAAGACCGGGTTTGACCGCAGGTGTCTCTGCCTGGAAGCACCCCGGACAGAGGGAACGTGTAACCGCCATGAAGGAGCCCAAGGCCGCGGGGGCAGCGCGGGGGCTGCAGCCGCTATGGGGAAAGTCGGTGGCGGGAGCGAACATTCTTATTAAGGAATAGTTTGATTTAGTTTAGCTTTTGGTCTGTGGGAGAAAGCGAAATTCTGGTCCATTTGCCAGTCGGCCTCTCGGTGTAGCTGAGAGCTACCGGACGCCTTCCGTACGCACGGGCAGAGTGTGTCGCCGTTAGGGCTTTGCCATCCATGACGGGAAAGCGTTAAATGGCCCCGCGTGCCTCTGGCCGTGTGGAGTCAGTTCCTGTAGCCACCCTGAGGGAGAGCCCGGTGCCCGGGGGCGCTGGAGAACGGGCTGAGGGGAGAGCGCGCTGCGCGCCGCCG
>JAVJGI010000050.1:88759564-88776706 GCA_035590275.1 Ibycter americanus | reverse complement strand
CGAGCGGCGGCTGTGGCCCTGGTGCCGGAGAGCGGCTCCCATCCGGCAGCAGGCGTTACGTATTCTCGCTTCCTTACTCCAGATCTGAATTTTGCATCAAGGCGCGGCGCAGGCGGCCGAGGCGCGGCGTGCGGGGCAGGGCGCCGTGCGGCAGCCCGCAGTGTACGGCCTGGGGGCCGCAGCCCTAAGCGGGGACCCGCTGGGTCACGATTCCCGAGAGACGGGTGAAGCCAACACCCGATAGCTGCGCCCCGCAGGCCTGCTGCGTGATGCTGAACAACCCTGAAGATAAACGGAGCGGAGTTTGGTTTTACCTGTTAATTCCAGGTGGTTAAGAGCAAAGCTGCGGGCCTGCCTGGCTCGGCAGTGGCGGCGGCACGCAGCCACAGCGCCCGCCTGGCGTGGGGAGGGTCGCGTGTGGGTGGCGGGGTCTGACAGTCGAAGAGCCGGACCGAAGTGAGACCGTCGGTAGCAGCCTGAGCACTGGCTTGGTGGCTTCCAGCCCCGCTGCCAGCTGAGCGCGCCTCACTGCGTGCTGGCGGCTGGGCCTCCCCGCCGGGCCGGCACCTGGGAACCGGGCTGAGGCAGGGCAAGGGAGTTCAGACTGCTCGTGCTCACCTTGGGAAGAGTAGATGGGGTCGTACCGTGACACTGGAAATTTCACTCGTGAGTCTTGGGTGCTTGCTGTCCCATGACTGCCAGAACGTCAGCCCCAGGCTCAGTGTCACCTTCATTCACACAGGATTTGCTCCAGTCTACCCCCCCACATCCCCACCCTTGCCCCCGTGGCTTTGGCTTTGTGGTGGAAGTGTCGGGAGACGTGAGTTGCATTTTCCAGTTCAGGACAGGCAACCTGGACCCGCATCTCCCACGCCTCAAGCGGTTGCAGTAGCGAGTGAGCTGCGGCACGCAGGGCGGGCGTTCCGTTCTCTTTTTGAGAGAGAAAATTTCCTTTCTTGAAAGGTGCTTGGTGTTTCAGGGCATTCTGCCTGAAAAAGTATTACTCTTCATTTTGAAAGTACCAATTTACACACTTCTGATTCCTTGTGGCTTTTTTCCCCCTCTAAAACTATTGCAGTTTAGTTTACAATTTGGTGAAAATTGTTGTATTCAGCAGTGGGAATATCTGAAATTCCAGGATGAGAGAAACCACGATAAGAATGGAATTGGTTGTCTCTAAAGCCACTTAACTAATTTGTTGTGAAAACCTAGTGCGGGCATGTTAATAATTACATTATAATTGTTTTGTTGGATTTGGTTTTGTTCATCACTGAATGATCTGCCGTACTGAAAGGCTGAACAGTAGTGCTCTTGTTGATGTGTTATGGACTGACAGTGGCTCTCTCCTAAAAGAATGTTTTGATAAATGTTACATTTTATGTTTGCATGTGACCCGGATGGCTTGAGGAGATGCCTCCGCAGCTGATTTGCATTCCTAAGACAGCAAAGCTATGCTTAAAGTCAATAGCAGAGCATCTGCAAGATCTTTTAAAATACATGAGAAGACATGTGCAACTCATTGCTCTGGTCCCTGGGGAAGTTTCTTTGTTTTTTTTTTTTCCTGGTATTATTTGGGAAAATAAAACAAATTGATGTAAAGAAGTCCTTCAGAAAGGTGTGATAAGGATTTTACTGCTTTGAAGATGCTCTGTTGCAGATCCTATTCAGCAAATATGACTTAGTTGTGTTTTGGTGGTTTTGAATGAATGTGTGATGCCGGCATCTGTGAAATGGCGTAAGGCTCGGTCAGTGGAACGGGCATTTCCTCAGTAGAAAAGAAGCCAGATAGTAAGATCTTCAGGGCAGGGACTGTGAGTAGGGGAAAGTGGGGTCTTGTAAATCATCCTTTTGATGCTTATCCCTGTGCAGACAGGGACAGAGGGTAAGTGCAATTAATTCCCTGATCCTAGGGTTGCCTGGAGATAAGCTGACCCCTGGCATAGCTTCAGAGGCTGCATTTGTTTGTAACTGGCAGGAGCCTCTGTGGGCTGTTACAGGAGCTAGAAGTTGCCAGAACACAGGAATGTCTCAGTGTGCACCCACTCTTGTCATGCATCTTGCCAGCAGGAATCTCCCGTGGGGATGGTGGAGCGCCCGCCTTGCACACCCGGTGCTTGCTGGGGAGGGCTGCTGTTCCAGGGGCATTTCCCCAAGGGGCTACGTGGATCATTTACAGCCCTATTTAGGCATAAGGCAAGAAAAGATTTTTTTTTTTTTTTTAATTCTAAATACATTTGAGAGGTTCCCCAAACACAGTGGATGCTTTCTGAACGCACACAGTAATTGCATGATGTTAGAAACCTTCAGTACTGCTGCGCAGTTGACTTTTATTTACTAGCAGTTTGGATTCTGACTGTTGAACGTATTATTTCTTCCACCAAATAAATGCCTCTGAGAAGTGCTTTACCACCTCTTCAGATCTGTCGTTTTATTTCCCAGCTCGTCAGCCACCAGGTGGTTGTGTTTTCTGTAAGAGCCAAGCACGTCATGCATACTCTACCGAGACCCTTCTCGGTACTCTGTAATGAAGCCGCTGAAGCTGACCTTCCTAGGTCAGTGTGTGGATGCTAGAGCCATCATCCTCACAGCTTCTCCAAGGTCAGCCCGCCTGACGTGGTTACTTGCAAAGAGAGCAGATCCACTGAAACAGGCATTAGCAGAATCTCTGGGCATTAGGGACTTTGTCTTTTTCTTCACTAGCATGAAAAAAACCTATTATATTTGTTCGCTGTTGATGGGACTGCAGGTGCCTCGGTGGTGATGGTACATGATTTTGGCTTATGACATGGTTCTCCTTCTGAAAGAAGGTAGGCTGTTGTGGAGAAGGCTTTATGGATGTGCATAAAAACCAGCAGATCCCAGGCCAACAGAGAAACTCCCCGTTCCATCTATAGAAAGAAAACCCCACAAAAAAATCCCAAAATTAACCCCCCTCTTTTTACCCCTTAGCTGCATGCCCTTTTTTCTGTCAGCGTGTTAGACTAGTGGTCACCCAAGTGGGGTATGTGCACCCCAGGTGATGCATGGGATGGTCCGTTGGGGTGTGGGAAGAAACCATTAGAACTTAAATGGACATATATGGTGGATGCGTGTTCAAAAATTTCTTACTGATGGGCTATGCAACTAAAAAAAGTTTGGAAATTACTGTCTTAGACTCTTCTGTGTGAGGAAATTAGTGTTGCCATGGAAAGATGGAAATGGTGTTTGGGAAGCCGCTCTTGGGGGTGTGTAGCGCAATCTGTGACTCAGGACTGTGACAAGTACTGGCTCTTGCTCTCTGTGGGTCGGGAAGCCCCCTCCTGATGGAGGTTCCACCACGGCCCTCGTTGACTTCTTCGTGTTGCACTGCCCACAGCGACAAAGCTCTTTTTGATTTCTAGCGAGAAACGTCTGGTTAGGTTTCAGTGTGGTTCAGTGAAGCAGAATCATTTCGTATGGGCATAAACCCTAATTTTAAGTTCTCGTATTTTCTTCAGAAAATTAAAAAGCTGGATTTCAGTTTTTCTTGTGAATTGATAATACCCAGTTGTGGGAGGGGAAGTCAACCTGAGCAAAACAGGGTCTTTATACTCTAGTTGGCGTGCCTTCGTTCTTGCTGCCTAAAGTGAAGTAAAAAGCAAAAACACAAAAAGAAGATAAAAACTGTGTTAGTATTTTAGGATTATTTATTTTTGCTAAATAAATCAGAGTTCTGAAGAAATGCTGGGAAAAGCAGGGCTTCTGTTGCTATACCAAAAGCCAGTGAAAGAGCTGGCTAATCTTACAGTATAAAATCCAATTTATTTATAAAATGTACCTGTAGAAATTGGTGCAGATTTTCATGCTTCCTCAGAACTGCATGGCAGTGGCGACTTCATACAGCTGGGTGACTGTGTGGGGGGCGAATGACAAGGTGCTGGTTTAGCATTGGGTTGCTGCAGGTTTTTTGGGGAGATTGCCAGAATGACAGCAAGCAAACGATGACGATCGTTGTCTCCATCTACGAGCTGTTACTTGGGAAGTTTCTTAACAGATACCTGTTTTCTAAAATATCCTATAAGAAATGTGAAAAGCTTAAAGCAATTAATTTCTTTTTTGAGGACAGCGCACGGGAAGGTGTTTTTTTGCTGCCTGATGTTGTTAGGGGTTTTGCTTTCGGTGTGTACGGCTGGGGTCAGCTTACCTGTGTTTTAACAGTTCTCAACCAAAAGGAACAGCAATACAGTAAAGGGGCTGTTGTACTCGGAGCTCTTTGAAAAAATAAGGAATAGTGGTGCAGGCTGGCTAGCATCAACAGCTTGGGGGAATTCAGCCCTGAGTGAGAGGTGGAACAACTTGTGTTGGAAAGGATAGCATCTACTATGCAAGAGAGAATAAAATTACCCCCTTCCCTGGCAGCTGAGATGAAAAAAGCCAAGATCTTAAGCATCTTTCATTGATTTCCACATATTCTATGGAAAGGAACAGTAGGACCAAATTTGATGGGTTTCATGGAAGGGCATCATTTGGTTGGCTGTATTTTTGTGAATTTGAAAGCCGAATATAGCAAGTATAAAAGGTCAAAATTTCAGTAAAGTCAGTAGTTAGCAGACTGATGAAAACAAGAGAGGGTTTCGGCATGATCTCAGCCTCTCTTACTAATTTTGGCACCTTAGTGTTTGGAAAAGCAGGAGAGCGAGCGTGGGGGAAGTCGGCTCCCCTATGAGAACCTCGCAGTGCTGATGGGCTTGGAGAGGTGTTGGTTTGTGAAGTGGTTCAAGTGAGCCGTCTGGCTGTCTCCGTTCTCCCCGTGCAGGGGTCTGAGTCCTGGGCTCTCTGGCCAGCTCTGTGGAGGTTGCTAAGGAGCTCCTTAGGTTCACTGGTGCTAATTCTGTTGTTGGCACTCTGCCAGCTGCTGGAGGGACTCTCTTTCCAG
Source organism: Ibycter americanus (assembly GCA_035590275.1). NCBI lineage: Eukaryota > Metazoa > Chordata > Aves > Falconiformes > Falconidae > Ibycter > Ibycter americanus. The sequence goes on along the minus strand of JAVJGI010000050.1, from coordinate 88,771,812 downwards.
GGAGCCAAATCCTTTTGTCATGAATTCGCTGTTTCTGGCTCTACATAGTAGCAGAAGCCTGGGCTGCTCTGTGCTCACCTCGTGCCATGGGAATGGTGCACACCTTCGCACTTCATCCAGTCCCGTTGGCTGCCGCTGGACACTGCACACCAGTTCCTCTCTTCCACTGAAGCTCTCTTCCTTGCTCCAGTTTTTTCTTAGAAATTGTGGTTTCCCAACTAATCTTTCTGTCAACATTTCCCTTGCTGAAGTATTGGCAAAATGTCTCAGAAGAACTAAAATTGTGCCTGCTCAGTGTCATTAGCTGTGTACTTTGCTTGTCGGTGGTTTTGCTTTCATTGATTGTTCCCCTGATAAAGCTTTCTCCACTTTTTGCCTTCTGTAGATTTTAAGATACGGAAAGAAACATACCTAAACAAACCTCTCTCATTAAATGTGCATAAGGTCTTCATCCGGTACTTTCTGTCTTACTGATACACTTCAAGCCACGGAGCCATCCACTGTGTCTCTAGATAGGTTGTTCTAATGCTTAATACTAAAGGCTAGAGTTTTCTTCGATCCTTGCTCTGCGTTTCCTTGTACGTATAATGTCTCGGCTCTGAGTTGAGCCTAAATTTCTGCAAGACCTGCAGGTGAGTGTAACTTGCTTAATGACTAATGAAATTTAATACTGGAAAAGGGAAGTGGCTGTCTTTTGACCCTTGGTCTCCCAGATAAAATAAAGTTGTATCAGCAAAGTCTATTGTCATAGAAACTTCTACAGTTCCCTAGATGTGGGAGGGAGAGATGAGCAACTTGGGGCTGTGGCGGAGTTCACATTGGCAGCAATGGACGCTCCGAATGGTAGCTGGAGCCAGCTGGATGCCAAGCTGCAAAGTGCCATGGAGTTTCTGGTGAATGCTGGGGGTTACTGTGTGCCTTTCTGCAGAGACGTTTCAAAGGGAGGAAGATCTTGAGAGTGCTTGTCTGGTAGGATGGGCGCAAGGGGAGCCCTGGGAGAATGAGAAGTATCAAGTCCTTAGTGGAATGCAACCATCCAAAACAAATAAAAAATCTTCTGTGGTGTATAGAAGATACCGAGTGCTCGTTCATTACATTCCCAGATGCTTTCAGTTCTCTCTTTGTAGATGAGTCAGGAAATCTGTGTAAAGGAATGGGCTCATCAGCTGTTCGTGTGAACAGCGAGAGGTGAAGCAGAGGGACCCCTGAATGAGAGTGTTGATACGAGGGGTGTTTCATGGCCACTATTCTTGCAAGTCTTTCAGTAGGCTGGTTTTTTTCATCATTGCTGAAGCTGTCAAAGGATGGATCAAGGAACAGACTGAAATTTAGAAGTATTGCACAAAGCTTCTGATCCTTCTGCTGCTCTTCAGGGCTGGCCATGGCTTGGTTACTTTGGGTTACTTTAGAGCAGGATGCTTTCTGGGTCCATCCAGCTTTTAGGCTGGCTTGAGATATTTTTGGGGGTGGTCAGCTCAGGGCTGCAGGAGCGGAGCAGTGACTGAGAGCTCCCTTTCCCCAGAAGATGTAACTGAAGGTCTTGACTGGAGTTCTCAAGCTCAGGCAGGACAGGTTAGCTATCACCTCGCAAAAAGGACTGCAGAGATGGTAATGTTTGAGAAGCTGCTAAAATACAAGGTATGATAGTGGCACGGCTGTTCATTTCCCTGCTGTCCTTGTAGGACCGTTGTCTCCAAATGGTGGATTGTTTTTCAGGGTTCCTTTTTAGTTTTAACAGATCTAGTGGATTAGCGTACAGGTTAATCTATAACATCTTCCTTTGTGTGGCTGTGTCCTGGGCACATCCAGGAGCTTCTGCTTACACCTGAAAGAAGCTTGCAGCTTTTACAGGTATTTGCCCTTTTGCTGCCAAGCGGGACAGCAGAAGAGTGAGCTGGGTGTTTTTCTGCCTTGCATGTGGGCACAACAGTATTTTATATTTTTTCCTGAATGTCACTTTTCAGTAGTGTGTTGAGCAGAGCCCATTTCCTCTGTTAGCTTCTGCCTGTAAAGCTGATGATCAGTCATAGTAAATGTAGATACGCAGGTCTGACCTGGATGCATGAAGAGACATGAATGTGAGTGATCCTGGTTTTGTTAGGGGGCTGCACTTGCACGTTGTCAGCGCTCTTACAGATACAGTGGCGTAGATGTTGTGGAGCCCACAGCACAGCACGCAGCACTGATACTTCGCAGCAAACGTGCCAGGGGGGTTTGTACCATGCCTACAGAAATCCTGTAGAAGCTGTGAGATTGCACTGAACTAACGATTCTGTGTGATAAAGGGTTAACAGCTCACCCGTGAGTGTGGGCTCTGCATCAGACAATAGAGAGGACATAGCTGAAATATCCAGCAAGCTTGTTTTTAATTGAAATATAAACAAAGCTGCTTTCATGGGAAGTGCCCTTCAGATATACTTGTTTCCAGCCTGGGAAGAGTTGTAGAGAGTTTGTGTTCTTTCTGCAGGTTACCTGTCTGGCTACCAGTGTCTTTTCACTCTTAGTTCAGTATTTACACCTGTGAAAATTGGGTGTAAAAGGAAATGCTGCATCTGTGAGCATGGCAGCGGCCCTTCCCCAGGCATCGTTCGGTGCTCTAAGGGTAACAGCACAGCCCGAGGCCTGAAACGGGCAAGGATCACGGCTGGGTCCATTTCTTCAAGCAAGTGCTGTTACTGGTGGGAGAAGGAGAAGACTGGTGTATAAAAGCTTTAGATTAGCTCTTACAGACTCCCATTAGAGTGGGAGAAGAATTTTTTGGAAGGAGTGTCGCTCCCCCTCCAGCCCCCAGGTTCTTGCTAACCAGAGTCCAGTGACTCCTCTATGGAGTCAGGTATCAGGGGAAACAGACACAGAGGCACGAAAACAAGCAAGCTTATGGAGTTTAAGCTTGTGATCATAATTTCCATGCCTGCAGGGAATGCGTTAACCTCTCACATACAGCAGGAGCCATCTCAGCCTGCGGTATCATTGGGAAGCACCTGCAGGTTGATGTGCAGAAGTGAGATGTCTGTTGCACTTGGGATATTTTGTTGTACAGATGCTGCTCTCGGTAGATTCATCTGCTTCTAGCCTGGTAAAAGCTGTGTGTCTGGGGAGGCTCTAGTAGTCTTTAGAGGTACAGCATCAGTTTGACAAACCCACCTTCAACTCATGGGCTTTTTCTCAGTAAATCAAGGTAATACTACTATATTAAATATTGAAATCATTGCTCAAGTCTTGATACCAGTCTTTATAATGCTTGGGCAAGCAGTCAGTGCTTGCTTAAACAGCACCACTCGTTTCAGTAGGAATATGGCTTTATCCAGCCAGCTTGTTCTTGACTGTGTTTGCACCAGTATGAGAATGACTGCAATAAATCTGATCTGTTAAATACGTAACAGATTTCAGATTTCTCGAGCTCTTCCACACTGCACACGTTTCTGCAGTATTTCCTTAAAGTTCACTTTCATGACTGGGGTGGCTGCAGTTAAAAGTAATGGGTATAGTTAAAACACAGCCTTGCAGTTTTCTAGAAGTGTTTCCCTCCTCCAGTTAGATGTTTGCTTTGTGCAGTATGTGCGCTATGTGAGGAATTCAGATGGTTTTCAGTCAGGGCACTGATTTGCAGATTTTCTTATCTCAGGCATTTCTTTTAAGTACCTTGCACCCTCCTTGTTCAAATAACAGCAGAGCTAGGCTCTGCCCTGAATTGAAGGAAAGAGAAGATTTATTTAGACTTGTTTCAGTGGCACTCACAGAAGGAGTGAGAACCTTCCTCCTTTTTACATTAGAAAGATTTCCTTACGGAAAAGATGCATTAACGTAATCTTAACTCTTTGTAGGACTGGAATTGTTCCATAACTTTCTCGTGCTTTTTTTTTCTCCCACAACCTTCTGAAGTGTATCTACTCAGGAGACAGTCATTAGAGATTGTTTCATCTGTGACCATCTTACTGGGTTCCAGTCCTGCAAGCGTTGAGGTCAGTGGAACTGTCCAGGTGTAGGAAGCTGGTCAGGTGCGACGGCGTTTGCCCTATGGCCATGGGTGGCCTGTGCTGGGGCAGAGAATGGTGCCCTTGAACCCGGGCGTATGTGAATAGGTGTTGGATCACTTTCGACTATACCAGAATAATTAAATGTGATCCTCATTAGAGCTTGGCTGGTTATTAAAATGTACCTGTAAAGAAGGGGAGTAAAACTGTTCCTGTATGAAGCTCTTCAGTAATTTCATCGACATTATTCCTCATCCAAATGCATCCGTTTGAACTATATCCCATACTATTTATGTCCAGCATAATTAAGCTGAACATAAGTCAGACCTGAATCAATTTAGAAACCAATCACTCTGCTGCTGTTTGCAAGCTATTAGAAAAGTTTACAGTTGCTTTACTTCTTTCTCTGTGCCGTGGTGTGATCCCAAATCTGGGTTCCTCCCCGGATCCACACCAGGGCCGAGATACCATTTATCACAAGCCTGCGTGGAGCTGGGTGCTAGGTGGTAAATAGCAGGAGGTAAAACTGTTCATACACTTTGAACAATTGTTTACCATTACCTTTAGTCACACCGAATTCTCACTGGTTCTTAGAAGCCTCATCTCCATTTAAAGGCACTTTTTTTTTCATTTAAAGGTATTTTTTTCACCTTGCATGTTCTGTGGGGAGGGGGTTTTGTTAGTAGGGGGCTCTCTTTGCTGGAGGGTGGGTCTTTTAGTGTGCTAATTAGAATAGTTCACACATAGTTCAGGTAATTTTCTGTTTGGTCTCATTAACCTGGGGGTGTCTATTCCTTCTCCCAAGGCCATGTTTTGTTAACTGTAAGGATTTAACTAACATCCTGTGGTTTTCAAATTCTTTCTTGTTTTTCCCTATAGATATTTACTTTTATTTTACCCCCTCTCCTTTTAGAAGTAAATATTTCTTGTATCAGTGTGAACAAAGTCACACCTGAAATCTGTAGCTGTACTGGTAAACCGAAGCCCGTGCTGCTCAACTGCCTTTCAGCCCCAGGTCTGTCCTTTTCTCCTCATGTGAGCAGAAGAGTGAGAGAAGACAGGCTCGCTCATCTTTGTTCCCTCCCGTCGGGTTTTTATTCGCAGTGATAATATCCTCCCTGAGCCTTCTCTTCTCCCAGCTGAGCAGTCCCAGCGTTCTCAGCCCCTGCTTGTAGGAAGGATGTTCCTGTCCCAGGGATTCTCCAGGCTTCTTCGTGGCCTTGTGCTGGCCTTGCTCAAGCAAGTCGATGTCTCTTCTGTACTGGGGAGCCCAGGAATGGGCACCGAGCTCCCGGTGTGGCCTCACTAGTGCTAGGCAGAGAGGAAGGCTCACCTCCCTTGACCTGCTCACAACATTCTTTCTGATGCAGCCTGGGATACTGTTGACTGCCTTTGGCATGAGGGCGTGTTGCTGGCTCATGAGCAGCTTAATGTTCCCAGGGACCCCCAGGTCCTTGTCTGCAGAGCTGTCTCCCAGCCAGTCGGTGCCTGGAATTACTCCTTCCCAGGTGCAGGAGTTTGCATTTCCCCTTGCTGAACTTCTTGAGTTTCCTCTTGGCGCGTTTCTCCCACTTCTAAATGGTAGCACCATCATCTAGTTTAGCAATCACTCCTCAGTTTTCTGCAAACATGCTGGTGAAACTTTATCCCATGATCCAGGTTGTTAATGAAGGCGCTGAGCAGTATTGGCCCCAGTACCAGCCACTGGGGTATAACGCTAGTGACGTGCGTCCTAGTGGGCTTGGTGCAGCTCACCACAAGCCTCCGTTCAGCCAGTTTTGAGTCGACCTCACTGTTTGCTTATCTAACCCATGCTTTGTCAGCTTGTTTATGAGGATGTTATGGGAGACTGTGATAAAAGCCTTACTAAAGTCAAGATAAGCAACATCCACTGCTCTTCCCTTAGCCACCAAGCTAGTCGGTTCAGTGGAGGAGGCTATCAGGGTAGATATGTATGATTTCCCCTTTGTAAATCCATGCTGACAACGCTCAGTTGTCTTCATGTGTTTGGAAATGCTTTCCAGGGTTTGTTGCTCCATTGCCTTCCCGGAGACTGGGGTTGGGCTAGCCAAGCCAGCAGGTCCCCCAATCGTGCTTCATGTTCTTCTTGAAGGTGGGAGTGATGCTTGCTGCTTCCCAGTCTTCAGGCATCTCTCCCAATCACTGTGACCTTTTAAAGATTATCGGGAGGGGCCTGGCAGTGGTATCAGCCAGCTCCCTCAGCTCTTGCGGGTGCAACCTGTCAGGCCCCAATGGACTTATATGTATGTCCAGTTTGCTTAAGTGCTCCTTTGCTTGGTCCTCCTCCATGGGTAAGACTTCCTTGATCCAGATTTTTCCTGTGGTCTCAGAGGCTTGAGATTTGCAGAGGCCTGTGTTCCTGGTAAAGACTGAGATGAAGAAGGTTCTGAGGAAGGTTCTGAATACCTCAGCATTTTCCACATCATTTTCCACCAGGTCCCCTGCCCCATTCAGCAGCGGGCTGATTAATACTGCGCTTTGGTGCTCGCAGGCACACTGCTGGTGGGTATGGTCACATAGGACACTTGACTGGATGTATCTGATTAACTGCTGTGGACTGTGGAATGCAAAACGACTTGGAAAGGACGGGTCTGTTCGCATCCTTAGGGCTAGAGAATGTGCCCTGGAGAGCTGATCAAACAGCCTGAGTGGTGCAATTCTGTAATCTTTATTCCCTCTGCCGTTTGTGCTGCTGGATGTTTTCAGCAGTCAGCGCGATGTGAAATAAAATGTTACTGCTCAAACAAATAAAACCAGCTCTTTATAGTCCTATTAAGAGAAAACCAGATTGTTTTACAAACATCTCTCAGTACAAAGTCTGCAAAAATGTGAGTTGTTTTTTTCACTTGCCTTTTACTTTGTTTCTTTTGCTGCAGAATCTCGAAGTTACACGGAAGCCATTAACCACTCCATGGTGATGTCTGACGGCGCTGTGGGCACTAACCCTGCTTTGCTGAGGGCCAGCATGCAGGCGGATCCCTCCTTTCAGCGCTGTTTTGCATCTTCGTGTACTGTGACAAGTAACAGCCCTATCCCAGGGGGAGAAAGGTAGGAAAAAATTCTCCTACCTTCATGCATAGTTCTCATAACTACAGTTTCCACCCAAGATGTTACGCTTGCGTCTTCATTGCAGAGCATTTGTCCAAGGACTTTGAGTTTCATTGTGACATTAAATGACACTGTTGTCCACCAGCTGGAATTTGCTACATAGACAGACATTATTTATATGTCAGGGACACAATTAGCTTGGAAGATAAATAGGAATACAAAAATAAATAGGAATTTATAGTTTGGTTACTTTACTATGTGCTAGCACAAGCTCATGTGTATTCCCCTGTGTGCCTTACCAGCTTCTCTGATGCCTTACTGAAAAGCATTTCATGAAATTTCACATTGGAGTAAGTTGTGTATGAGAGGGAGGGAGCACTTTTCTCGCTGCTGTACGTGTGTTTCTGGTCAGTAAAATGCCAGAGGATTTCTTTTTGGTAGTGAATAGTTGACTCACTTTCAACTGCTCAGCAGGCTGAGAGATTTTTTTATTTTGTGTTTGTATTGTGGCAAACACATAGGGCTCTGGACCAGAGCTTGAGTAGTGTAAATTTACAAAGTGGTCCTTGTCCAAAGGAGCTTACAGTGTAAGATGAGAAATAGCAGGAAACAGCAAACCACCAAGGAGCCCCAGGTTACTGTCAGAGGGCTCAGAAGGCCATGACAGTGAACAGTCAGCTGTTAGCTGTGCCCTCTAAATACTTAATAGATAGGAGGTGGTGTTGCATTACAGCTGATGAGGTTTCCCTCTCCATCACTCTGCAACAACGCTCCTTTGTAGCTATTTATCCTGTTCTTGTCCTGGGATAATTGGCTCCTTTTTCACAGTGAGTGTTTGGAAGGCTGTTGGTTGGTGTGTCAGACTCTCAGTGAGGACTTCAAGTATGTTGATACCTATTTATCTTTTATTTACCTTTCCATCTAATTGATTTCATTTCCAACCAGTACTTGGACTGTGAAAGAATGTTTTCATTTTGTGAATCATGAGACTGAACAAAGTATGTTAGTATTTTCTGAGGTGGAAGCAATGTAACATTTCATTCTAAGTGGATATGAATTAAAAACTTTTCAGGCAATGCAGTCATTACCAAGTTTGCATTCGTACTTCAGACTTTTATCTAGAAAATTCTGTTCCCTTCTTTTTAAATATTTTTGTTGTGGTTGTCATTTTTCATTTCACCTAGCAGATACCTACAGCTGTGGGGTTTTTTTTCTTGCGATGATACCGGTCTTCCATTTGCTTCCCTTCCATTTCTTTATGGTCCTTCTACTTTGATCTGTCCAAATCTACTGATACCCATTTCCACAGTTCCCTTTTAAATAAAAATCCGTTCTTCTTTTTATGTATCTTATGTCAGGTCTTCCCTTTGCATCTCACAATGAGTTTCTCTCTACATCTGATATTGCTGGTCATGTTTTTCAGCTGCAGTCTGAGGGTGTTTCACTGTTAGAAACAAGGAAACAGTTTAAATTTTTCTCGGATTGTTTCATCAGAAACTTAGTTTGTCTTGTTCGGAAGGGTATTTGTTACTCCTCACTTGAGCAGGTGGAATGGCTAGTAGCAAAATCTGATGTTTGCTGTTGAATTATTTAATTCTATCTAAGTGATTCTGTCATCAAATAAATTAACTGCCTCCTTCCGTTTTTAATATAAATTGTATTAAAAGGGACCTACCTGGTCCAAGAGTTGGGTCTTGCGAACTCTGTGTTCTTATCGTAGTTACTCATTTCTTGAGTGACGGTGCACAACTCTCCGTAGCCCATTTCTTTTAAGAGGCTGCAACATAGGGACCGCCGTGGCAGCGTTAGTTTTCTTCCATAAACCTCTGCCTTTGACGGCAGCCTTGCCTTCAGAAATTCTTGCCTCCTGCTGCTCTTTTCCAGGTAGCACTTGAGCTCAGCATGTAGGGACTTGCAGGACCACTGTATGTGTGGCAGTGCTGTGAACAGCCTCACTGACCTGGTTCATGCTCAACCCCCCTCAGACAGGGGGAAGGAGAGGTGTTTAACAACTGTGATTAATTTGGTGGCTGGGCTTACAGTGCAAAACTCAAAGCTGTCTGATCGGCATGGCTGGGTGGGGGGTGATGAAGCCGACGGTATTGATCTGCGCTGAAGGTGGGGCTGGTGCCCCTTGGCCCGTCACCAGCTCCAGCCTGTGCTCACACACCTCGGGTGTTGTCCTGGGTGAGGTGATCTGTTGCTTTCCATGATCGCTGTCATATGGCTTGTATGGTGACATGTGAAGGGAATGATGTGGCTGTTGTTTTATTGTTGTGTTCCGTTTTTTGACTTTTTGACAGCTCTTCTGCAACGGAACGCCCTTGGCTTGAGAGCAGCCCTAAAGCTTCCCCGTCGCTCCAGCTTTCCATAGGAAACAGCAGGCCGCCGGGAGGTTACCTTGTGCCCTCTGAATTTTCAAACGCCGTGCAAGATGTCTCTCTCTTGTCTCATTTCCAAACTCCAGGACTGCAAGTTGTCACCCTGAGCAGCCTGGAGAATTCACCAGCAGAGCCACAGCAAGAACCTGCTGTCAGCAGCAATGCCCGGGTCTACCTGAGCAACAGCGGGAGCAGCAGGGGCAGTAGCTCCCCCCGAGAGGAGAAACAAGCTGCTTTCCCTGCCAATCCTAGAATCTCTCCTAAAACCGCGGGCTCGTTGGTGGCAAGTGCCGAGGACAATGGCTTTCTGACACAGAACTTTCTTACGGTGGCCTCTGGACACAATAGCCAGAACAGTGTGGTTCAGCAGCACCACGGAGGGAACCTGCATGCTCAACCACCTCTCCCAGAGAAAAAGAGGTCCTCTGAAGGAGACCGTTCCTTTGCCTCTGTGTCACCTTCTTCGAGCGGTTTCTCGAGCCCCCACAGCGGGAGCACCATCAGCATCCCCTTCCCAAACGTCCTCCCAGATTTCTCAAAAATGTTAAGCGCTTCCCCAGTGCCAGGTGGGTTCCGCATCAGAGAAATGCAAAATACATCAGATTTTATATGAGTTTATAAAAAGTGTTTGGGGGATTTTAAAAGTGGGGAGGGGAGGGGAAATGCAATGGAATGAAAATGGCAGAGAGTACTTGAATGTTTGCAGCAAGTGGCGGCAGTTTCACTGGCTTTGGATGTGTTACTGGGAGAGCGAGGCCACAGAATCCTTTCTGCCTTTCCCCGGGTGCCAGCCAAGGGCAGCCTTCCTTCTGAACTGCCAGACCACAAGGGAGCCCTGTGGAGTCCGAGTTCTGAGTTCTTTTAATAAGGGCTGGCTTCTCTCTGTACCTTTCTAGACTTGTGTCAAGAATAGTTAAAAAGGTAGATGTGTATTCACTGGACCCTGTTGAGAAGTTTGTTATTAATACGCCTTCATAAATGTAAAGAGTTTTTCATATTTTATGGGGTTTGCAAAATGCAACTTCAAGAATGCTTTCAAAATCTTGATGTACGGTATTATATTTGCTGGTTCTAGAAACACCTCAGAGTGTCTCTTAGGTTGTCATTCTAATCATGAGTTTTTGAACAATTAAGGTGATAGGAAGTTGGAAAGAAAAGAAATGCTTTTGTATTTAAGAACTTTCTTGATCTATTTTTTTCCCCTTTCATTTCACAGAAAACACAGCTGATAAACATGTGACCGTAAAATTTGTCCAGGACACGTCAAAGTTCTGGTATAAGCCAGATATTTCAAGAGAACAAGGTACATAAACCAATAAATATTTTTGGCATATCTGTTCACAGAATGGCTAGTTGGTTTGGTGAATTCTCCTGCAATTTTTTTGATGCATACCTTATGTCTAAAAGAAGTACAAGAAGAAATATAAAACCTAGAAGGGCTACAGCCTCACTTAATTTCTTTTGTCCAAAGGCTGAATTTGAGAGGGGAGGGCAGTCCAGTTGTTCTTCAAAAATACTCTGTTAATCAGACAAATTGATTAACATTGACTAAATGAACTAACTACAAAGTTATTTAAATCTGCCTGCGGTAGCTGCTGCAAATCTACTTTAGTGAAAAGCTCCAGGTTTTGGAATGGCAGATAGGCGTGATATGATGCCAAACATCTGTGCTCTCAGAAATGTTTTTGAGTACAAGTGTGCTGCTCTGGCATGATCTCAGCCACGTGTGTTTCGCTGCAAGGTGATAGGATGAGCGGTGCTAAGTATCAGACAATACTTCATTAGCTAGAAGTTATTATGAAAGCATCATCATCTACCAGTCTTGCTATAGCCTGAATTTTATTTTCAGCTGCAAGTGACATACATTATTTCTTACAGGTCAGGAAATAACACTCCCATGGAGCAACATCTTTATGATGTACAATACAGATGTAGTACATCTGTACGTAGACATGTTATTAAATGAGATGGAGAAAGGTTTTACTATGTATGTGAAAACGTACACATGCGAACTTAAACCTTGTCCCTGCAATGATGTGTAAACAAAGCACACTGGGCGCTTTGCAAATGTGATTGGTCTGATGGTCCTTGTGTCCGTATTGTCATATTCAGCTGTACTGAATTGTATTTAATGAGTTGTGGCAGGATTTGAAACTTCTTAAAATGCGATCGTCAAACAGGAAAAATGATGAATTAGTTCTGCATTGGGAAGGAAGTTGACACTAAACCAAAATAACCTTCCGCTGTTGGCAGGCGATGAATTGCTATGTCTGTGTAGTTCATAGTTCCTCAAATGGTGAGGATGCCTCTTAGAGTGTAGTGGTAAATATGAGCCCAGGGGAATAAAGAAAACAGATCATTAATTCATCTTTGGATGATGTTTTACTGGTCCTTTCAGTCCAGTCCCATTTTCCTTGTCTGCTCCCCAGCCATAATGAGAACTGAGTCTTTAAATGTGCTAAAAATAATTTCCTGACTTGATGTGAGTCCAGAGAGGGGAGTGGATTGTAAAGGAAGCTGCCTGAACAAATGGAAAGAAAATCTTCCCAACCTTTTAGTATGTCTCTTCTCACCCTACCATGTAAAATTCCTTTTGTGAATTTTTTTTGTGAAAAAAGTGTTTGAAGATACTGTTGCTGAGGAGGGGGAGCGCTTGTTCTTTTGTCCTGTGCTTAATGGTCTGCTCCTGTAACATATGATTACTGTCCCCCTATGGATTTAGAAGTGTTGCATTAGTATTGCTGAATTGTAGGAGTTAATGTATTCTTCCTCACAGCACGTGACAATTTATTGTGAAAATAGTTGTTTTCTTCACCATCTGACA
>JAVJGI010000050.1:88710916-88759464 GCA_035590275.1 Ibycter americanus | reverse complement strand
ATAATGAGAACTGAGTCTTTAAATGTGCTAAAAATAATTTCCTGACTTGATGTGAGTCCAGAGAGGGGAGTGGATTGCAAAGGAAGCTGCCTGAACAAATGGAAAGAAAATCTTCCCAACCTTTTAGTATGTCTCTTTTCACCCTACCACCTAAAATTCCTTTTGAAAAAAGTGTTTTAAGATACTGTTGCTGAGGAGGGGGAGCGCTTGTTCTTTTGTCCTGTGCTTAATGGTCTGATCCTGTAACATATGATTACTGTCCCCCTATGGATTTAGAAGTGTTGCATTAGTATTGCTGAACTGTAGGAGTTAATGTATTCTTCCTCACAGCACGTGACAATTTATTGTGAAAATAGTTGTTTTCTTCACCATCTGACACATGAACAGAACAGAATATATACACATTTGCTTTACTCACTTAAACAGGAGAGACACATCTGCTTTTCCCTGATATTCTGCTACTACTGGGGTTTTTTATTATTTCATGGAAAAAAATGTGTGTGTATGTGTATATGATGTAATCATTGCTCAGGCCTTGCAAATTATGGCTTCATGCCCCATATGCATAATTCCCATGTTCTGTGTATACAGACAGCTAAGGACTGAAGGATCAAATCTGGGCTTTTTCCAGGGTTTCTTTGAAGTCTTGCTGGTTGTTGGAAATTCTGGAAACAAACACAAGTATTTCCGAAAAATTGGGGGGTGAGGGGTAAGCAAAGTAATAAAGCTTTATTAAGATCAAATTAAGATGAGTCATTAGATGAACATTTTGTCTTTTTTTAATGTGAGTTTAAGATTTTGGGCTACTAGATTTCAAAGTCTGCAGCAGCCTCATGCAAAGCAAGAGCGGATTCCCTGCGAATGGTTCCTCCTGCGGAGGACTTCAGGTCGCACTTCCAGGAGACATCACAGAATATAGATGTAAAGTGTTTCAGTGCTTGGACAGTCAAAGAGCAAATATTCACTTACATTTCTTGCCTTCCTTTGAAACTAGTCAGGGAGTAAGACTGCGTTGCAGGGTCAGAAACTTGGTGGTGGATGAAAATGGATCTGCTCTGTCTGTTGAAGCTGCATAGGAAAAGAAAAACAGTGCTGTCTCGTCAGCCTGGGAATTACAGAGGGCTGTGCTTTCTGTCACGCTTCTGACAACTTGACAAAATGTAAGCAGGAATCGGCTTGCTCTTGCGTTGGCTGTAGGAAACCTGGTGGGACCTGCACCCCATTCTCAGTGTGAAAATCAGTAGGGATCTGTATTTCAGGCTTCTCTTTAAATAAGTATCTGCGAGATTTGCACAAGATGTGTCCACTCACATCCCCCAAATATGCTCGATTATATTCTGTTCTATGGCAGCGGGGACAGAGGAAAGGATTTCATTTCTTTTAGTCTCCTGTTGCTTACAGATTTGCACTTCTGTACTTTCTGGGTGTGTGCATTGCTTTGGAACTGTGTTTCTCTCTCTCCCCCTGAATCCCTTGCAGCCATTGCTGTTCTCAAGGACAAGGAACCTGGGTCATTCATTGTTCGAGACAGCCATTCTTTCCGCGGAGCCTATGGGCTAGCCATGAAAGTTGCTACACCACCTCCTTCTGTGCTGCAGTTAAACAAGAAAGGTACTGTATGCCTTCTGTCTATTACTTGCCAAGCTGTACGTAGTAGGAAGTCCTTATTACTGGGTAGTGATCTGGAGGAATCTCCCCTCTTCTAGTAAGTGGAACTTGAGATACAGGCTCCGTTTCATACCTTGTTAAATGAGACTGGGTGTCCGTTGTACTTTACAGGTTCACCGTGGCTTGTAAATGTGCGTTCGTTGTGGCTGTGTGTGTATTCGACCTTATCAAACTAATAGAATACCAGTGCCATCTCGGTAGTGGGTCCTCCCTAGCAATCACAAGTCTGCATCTGATCCACATACCGCCATGTAAAGCTTTTGCATGGCTGGAAGATTGAATGTTTTTGGCCCCAAGGTTTTGTTTTGAGACAGTTCTACGTTTTAGGTGTAAATCTGAGGAGGTTGCCTGAAGTAAGGTGATAGTTGTTTAAAAGAAGTGATGGAATACACCTGCTCTCCCAGCTGCAGTGCTTCTGTGTATAACTGGTGCCTGATAATTGTGAAAGGTAAAATGAGAAGAACAGAAAGCATTAATCGATGCGTGGAAACTCAGCAGCCAGTATCTCTAGTGTTCTTGGCTCCGTTTGTGCTGCTGCAAGGGTGGTGAGATGGTTTCCATTGCTGCTGTTTTCCTTTTACGAAACTAATTATGTTTCATTAGTACATGCTGGCTGGTGAGGTAGGCCACTGAGGTTGCAGGAAAGCTATGATTGCTGGTGGCGTGGCTATGGAAGCGTGGATTTGTCCGGGGTGGGTTGGTTGGTTGGCTGCTGTTGGTTTGTGGGTTTTTATAAGATTTCACGCTTGCTTTGGGGCAAGGTTAGCAGTCCACCTCTACTACAATAACACTCTCAAATTCTATACGCTTAACCTGGTATCTTGAGACAATTTCTAATAAAAATTTGCCATGTAATCCGCCTTTTTCTCACCAAGAAACATCAGCAGAACCAATACAGTGTCTGATTTAATGAAGACAAGGGTGCACTGGGGTAGTGATAGCACCAAGGAGGCAAATGGAGAGTGGCTGTAGGTGTTTTTAGTAATTTTTTTTTTTTTTTTTTTACCATCAGACCAGTGAAGTCCAGGAAGACATGTAAGTTCAAGCTCTACTAGCCTTTAAGAGCCAGTGCATGTTTGCTGTACCACAGGCAGGTAGTAGTTAGAGAAATTTGTAATAGACACTGTAGCATTCCTTAGCCTCTTGCTGTGTGATATTTAGCTTTTTTAGTTCCTATCATTTCATCCCAGAAGGCACAAATTTGTTCAGTCTCCTGCAGGGTTTCTTGTTCCAGGCTTCCCCTTCCCACATGCATTGTAGTCATTTATTTTTAGTACTGTGAGAGCATAGTGGCAAACAGTGAGCTGTTTGAAAAGGTGATCTTCGCAATATATGCTGGCATAGAAGTTTCTGCTGTCCGGAGTAATGTGTTTGTGTTAGCCTGGAAGTCAACCCTTGATGTCACGTGTTTCCTGGACTGTGGCTGATGGATCAAAGGGAGCGTTTGTGTTTGTGGCTCTTTTGTTCAGGTTTGAATGGCTGGGTAGCTTTGTCCCCTTGCTATATAATAACCCTTTAATTACTTGGAGAGGTATTCAGATTGTAGACAGGTGTGAAATACAGTGAACCAGTCTGTCAAGAAGTAATGCAGTTGTCTTAATTATATGTGTGCATATGTATGTATATGTTTAAAAGAATGCTAAATCTCAAGGGGATTTTTATATGCCTCTTGGACTTTGAATCTCCTCATTCCATCCAACTTAACAATTTCAATGTGTCCTAGACTCCTAAGAGATAAAAAACTGCCTTCATAAGTCTAGTGAAACCTGAGTGTTTCATGTAATTGTTTGTTTTATGGAGCAAAGACTTAGTGTAAAACTGCAAACATTTTAAAACTTACAAATTCATGGAGAGACTTGGCATCGTTACCTTTGTGTGGCTATATCTTCCATTGTTTTAATCTGGGAAAATTCTGTGAGCAGAACGGTCACTAGGAATCTGAGTATTTTATCATACTTTTACTCCCTTGTCACATTGGATACAACTTCTTCTCGTGGGCAAGTGCATCAGAATTTCTAACCATTTTTTTCCAAATTTCTGTTCCTGTCTGTCGTTGGGACCATGCTTAGACATTTTGGACACCAGTGTATATTTGAATATCACTCCCATATGATTACAAAACCTTTTCCTCTCGTTGTCTAAAGCGAGCTATATTCTTGATTGTTTTTTGCTAAATGGCCTTTTTACTGCAGCTTGTAACCTTGCAGCAGAGCAGATCTAATGTATTCTTTGCGTGCTGTATATGAAACATTTGGTGGTAATGTGGAAAACTGCTTCATAAAGACCTGCTAATTTGTGAGACTATTGTCTGTTCATTGCTTCTCTTCATGAGCTTTCTTTTTCTTTTTTAACACAGTTGGAGATTTGTCAAATGAACTTGTAAGGCATTTTCTGATTGAGTGCACTCACAAGGGGGTGCGCTTGAAAGGATGCCCAAATGAACCGTATTTTGGTAAGTACTGTGCATCACAGGGACACAGAAAATGGGAACTGTTTGCGTTTGCCAGAGCTGTTTTATAGACTTGGATGGAGTGCAAATGAGAGAATGCTTTGCTCCAGTGCTGATGATTTCTGTAGGAACCCATTCTGAGATTATAGGAGCTTTGTACACATTTACCTTAAGTATATGTGCAGGGCACTCTGGCACAGATGCCGTGACCAAGCGTATGTATGCTGGCTAAAATGACGCTGGGATGGGACGTTCACAAAGTACTTTATGCGGCAGCAGCCACCCTGATGTACTAGGGTGAAAGCACATCACCTGTTGGGGCAAGCAGCCAAACACCTGCCTAGCTGCTCACTCATTTGCCCTCCTCAGTGGGGCAGGAGGGAAAAACAGGATGAGAAAGCCCTGGAGTTGAGATAAAGACAGGGAGGTTGCTAAGCTGTTACTGCCACGGGCAAAAGAGACTCAACTTGGGGAAAATTAATTTAATTTTTTTGCCGATTAGAATCGATATTCAGGTAGTGAGAGACAAAGACGAACAGTAAAATAACACTTTTCCTTCCACTTTTCCCAAGCTCCACTGCTTCCCTCCAGACTCCTCCTGACCGTGGTGTGTCCTCTGCTGGGTCTCACCCTTTTTGTTCCCTCCTTGTCTCTGTGCAGCTTTTTCTGCCCTTCTTAGACAGGCTTTCCCAGAGGCATCCCACCTGTGCCTGGCACCCAACACACCGGTGAAAGGGACAGCTACCATGAAATAAACAAGTGTAAAACGACAAATCCTATTTGAAGGTGGATTGAATTTTGTCCATTTGACATGAGATTTACTTCAAATCAGAATTTTTAGCCCAGTCCTACCTTGATCTTGAAGTACCTGTTTATGGCACATATGTAGCCCTACTAATCTTTAATTTGGGCGTCTCCTGATCTTTCAATGCATACAGCCTCAAAACTGCTTCACAAAGTGGGTGGGTAGGCACTGCCGCACACTTGGGTGGGTAAGACAGTGAGGCACTAATAGTATCGGGTTTTGAGTTTCTGTAAGACCCTTGCAGAATTGGGTCATCTTTCCATTCCAGAGAAATTTTTGGTGGGATGTAAAAATGAGATGGTTTTGGTTGAACTGTAATTTTTTTCAAGCGCGGGATTGTAATGTTCAGTATTAGTAAAGGGGTCCAAAGGATGGCTTTTTCGTACAGACAGACTGATGAACATTACGCCTTCCTCTCACTCCTTATAGTCTCTATTATGCTGATGTCAAGGATGATTAATGTTTAATTATTTTAATTAAGCTAAGTCCAAATGACAAAAGTGACTTTGAATAGAAAAGAAGAAAAATTTAATAGAGAATGCTGCATACATCACTGCCACATTGAATGGAGGAGGTTTTTTCTAGACCATCATTTATACTTTTAGAACACAAAATAGAGGTGCCTGTAGGCAAAGCACTAGACAGTGGAGACTGGGTGGCTAAGAGGCAGAACTCACTCTTTCTCTGCCTCATTACATAGCATTGACCCCTTGTGCTCTTACCATCTTCATAAGATTTTACTACATCTAATGTAGCATAAGATAAGAGCATTGAAAGAAATTTACTGACTTCCATGTATTACTGCTCTTGTCATTTTTGTGCTTTTCTCTCATTTGAAGCAAAGCCGTTTAGGTTAGGATTTCAGGAGTGTGTTTAAGCAGGGAAAAGGAGTGTATAATTGTGATTAATAAGTTCCAAGTGCCTCCAACTGAGACAGTGCTGGGAAACATGAATATGCTAAAATTGGCCAAAGAGGGTCTTGGCCTAGGTGCCAAGAGTTTGTTTGTTTGTTTGTTTTTTTAAGGGCAGGGTGGGGAGGCCTCTTGTTCTGTAAAATACTTAGAGCCAGCATAACTGTTAAGCATTCTTGTTGTCCACCAAGTTAATCGTGCGTGTCTTGTTCCTCTCCTGACCGCAGGGAGTTTGACAGCTCTGGTGTATCAGCATTCCATCACCCCACTGGCATTACCCTGCAAGCTCCTCATCCCAGACAGAGGTATGCTGTTAAAGTACAGTAGAGATAGAATGCAGCCAAGCTCTGCTCCAGGGCGCCGGTGTCCGAAGGCTGGTGAACATGTCACAAGTTGAGATCTAAGCCAACGCACAGGGAAGGAAGCTGTCTTTTAAAAGTGGTTCTTCAATACTGCTGACAGCTCTTACCCAAGGGGTAGTTGTGAGCACCCTAGTACTGTGATATTCCAGTCATAAACATATATGCGTCACGGAAATCTGCACAGTTATCTAGCATGTAGGAAGACAAAAGTACTTCTCAGACGTAAAGTTATACCCATGTGTGGTTAGTTGTAACCGCACGTTCAGGTCTGGGTTGCAGAAGGGCTTTAGGGAAGGCAAGTAGGTAAAGAACAGAAGGTGCCCTGAGCATAACACAGGCAGCAAGGAAATAGCAGCTTGCACAGGTCAAAATGTTGAAGTAAATGATGAAAAAGCCTCTGTTGTGTCGTGGGACTGTAATTCTAATTTTGGTTATGGTGATTTAACAAACCACTCTACGACAACAGCAAACGCAGCTATGCTTGCCCCATAATTCAGTTGTCTGTTGCTCTCCCACATGAAGTTCACATCAGATGTATTATTGAAATGTTAAACATTCTTGTGGTTTTCTACTGAACTCTTTAAACTTTTGTTAAAGGCCATATGTCAGTGTTCAGACATAGCATTTGCATTACGCAAATACATTAATGAAACCATTTTAGCCCAAAAACATGCTATGATAGATGTGACCAGAGATATCTTTATATGGGAAAACAGGGTGGTAGGTGGGCTTGTTCTCCTTATCCTCCTCACCTAAAATGGAAAGCTCCTTCTGTTCTGGCAGAGGTGCAGGGCTGAAACATTTGCCAGGCCCTAAATAAACATACCACGGTGAAATTTTATTTTGGATTTATGTTTTTCATCTGGTATGATCACACATTTTAAGGTGATCTTCTGTTCTGTGGTTAATAATTCTGGACACAGTGGGTGGAGTATTTAAAGCATATGGATAGCTCTAAACGTGTGAATGGTGTCACACACCGTGTGGCTGCTCTCTTCCTCATTCGAACGTATTTGAAGACAGCATGCATTGTGTTAAATAGAGCAGTAAGTGACATCTTTTTACATGCATTTATATAACTGAAATAACATACTGATGGACAGTTTTCTTACTAGTTTTAACAGAAGACTGGGGGGCAGACATTCCGCTGCTGTCTTAATAGTTCAGATGTTCATTTCCTACATGAGGAAAGAAGGATTATGTTGTCACCTTCTGAATCAAAATACAATGAATTCATTTTATCATAGAAACACAGAGTCTTTGTGCCTAAATTAGTTTAAATTATACAAATTAAATGAGATAATTAAAATTGCGCTATTTAAAAAATGTCGAGGCTGTGATGAGGGAATATAGCTATTAGTATTAGTTTAATGTGACATCATGTGTGTCCCTGCAGCCTGTGCTATGTAGTTATGTCCTTTACTGTCAGGAGATAAAGGCTGAGCATCCCTCCTGCCATGCTGGCAGCCAAAAACCTGATGCAGCACAAAACCCACATGAATTACTATAGTTGCAGATGCAGGGTTGTTCTGTGTTTCTGGCCAAGGGTTGTCCAGTAGATGAGATCACAATTACAAAAGCTAAGCTCATGCTTGATGTTGTGCATTGATTTGTCAATTCAAGTCCAAACAAGACGTGGACAGTGTTTTCTGTTTACAGATCCCTTGGAGGAGATAGCAGAAACTTCCCCACAAACTGCTGCGAACTCAGCAGCGGAGCTTCTCAAACAGGGTGCAGGTCTGTTAAACTTTTTCTTTGCATTTGACTACCACCAAATTTTGTATCTTACAGGCAGGGAGAAGCTGAAGCTTAGACTGGACTGAAGGGTGTTTAAAGGGAGCAGTTTAAATTTAGTGCTGTGTAGAAGTGTAAAGGGCACTGTGAGGATATGTTCCAAGTTCTTTCTGTTTCCTGCAACCAGCTTCTAAGTTCCACAACCTTGCGTTTGCTTTCCTGTTGTGTCTCCAGTGAGAATGTGAGGTATGCATAGGTTGCTGCAAACATCGCAGTTTTTGAGCTGTGACGTTGCTTTCATAACTGATGGACTTAAAGAAGATATTTTCAAACTGTGGTTGCAGAGGTTCGTGAACTATTTCTGAGGTCTGCAAAAGGCAACTAAGGAAAGTGTTCAGTAGGGTTACGTTCTCAGTGTAGGGGTCAACAATACCGCTGGAAAATGCTTACTGTCCCATCGATCTGAAAAAAAAAAAAAAAAAAAATTAAAAAACATTGCTGTGTGCTTCACTTCATGCTACATGTTGTTAGGAAATGTTGAGTGTCTTTTACATTGGA
Source organism: Ibycter americanus (assembly GCA_035590275.1). NCBI lineage: Eukaryota > Metazoa > Chordata > Aves > Falconiformes > Falconidae > Ibycter > Ibycter americanus. Next base: position 88,750,977 of record JAVJGI010000050.1, on the reverse strand, counting down.
TGCTGGTTTATGGATTCTCATGCATACTGCAGCACACGTTCTGGCAAGTTAAGTTGTCTTACCATGAGTTTGTGCATGTGACAGAAGAACCTTGACAAGATTGCCTCCAAATTATGTGTTGCTATGCATTGGTACCATCTATATTGCTCTCATACAGAGCTATTTGCAGGTGTAGAGACATGTTCTGCTTCTCATCTGCTTTGTGTGCAGCTGACCCAGAAACAGCTAGTGAAATAGCCTGTCTGAAAAAGCGTGCTGGTGTCCTGACCCACTGTTACTGGCCGTGGAGCGCTGAGTACCCCTTCGTAATCTTAAGGCTGTGCTTAGCAGAAATGCAGCCGCCGTGTTATTCCCCTATGCAGTGGGCATTCCCAGGGGATCCTGTCCGTAGTCCCTGGTCTTCAGGCTGCGCTGTGAATTCTCCCCAGGATCTCCCTGCCCACGCTGCATTGCCGCTCTTTGAGTTCAGCCTGCCGCTGGAGCCACAAGCACCAGAGTTGTGGCCAAGCGCATTTTGTGAGGATGCTGCCTTGTTGCCCTCACCCATTTTGGGGCACTTGTGAAGGGGGCAGTTGCCAAGCTGAGCAGCTGTGGAGGAGAAAGAGTGTTGCTCCTTGCTTGTGCAGCAAAAAAAGGAATCTGAAGTACCACTTTGAGCGCTGTAATCCAGCAGGCATGTGTGGCTGAGGCAATGGCAAGCCTTTGCGAGGCTGTGCCAGGAGTGAGCACAGTGTTGGCCTTTCTGTCTGCCCGTGCTGGTGGTGGTTGTGCCCAACGGATTAAAAAAAAAAACCAAACAAGGAGAACGAATTTTTTTTAGAACTTACCCTCTTGAAAACCCAGCAAAAGGGGCATGTGATGTCTTTTGAGAAATGTTGGTTTCTCCTTGCTCAGGCAATGGTTTTCAAAGAAAAAGAAAGAATGCTTACTTCAGCTGGAGCAGTAGTCAGTTAACCCCTTATGGGAGCTGTCACATCATGGATCATTTGGGGAACTTAGTACGTTTGGTTTTGCCCTTTTTTATTGTTGTTGTTTTTGTTTTCAAGCAAGGATTTGGAACCTGAATAGATAAATTAGCTAGGAGAGATTGTCAGAGGGGTTTTTTTTGCCTTAAAACATCATATCCCACTGATTTTCCTTGTTTCAGAGGTCCCTCTCCGGTCATAGAGACATTCAGGTTGTGGAGTTCAACAACTGAAGTGCAGACCTGAAACGTGTAAATTGTTTCTTTGCCAACTATCTGAGCTTGTGTGAGTGCCAGCAGTTTAGTTAAAGCAGATGCACTTTTCCCTGCCCTGCTTTACTCCCACCCTTATCCCACTGCACAAGCAAAAAAATGAGGATGTCTTTTCCTGGAATGATTGTTTTTATAGCTGTCTGAAAAACCTAATGTGCATTTCCAGTCATTATCTAAATGCAGAAGCTGCCCAGAAATCCTTTGCTTCCTAGAGAGTGACAATAGAAGACTAGAAACGATACAGATAAGTGGCTTTTCCCTAGAAGAAACCTTGCTTTCTTAACTCTTCTCTTTGGTGGCAAAATTTTCTGCCCCAAATAAATCCTCGTTCTTCCTATCTGTTTCCACTAATACAGCCAAGGGACTAAGCGTGCTGAACAGAGCACGTTGCCAGGCTAAAAGCAGCAGGAGTTACTCAGTGGCCACGTTGTGTAGCTGTTGGTGGTAGCATGGACGTGACTACAAAGTGCCACCTGTGGAAGACAGGGCAGCTGCCCTGCATGAGACACAGATGTTCTCCTTTCATTCTAGCCTTGACTGTGTTTCTGTGGCATCGCTGTCGTTTGCTACCCCATCAGACCACGCGTGATGTTCTTAAATGAGAAATCTTTCAGCCATTCTCAATTTCCTTTTCCTGTAATCTCCTTTTTAAGCTGGCATTTTTGCACTTTCCAGCACTTTTTTTCAAAAAGGTTCTGTTTATTATTTTTTGTGCTACAGAAGAAAAAGGATCTATTGTATTTGGTGACTGCTTATGAACTATCACACTGAGGGCAATCTAGGCAAACTGCTTGGCTGTTGCGTTGAGAGACAAAGCCTGAGCACGGTGTGTCGACACCAGCGCAACATGTGGCAGAGGAGGGAGGGAAACCCTTCATCTGGGTCTCAGAAGTGGTGAGGAGTGTGACTGAAATACGGCAGGCGTGAAGAGCTTTAGGTCTGTACCAAACATACCCAGCAATGATGTGAGAAGAGGAGAGCTTACGGCTGGGAATTTGATTTACAGTTTGGAATAGACGTGACAGAAAGCTGTTCAGCAATGAAGGGGCTCATTGAACTTGCCATTCATAGTCTTAAGTCCTGCTCTGCATGAATTGTATGTAATTGATTCAAACAGAGCTTACAGAAGCTATCACACCAATGAGCCAATATGTTTGGGAGGTTTTACACTTAGAAATCGAGCAAATCAGATCTCTGGATCCCTTCTTTCGCTGACAGACTTCAGAGCTTGAAATTACTGGGTTGACCATCATGCGGGAATCAAACTTAGACTTATGCAGTCTTTAACGGTATGAGTGCTTGGTTGGTTTGAAAATGCCGATGTCTAGCTGAGTGTTTTATGTAGACAGTCATAGGAGAAAGCTTTATTCAGAGACAGAATAGCCCTGTGAAATGAGAAGCTCTTAGATTTAATCTTTGCTTTCATAGCAAGGTTGGCAAGCCAAGCTAAACTGCTAAAGAAATGAAATATTAGTATGGTAATCTGCATGTGTCAGCTGCCAGGATTGTAAATTCTGTCCTGGATACCTCCACAAATGTTTTTACCAAAACACAAAGTCTGTTGGTACCAGTGTTTCTCTACAGATGTGTTTAATCATTCTTGCTTGTGCTGTAGAATAAGACTTAAGAGGGCTTTTCAAAAACGTTCTTGATCTGCTTGTAAATCTGACTTTGTACCACAGTCCCAAAGTATTTAAGCATGTGAATAATCCTATTAATACTATATAATAATAGTAATTAATACTGCATAACGTTATATGGCACTGTTTCCATATAGTAGTAGTATACAGTGCTATATTACTACTGTATAACGCTGTATAATATTAGTATTTCTTTTCCTAGTGCTCGCTGCAGATTTGATATGAGACCAGGTACAGACATTTAACTGTTCGGTAGCCTTAGAAACCAGTGAGCTTTTATTTTAGTAGTCGTACTTCAGAAGTTACTGGTATCTCTAGGAGAGGAATAGGGCTTTTATAGAAATAAGTGCATGGTAAAGAATAGACCTAAAAATACACGTCAGTGATTTTTTTCAACGTGGAAGTTGTTTTGCTTGCCCTAAAATTGCTAAACATAGAAAACACTCTGGAATTAATGAGAAGTGAACTTTGCAGCCACCCTCAATTCTTCGCAGGGTGAAAACGTTCTTGCTGTGCCAAACAAGTGAGTGGTTTCCTTTGAATATAGTTTAAATACCATTTGAAAGTGTAGAAGGTGTGAACATATGCTGCAAAAAATGTGTATTTTCTTACTGGCTGCTGTAATTGAACTTAAAAGCAAGATGTCAGTCCTTCCCCTTGGGAATGCCTTTGCTGTAGTAGTACCTATGAGCAGCCTCTCTGCTGCTGTCTTCTGTTTATTTCAACTTCAGCATCTGTAGGTAATAGATAAACACAGACATTGGCTTAAATACAAAGGTATTAAAAGCAAAGAGACGGCAGAAGGCCTACGACCTCCAAAATTGCAAACTATGAAGCAGCAGTGGGACAAGGTGGGGCACACGTAGAAAGTTTGGTAGTTTGCTGGAAGTATTCCCCGTTTGTGTTACAAAGGTGGAAAATCTGCATTTGGCTTGGTTTTGTTCAGAAGATACCCGTTTGCTTGCTGTCGGGTAATGACCTGTGAAAGTCTTTCCACTCTTCCATTACAGCGTGTAACGTTTGGTACCTGAATTCGGTGGAGATGGAGTCCCTCACGGGCTACCAGGCAGTACAGAAAGCCTTGAGCCTGACGCTGATGCAGGATCCTTTCCCCATCTCAACCGTTGTCCATTTCAAGGTGTCTGCACAGGGAATCACGTTGACAGATAATCAAAGAAAGTAAGCAAAAGAGGGATGGGAAGAGACTATCTGGCTGTGTCCCCAACAAGTCTTGGCTGTGGTTGATTTGATTTTCCTAGTGATGTTCTGCAGCCTCTGTCTCTGAGGTTAATGGGATTGTCTGTAGACAATGACAGTGGCAGGGTCAGCTGTCTGCAGCGCTGGAGGATGAACATTCTAAGCTGTGGACACCACTTCCACATGGCAGCTTTTACCTCTGGGAGGTCACTTTGCCATGGCATTTTTTTCATTGTTGTTATTTCTCAGAAAAAAGGGAAGGGAGTGGCTTTGCCAGCATTTGATGTGCAACCTATTCAGCGACATAATTTGCCTTCACAGTATCTTTCATCAGTATCACTGAACAGAGCTGGCCTCAGTAAACACTGTGTATCTCCAGTATTTGAAATAGTGCTTTGGATAACCTGTAAAATGCTGTGATAAAAAGTTAATTTGTATTTACTTTGTACTGAATGCTTTTAAGGCTACCACAAAGTCTTTAGATTTGAAAACTGACAGTAACGAAGGAGGGACAATGGCAAGTCATTGTAGGTTATAAAAAAAAAAAAAATAAATGTGCCAGACTTTTTCATTCCATGGGACCTGCAAGCATTTATAGCAGATAAAGGGCAAAACCTTAAATTATAATGCCTAGGAGTGCTTATATTTTGAAACAATATAATCAGATTATCCACAAGTTTCCAAGAAGTTGCACTTCCCACTGACATATAGTATCTAATTAGAAGGCCAGTTTTTAGCAAAAATACATTTCATGCTTGTAGGTCTTTTTCTTAGCTCGAGGGTCAGTTTTCTTTTGGTTCAAAAACTTGACATTACTATTCTAAGTACAGATTTATTTGGTTGGAGTGGTTCAGGTGGCTTTCAGAGTCATTCAGAGACAGCAAAAAAAATGTATCGTCATTATTAAATTTAGATGAAATATTATTTCTTTTCACATCTGTTTATTGTTTAAAATTTTAAGCATCTTAACTATTCGTAAAACTTGTTTTAACATTTCTTCCTATTCAGACTCTTTTTTCGGCGACATTATCCAGTCAACACGGTTATTTTCTGTGCATTGGATCCACAGGACAGAAAGTAAGGAAGACAAGCAGTATTTCTAATATGTTGTTCACATTGTTGTTCTACAAAAAATACTAACGTAGGTTTCATTTTTATTTCTCCGTTCCCCCCCGTCCCTTTTTTTTTTAAACTGCTTTCTTAATGGACAACAAGGTGGATGAAAGATGGCCTTTCTGCAAAGTAAGTGGACACCTGTCTGAGTCTCTTTTAACTGAATGTTCTAGGAATATCATTGCAGTGATCAGTTTCTTAGCGTTCTAAATGATCTTTGTCAGAGATGTAGGAGGGAAAGCAGCCGTCCAGAAACAAAAGTCTCTCTGCCCGCTGTAGTTAGAATTTGGTTACTTCATGTGCACCTCTGCAAGTCAGGGACTGACTCTGCAGTGGTGGGATGTCTGGAGCCAGAGCTAGCGTGGTTTATTTAGTTTGCAGGTCTGGGATTTAACTAAAGTTTCAGAGCTGAAAACAGAGCCATTTGCTGCTCAGTTTTGTTGTTGTGCTTATCCAGCAACACTAACACAAGCTTATTTGTCTCACTTAGACTGATAGCTTTAAAAAAAACCAGAATTCCCTCACATGGCACATAAGTGAAAACACTCCTGGTCGTGCTGGTGTGTGGTAGTGTGTGGCATAAATATATAAATACCAGTGAATTGCAAAGCGTTTTCTGTTGAAGGCAAACACTGTTGTCCCGCTTATACCAAAAGAAAAGAAAAAGCTAAACAGAGAGCTCAGGCACTGGTTTCTGGAAAGGAACAGCAATAGATGGCTTAAGTCCTGTTTGCAGTGCTCTGTCCGCTGAGATGTGTGACCCTCCACACCTCCCTTCACACCACCACCCCCTGCCAGGGCAGGTAAGAGAACAGCAGCACTGAAGCAGATTAAATACACCCAGAGCATCAGCAGCATGTCTCTGACCGCAGGCGGCGCAGGATGCAGTCTGGACAGAGCAGGAGCACAGTGATGGTCCCCTGCCCTGATTCTGACTGTCCTGAGCCACTCGGGAGCCCTGGAGCTGGCTGCTCCCTCTGGACAGCTGCCTGTAGCGGTCCCGCAGGACCTTGTCCATCAGGACAGATGAAGCCTGACTGTTTGTGCTTTTGGTTTCTGCAAGTGTCTTTGTTCGCTTTACGCACCGAGGCGATGCGTGTGTTGTCTGTTCTCTGATCCGCTGCGATCGTTGCCGTTGCAGAGTGTTCGGCTTCGTGGCCAGGAAGCAAGGCAGTGCCACAGACAACGTGTGCCACCTGTTCGCAGAGCACGATCCGGAGCAGCCTGCCAGCGCCATTGTGAACTTTGTATCAAAGGTCATGATCGGTTCCCAGAAGAAGATCTGATGCCTTTCCATCCTTGGCTCGGAGCTCCTCACTGAAGGAAAGCACTGTGAGAGGCAGAAAGCCTCTTCAGCAGCAGCGTCTGAACCTTGTCATTCCCAGGAAGGAAAGCAGAGGATGGGCGACCCGCATTGTGTTTGCAAGAGTTCAGCCTTTTCTTTGAAGATGCCTCTGACTTCACAAGGCGTATTTCTTTGGGTTTTATATCAAAGGACAAAACGAAAGCAGCTGGATGCCACCCAAACCCATGTAGCCTGTACCTGAATGAAGCATAAATGGAAAACTTTTCTCCTGAAGGGTTTCTAATATATTTTCACATGCTGTTTCTCATCATTTATTGGAGCAGAAATACTCAATAGGCTGCGCTACTTTTTTGTGCAGAAAACGTTTTGTATAACCTCCACAAAGACACTTGCTGTAGTTGCATCAATGGTAGCTGTAGGCCTTGCAAACATGCTCTTAAGAGAACGGTGGTCTGAGGGAGGCTGTTTGCTCTGCCCTTCATCTTCATGTGATCGGTGGTGGGAGCTGAGCGGAGGAAGGGGAAGATGTATGTGAAGAGAAGGTTTGTGCAAGTTGATTTCTGATAAGAAAGGAGCGGCAATGTGGCATGTTCAGGGAGATTGCTCTGTGTTTAGTGTTAAGAGGGCTGGGCTGTTTTAGTGTGAAAAACAAGGGAGAGGTGGCAGAACAAAAAAAGAGGTTGTGTGGAAGTTTGTTCTGTAGCTGGGGTTTTTGTATTACTATTTTTTTGTACAGAGAACTAAGCAGGGAAGAATCTGTATTTTAATAATTACAGGATAAAAATGAGGGAAAAGGAAAGAAGAAAATTTTATAATTTATATATTTTTACCTGCGCCAGATTATTTATAGTGGATCTCGGATCTTGATATGTCATGTGGATATTCTTAAACTAGACCGTTGTTGAGCTTTGCCTCTTTAGTACTGTTTTGCCTAACTAAAAATGTGTATAGCCTGTGCCTTACTATAGACAATAGTCTCATGTTTTGACTTTTGTCTTGCAGCGACAAGATAACTTCCCATTTCCCGTCTCTGCAATACTGCTTTGGTAGTTACATTTGTTCCCCTACCTAATACATAATTATATTTGTGGATTCTTTTGGCCCCCATTTTATTGGACTGGGGGGGCGGATTTTTTGGCTATTTTTTCTCTCTAGGAACTATTTTTGGTTTCTAATGTTATTTTTTAATAATTCTTCGAGTCAGGAGATCCAAAAGGGAATGGAATTTATTTGGTTACTCTGTCCCATTTCTTGAGAGCATTTATGTCATGATTTCTGCAACCGTCACACTTGTACATATCGCTGTATCTTTCTAAACACGTATTTTAAATGTGTAACGAAGTGCTAGTTAGCTTTACAGAAAATTGATGAAGTAGGTGACAGTGGGAACTTTCACGAGGAGAGTAAACCACTGAGGTCTGCTGTGTAATTCCCGTGCACTCCAAAAAGAGCAGTACCAGAGCCCCGTATCAGAGCTGAGGGTAATAAAGCAGCTTCAGTGTGATGGTGCTGAAAAGTTTCATTGCCTCTGTTTCTTTGATGTGTGACTGTCAACGTTATATTAATAACCTGAGGAATGGAATGACAGGCTGAATTTGGCATGCTGGTGCGTGCGGCACTGGATTAACTAGTAACTGTACCCACTGGGAGGATTTAATCCTTTTATCCACTTTTACTAAATAATGGTTAAATGGAGCGGGAAACTCTGGTTGGACTATATGGTCAGAAGGTTCCACCAATTTGTACATTTGTCCTGTGTAAATTATGGTCTGGTTTTTTTTAACAGCTCTCTTCCTATTTCCTCAAGTAGTAGGACCACGGAAGCCTTGATCAGTGACTATAGCCAAAGCGCCACCAAATTATTTGTGTAACTGAATTTTGTATAAATGACTTTATGCTTTTTAAAAGGAAGGTGGTGGGAAAGAGGGGGAGAGAAGAAAGATTTGACGTTTAATGTGTTTGGACCAGGAGGTGGTGTGTTAGCAGCGGTGGGCGTGGGATGCGTGTAGAAGGGTGAAGCAATCCAAAGTGCTGTAGCTACCGTTGAAGCAACAAAGGCAAGTGCCTCTGATCTGTACCAAATAATTCTGTTCTTCTGACACAAAGGTGTGCTACTTAAATGGTGTTTATGTACCATCCAAAAAAGAATGCAGTTCTTCACTTTCAGGAGCTTTGATCCTTTTGAAACATGTGAGGACAAGTTTCCTTTTCATACTACTTTGGTGCACCAAGAACCCAGTTGCCTAATCTAGTCAGCCCGTTGGGGCCTAGTGAACTTCTTCGGCTGACAGCTCAGCTAGATTTAAATCTCAATTAGATTTAAATCTGATGCCTTGTGAGCATTGAAATGAGGAGGAATTTTTTACTGTATTTTTTCACTTCTGTAGATGATACTTAAATTTAAGTGTGTCTTGTTAGACACCAAATGTTAGCCTTTGGGCTGAAAAAATAAAGTGTCTTTTTTTTCCCCGTGTATTATCATTTCCATTCAGGGCCTTATTTTTTATTCCTTGTGCTTTCTCAAGGCCTGCTGAATTCAAGAGCATAAGGAATTCTGTGCTGATGCTCCTGCTGGTGTTTCCCGGGAGTTGAGCTCTACTTGGTAAGTGGGGAAAGAAGAAGTTGCCCTGTTTCTAAGGGAGGTTTTCTATTATGCATTCCTTTGGATGGTATATTGCCACGTGCTTTTGCTTTTTAATGGATTAAAAAATGCACAGAGCAGAATAGTTCAGTATGTACCATTATGTAGTGTATGTAGCAAAGATATTCACGTAACTTACATTCATGGCAAATACAAGACTACATACAGCACTTTCTTTCAAGGTTTTTGGTAGATGTGTATATGCAATTTCATAACTAATGACAGCAAATTGACACCTGTATTTAGCCACACTCCTATTAACCTGCTTAGTAAATGTACTACTATAATCGTACAGTGTTAAACTACAAAAATGCTAAAAGCCATGTTTTTAATTAAATGGTTTCCGTGTATCCAACAGTATCATTAAAAATTTAATGTTTCCTCCTTGGATTTACCTACTAGTGAATATTTTTGCCTTTTTCTTGAAACTGTAAAGAAGCATCAAAAGGTCTCCAGTGTGTAAATGAATGTTCTATAAATTCTTTGTATAGTCATTTTCTCTGCTTTTCAGATATCACCTCTATTCAGATTTTAATAAAATTATGAATGTGAAATTTCACACCACCATGTTACGGGGCAGTCTGTTCTGAAAGAAGGTTACCTGCTGGCATCTGAAACCAGCTGATGAGTAAAACGTTCTTGGTGAAGTAAGAAGTGGTTGCGTGCTCAAACGGGGGCTTAGTTTTGTTTCCTCGATTTCTTTCAAGAGCTTGACATCCCATGGGTCCCTGTTAGTAGTTCAGGTGTAGTTACAATGTATGATTCTTGTAGTTTGTTTGCGCTCACGATGGTGGAGAAGTGCCTTTGGCCTGCATTGCATATTTCAGTGTAAAAAGGGAGAATACATGATGTCATCTTCTGGGATGTCTGTACCCATTTAACTGTGCCTCCACTGTGACTACATCGGGAAAACTTCCAGAGGAGCATGAGGGAGGTGAGAAATCTAACCCCCAGCTGAAATAGCTCGCTGAGCACAAAATCTGTGCGTCAGCCATGCATTAAAGGTTGAGTTATACACATGCTTTATCAGGATTATTTGTGAGGCTGATAAACTCTGGTATGTCATGCTGATGCCTTTTCTGTGAGGCGCAGGCTGGCGGGAGTGTTTCGGTCAGTGTGCTTGACTGTCATTCATCACTACAGGCCACCGAGAGGTTTATGCTTGGGCGTAACAGGCAGCAGAGTTACTCACGGGAAGCATTCATCTTTTATTGGAATGAATTACAATGCAGAACAGATGACAAGGGTGCAACAGTACAATGGATCTTCTGTGTTGGAGTCCAGACTCCTGTTAAACTCTTGCTCCTGAGCGGGGAAGCCGTTGCGCGCATGTGTGCTGCTGCTGCTGCGCCCCTTCGATGGCTGCTCTGGGGTCTCTGCTCCGCTGGATTAAGATCTAAGATCTGCTTTCAGTATTCATCCTAAATACATTCATAGCTAGTTTATATGCAGTTGTTCTTACGCCAGCATTGTCTCTTAGTGTGAATAACTGTTTTCTCCCTGAGGTATTTATAGCAAGAGATCTGACCCCCCTTGTGTCCCTCAGTCTTCCTTTGGCAAGGCTAAACAAGTCGGCACTCAGCCCTTACATTTTTGTCTTTGAAAGGCTGCGGAGGCCTGTTCTTTTTTACTCTTTGTCAATGAAATGATTTCTTTGGAGGGACCCTGAAGTGAACAGCCAGGCTCTTTAAAAGGGGCACAAGCTGCTGCCTTGTGTTTTTTAAAATATTTTTGTTAGAAAACTCTTGGAACAAGACAATTTGGCGCAGTAGATAGGCGGAGTAAATCCCTCTGCTTCTGCTGCTGACACCTAGCACAAGGGTTACGACAGTGTAAACTACATCGGGTGGTGTGCGCAAAGGAAGTCACAAGGGCAAGTAGCTGAAGAAGTTCTCAAAAGCCGAAGTCAGAAACAGGAAGGTTGCAGGAGACCTAGCAAGGCTGGCAAGTGACCAAGAGGGCAAAGGGGAGCTGTGAGGGAATTCAAGGATCTTGCTGAATAACCGAGAAGGGGTTTGCATTACATGTCACTGCAAGGGTTAGCAAACCAGGCCTGTTCCCTTCCTTTGAAAAGACATTCAGTGTCTTGTATAAGGCGCAAATGTTTGTGTAAGTTTTGATGTTTTAATATTTGCAGAATCACAGAGTGATTGAGGTTGGAAGGGGCCTCTGGAGCTCATCTGGTCCAGCCTCCCTGCTTGGGCAGGGCCACCTAGAGGCAGTTGCCCAGGACCACGTCCAGATGGCTTCTGAGTACCTCCAAGGGTGGAGACTCCGCAATCTCCCAGGGCAGCCTGTGCCAGCGCTTAGGCACCCTCACGGTAAAAAAACAACACTGACATTTGGCGGGAGCCTGCTGTGTTTCAGTTTGTGCCCACTGCCTCTGGTCCTGGCACTGGGCACCACTGAAAGGAGCCTGGCTCCATCTTCTTTGTACCCTCCCTTCAGCTGTTTATAGACATGGATAGATGCCCCTGAGCCTTCTCCATGTTGAGCAGTCCCAGCTCTGCTCAGCTCAGCTTTTCCTCAACGGAGAGATGTTCCAGTCCCTTAATCATCTTTGTGGTCCTTCACTGAACTGTCTCCAGTGTGCCCATGTCTCTCTTGTGCTGGGGAGCTCAGATCTAGACACAGCACTCCAGGTACAGCCTCACCAGTGCTGGGTTGAGGGCAAGGATCACCTCCTTGGACCTGCTGGCAATACTTGGTTTAACACAGCCCGGGATACTGGTAGGCCCCTCTGCTGCAAGTGCACATCGCTGGCTCATGTTCAACCTGGTGTTCACCAGGACCCCCAGGTCATCTTCTCCCAAGCTGCTTTCCAACTGAGTGGCCTCCATCATATTCTGGTGTGGGGGGTTGTTCCTCACCAGTTGCAGGATTTTGCACTTCTGATTTAGGTTGGATATAAGGAAGAAACTATTATAAGGGTGGTGAGACACTGAACAGGTTGCCTAGAGAAGCTGTGGATGCCCCATCCCTGGAAGCGTTCAAGTTGGATGGGGCTTGGAGCAACCTGGTCAAGTGGCAGGTGTCCCTGCCCATGGCAGGGAGTTTGGAAACAGATGGCCTTTAAGGTCCCTTCCAACCCAAACCATTCCATGATTCTATGATTCTATGATCCACAAAGAACTGATGCTTTGGCCCGTAAAGATTTCTTAGGTACGCAATTTTGTCAGTGTTACATGGAAACTGCTCTAGGTTGCAGCCAACTGCTTGTGACCTCCCGGTAATGTAAGCAGTCTTGAAAAATGTATTCACCTCAAATTCCTGCACAACCTTTAAAAAAAATAAGCCTTTAAAAACATTAAAGTACATTTTAATCATTGTAAAAATCTCACATCTAGTTTCAAGAGTTCTTGAGAAACCGGAATTAGCTTTTTACATCACAATGACTTTTTTTCTCGTATTTAGTACTTACTGTCCTCAAATATTTTTCTTAATCTACAGCTATTCCAATCCCACCTAATTAAATCTGACTTTTGGGTTTACTCCTGTTGCCACCTGTATTCTATACAGTCATGATTCCTTTGTAAGGCAGGTGTGCAAGAAAATACAGGGAAACAAACTTAGATGGGGAACTAAACTATGGATGGGGAATCAAAATGTGGGGTGGAATTGGTCCAGGAAATTTGCATGCTTATATTCACTGCAGTAGAATAATCCAGCTGTAAAAATAAACAGAATTATGTTGGTTTGTACACTGAAGTACTGGTTCCCAGCCTTTTGGTTCACAAGCTGACGTGAACGTCCCACTGAAGTGGGTGATATCTGTTTGTACCTAGGGCATGCCAGTGATGAGTGGAGGCCCTTGGACCTCAGCAGGAAGCTTCCCAGCACACAAACTTCGCCCTGCATAAGAAAATAGTTAGAATGCATTCTTACAACTGAGTGCTGCAGCAAACCCACAGCCATACTCTCGCATACCAGCACGTTTTTACTCCAGGTGGCAAAGGACAACCACCTCGAAAGTAACGGCTGGATGGGAGCCCAGTAAGCATCCTTGTGGGAGCATTCGGACAACTTTTGACTGCTTTAGTCTCTTTCCATCGCAAATGCCAGGCATTTGAAATAGCACTTAGAAGTCTGTCTGAAGGATTTCTATGAGGAAACCTGGCTGAACATGTGTCAGTCTGTTTCCTCAGAAGGCAGTTGCCTAAAAACCCCCAAAAGGCGGCACTGACCGTGTAGTGACCGACAGTGCATGGTGTAGACGTGCACTGAGACTTGTGGACGTGAATTTGTTCCTGTCAAATATATATTTGATCTCGCATTGTCTAGTTGGAGAACATCCAGATTTGCTATTTGATTTTAATGGTTCTGGGTTATTTCTTGGAACCACCCGTATCTGTTCCTCAAAAGGGGAATGAACATGGTTCGTGTTTCTGCAATGGTAATATTTAGTCACATCTCACAATAATTTAGGATTCCTCATTTTGTTAGAATAACTCATTGAAGAGCTCAGAGTTTTGCTTGCTGTTACCTCTGATAAATTTGTTAGATTTGGGATACCTTTAGGTTCATGCCTGAACCTCAGTCCGGTTTGCCGAGTGACCTGTAGTCTGCGTATACATTTTCCTGTATGCACAAAGGCCTTTTGCAAGGACTGCGTTCTCAGGGAGTTTGTGTAAGTGTGCGTGTGCTTTCAGACTAAAGCAATATGTTGCTGAGATGTAATAGGTAAGATTTTTAGAAAGTGCAGGAGAGAGAAAAATCCCACGGGAGTTTGAAATGGCTAGAATCACTGTAAAAGAGAAACCATGTAGTGTCTCGCAAGACTGGTGATTTTTTTTTTTTTTTTTTTTTTTTTAGGGGACATGAGTAATCATGTATAAAACTGTAGATCCCTGCATGGAAAAATCTGGTCCCAAGTTCTTGTCTATAAACTAGACGTGCTAGGTGTTGTTGGCAAATGCCTTGAGTAGTGGGCCTGTAAACATTAATTCTGTGTTAAATTTATGAATTGTTCTTGTGATTTCTGAGGTGGTAGTAAAGTTGTAGGGGGGGTGTATCTGAAAAATCAGGACCTTGGTCTATCTTTAGCCATTCCTCCTATGCTTAATGACGGTAGCTGAGGCTGGCTTAGTATTTCTGGAGCCGTTTGTGTTTCTGTTTGTACCTGTTGGGTAGACTCCAGAGCTGTTTAAGGATGATGGGATTTAACCAGTTTTTAAGCAGTCGTGGTTTTTACACTCCTCAATTTCACTCGTACAGTCCAAGTGAACATGTGTGTGTATGCTACTTGGCTCAGGAATAGGAGAAACAGTTTATCAAAACTTTCTTTCTGAAAAATCCAGCTCGCCCAGTATTTCCAGATACATTTCCAGGATATGCCCCAGAAAAATGGATTTGCCAGTTTTTGCCCTTTCTGAGGCCTGGCAGAACTCTCGGGTGGTTGGAGCTAGCTAAGAAGGGCTGTGCAGCAATGGGTGTTGGGCAGGGACACATAGGCTCCCTGACCCAGTGCAGGAGGATGCTAAAAAAAAAAAAAAAAGCTGTTTCACGACAAAAAGGAAAAAGGGAGAGACAAGGAGCTTGGGCTGGCTGCTGCATTAATGCCAGACCAGAGGAAGTGAGGCATTAGAGATGTAGCAGCCCAGAGCACTAATGCTGCAGCATTGTGTCCATGATCAACACACCCTCCACACACATCTGATCTTTCAGTTGAGGTCCAGGCTTCTCCCAAGACTAGGCTCTGCATCAGTGCTGGATACTCTGGCTGAGCACCCACCCTGGGCAAAGGGTACAGACACAGGCGAGTCTGGGCACCACCAGCAGCTCAAAGCTTCACCAGGGAAGGTCTTGGTCTTCTTCCCAAGGCTTGCCCGAGTCCTGAGCATGCTGCTGTGAAACCAAGCTGCAACCAGTGGTGTTAAGTGGGTGGGCTTATGGGGCTTTGTGCCCTTAAACCTGTGTAGAACCTCGGCCACTATCCACCAGGTCCTTTCGGCTGTGCTGAGCGAGAAGGAGCAGCATGCTTAGCGAGTGAGATGGCAGTACGGTATGCTGTGGAGAAACAGGTAAACTGGGGCCTTGGAGAGGAGGAGGCTACAGAACTAGGCATGGGGTTTTGGAAAGTGGGCAGTGGTGAAAAGGAAGGTGGGATTTAACTTTTTTTTTTATTATTATTTAATACCATCAACATTGCTGGTTCTTTTTTCTATCCTAGTGAAAGTATGGGTGGCTTATAGCTTGCATTTGCTTTACATTTAGGTTGACGTAGTAGCAGTAATATAGGAAAAAATTGAAAATACTTTTGAAAATACTGTGAAAGATCTAGATACAAACAGGTCGTTAAGGAAAACATAAGACTTTCATGGTTGACAAAAAACACTGACCTTGAGAACTGGAAAACTACAAAGCCACAAGAAATCAGGAGAATGTCCCAGAAGTTGCTTTGTGTTGTTTGTTTAGGGTGGTGGGGTTTTTTGGTGTTGGATCTTCAAGAGCTCTTCAGGGTTAGAAACATGTTTGTTTTTAAATTGATAGCTCAGGTTCTCATGTAATTAGCCAACTCTGGGACCTTTATTGGAACACAAGGCAAGGTGCTGTGAGACCTTTGATAACATTGTGAGGGTCAGTAGCATTGTTTATAGGGCTGTATGAAATATAAAGGAACTTGGTTTGTATTTCTGCTTCACATCTCTGTAAACCCTGCCCTGGGCCTGGGTGTGCCTAGAGAGCGTCTGGGGGGATCGCTCTGAATTTCAAGCTATCCCTGGGATTTCTGGTCATGAGAACAAGTCATTCCCATTCTGCATGCTCTTGTGTCAGATATTTACAATCAAAAAAACTCAACAGAAGCAGTGCTGAAATTTTTTTTTTTTTTTTTTCCTTATTGGCCCCTCCTGGTCTGACTTACCATCAGCTGCTGGGGTGGTGCAGTCAAAGAGCTGTAGTGATGCAGCCTGTGGAGGAGGATGCCTGAGCAGCTGCTGGGGAGCTGCTACTCGATTTTTCTGCTTCTCAGTTAATAACCCAGCAAAAAGCAGTGTCCTCTGCTTCACCTGAGCTTCTAGCACCTGGTACAGCCGATGGAGCCACACTGGCAGAGCTCCTGTTCAGGCATGCAGCCACCCAGGTTTCCAGCTGTGGGATGTGCGAAGGGATATTCCTAGAGGTGGGAAATGATTGCAAGCAAGCCTGTGGGAGGCATGGTCAGGCTGATGAACTGCTCTGCTTGGTGGCTGAGCCCAGGAGGAAGCAGGCAGGTTGAGGGGTATTAGAGACTCTGAGAGAGAGAGTGATGGGTTGGAGCTGTGCTCTGCTATGTATGAGTGCAAGCCAACGCAGCATGGCCACTATGGAGACGGATCCTGGATCTGCTTTGTTCCAGGAGGAAGGCAGCACCACAGTGGGTAAGGAGGAGTAGAAGAAGGTCACAGCATGGAGCATTAAGGGAAACGCCTCCTTACCCTCTAAGATACCCTTACAGAACTGGTGTACGAGGCCTGAGCATGGGAGATGAAGAGTGCAATGAGAAAGAGGAGGAACCTGTGCAAGTGGTTTTGTCAAGGTCAGAGACACCAGCCCCTCACAACAAAACCTGCATTACGACCAGCGCCAAGAAGAAACAGCAGTGAGTTACAGTCTTTGGCCATTCCCTCCTGTGCAGAATGGAAAGACCCATTTGCGGACCGGACCTTCTTTTCAGGGGGTTTGCTGCTTCTCTGGGGCTGAACTGGGGACGTTACCACAAGACTGAAGAGCCTAGTACAACCTTCAGACTACTATCCATTCCTGCTCTTTTAGGTGGGTACTAATGATGTTGAAACAAAAGTCTGAGGTCAGTGAAAAGTTATTTCAGCACCCTGGGAAGAATGCTAAAAAATTTGGGAGCACAGGTAGTGTTTTCCTCAATCCTTCCAGTATTGGGAAGACACTTTGGAAGAAACAAGGTGAGTCCAGGGTATCAAGACGTGGCTCCAGGACTGGTGCCTCCACCAAAACTTTGGGATTTTAAACCATGGAAGAGCTTTCCAGACACAAGGTGTGCTGGGGCCCATCTATCCTGCTGGGGAAAATGCGTCTTTGGGTGTAGGCTGGCAAGACCGATCGAGAGAGCTTTAAACTAGAATCGATGAGGGAGGGAGAGAGATACCAGCAGCACTGCAGTTAAGCCAAGGATTGGCATGGCACTGCCTGAGGGTGGCAATGCTGGTGGGAACATTTACACTGCTCCAGGGGGCACGGAAGGCTCAGGAGAGTAACTGAAATGCTTGGGCACCAACAAACACAGGATGAGAAAGAAACAGGACGAACTGGAAGTGTTGATTTGTTCCCAGAGCTGTGGTATCATTGTTATTAGTGAGACTTGGTGGAATGAGTCCCACCATTGGAGTGCTGGGATGGAGGGCTACAGATTGTTCAGGAGTGATAGGCAGGGCAGGCAAGGTGGAGGTGTCACGCTATATGTAAGGGAGAGATTGGATTGTACAGCCCTTACAGCTAGTGATGATGTGGTTGAGAGCTTCTGGGTGAACATTAGGGGGATGGAAAATAAAGGAGATGTTGTAGTGGATGTCTACTACCAATCACCCAGCCAGGATGTAAGCAGTGATAAGTTATTCTATAGGAGATCAGGAGAAATTTCTGGATCAGCAGCTCTTGCTCTTACGGGACATTTCAGCTTCCCAGACATCAAGTGTGAATATCATACTGCTGTGACAAGCAGATCTCAGAAATTCTTGAAGTTTGTAGGAGATAACTTCTTGTCACAAGTACCCAGCGAGCTGACTAGGAAAGATGACCTCCTAGTCTTGCTATGTGTGAACAGAGAAGGACTCGTGGGAGATGTGATGGTAGGTGGCTGTCTTGGTCACGGTGATCATGAAATGGCTGAGTTTAAAATTTTCAGTGGAGTGAGAAAAAAGGACAGCAGAGTGGCTGGACTTCAGGAGAGCAAACTTCAAGCTGTTCAGGGAGCTATTTAGCAGAGTATCCTGAGACTCTGCTTTTGAAGGCTTTAGGAGTCCGCAAGTGCTGCTCTGTCTGTAAGAACCACCCTCTAGAAGCACAGGAGCAGGCAATTCCACTGTGTTGTAGAGCGGGGCAGGAGATGAGCTTGGCTGAACAGGGAACTCCTTGCGGACATCAAGAGGAAAAAACAATTGTATGATCTCTGGAAGCAAGGTCAGGCTTTGCAGGAAGCTTCCAGAGCAGTGGTTTGCATTTGCAGGGAGAAGACATGAAAAGTCAAAGCTTGGAGTTGAAACTGGCCGGTGTTGTGTCAGATAACAAGAAGGGGTTTTTGAAGAATATTAAAAAGAAGGTCTAAATAAAACATTGGACTGATACTTGTTGAAGATGGTCACCTGACTAATAGGGATGAAGAAAAAGCAGAGGCATTCAATGCCTTTTTTTGCCTCAGGCTTTAATAATACTGACAGACCTTGGGCTGCCCGGTCCCCTGATTTGGAGGACCATGAGTGTGAGAACAGTGACTTTCCCTTTGTGGACACTGAAACTGTAAGGGACCAACTGATCAGCTGAATGTTCACAAGTCCGTGGGGTTTGATGGGATTTGTCCCAGAGTACTGAGAAGCCAAAAGATGGCAGGACCCCTCTCCATCATCTACCAAAGGCCTTGGGAGTGTGGGGAGGTCCCTGCTGGCAGCCAGCCAGTATTGTTCCAGTTTACAAGAAGACACTGAGGAAGACCCTGGGAACTACAGACCTGTGAGTCTAACCTCAGTTCCTGGAAAAATTATGGAGAAGATTATACTGGGTGCTACTGAAAGGCATTTAAAACATAATGCAATTGCCAGGCACAGCCAAATAGACAGGGCTTTCCCTCCGTGAACCTAACTTGTTTGGTATCTTTCTGTGATGAGGTCCCCTGCTTGGTGGGTGAAGGGAAGGCAGTGAATGTAGTTTTTCTGGATTTTTGTAAAGCTTTTTGTTACTGTCCCTCCCAGCATCCTTCCGGACACGTTGCCCAGTCATGGGAGGAGCAGGTTTGTGGTGTGCTGGGGGAAGAACCAGCTGGAGGGCAGAATTCGAGGGTTGTAGCAAATGGGGCTACATCTGGCTGGGGGCACCAGCGCTGTTCCCCATGGTTCAGTTCCAGGGCCAGTTGTTTTCAATGTAGTTACCAACGATCTGGAGGAAGGAGTTGAATGTGCCGTTAACAAGTTTGCTGGTGACCCCAAACTGGGAGGTGCTGTTGAATCTTTTGAGGGACAAGATGCCTTGCAGAGGGATCTGGAGAGATGGGAGCATTGGGCAGTGATTAAAGGGCTGAAATTTAATAAGTCCAAATGCTGGATTCTGCACCTGGGATGAAATAATGTTGGAGTCAAGGATAGACTGGGAGAGGAGTGGCTAGAGAGCAGCCCTGCAACAGGGGATCTGGGGTGCTGGTTGGCAGCAGGCTCAGTATGGGTCAGCAGTGAGCCCTGGCAGCCAAGAGGGCAAACCACATCCTGGGGTACATCTGACACAGCCACACCAGCCAGTCAAAAGGAGTGATTATCCTGCTGTGTTCAGTGTTGGGTGGCCTTACCTTGATTATTCTGTGCAGTTCTGGGCCCCACCATTGAAGAAGGTTGTGGAGGTCCTTGAATGTGTCCGGAGGAGGGCAACAAAGCTGGTGAAAGGGCTGGAAGGCATGTCCTGTGAGGAGCAGCTAAGGATTGTTTGTCTAGTTTGGAGAGGAGGAGGCTGAGGGGCAATCCCATCACTCTCTACAGCTCCCTGAGGAGGGGATGTGGAGCGGGAGGGACTGAGCTCCTGCCCCTGGTACCCAGCACCAGGACACGTGGGAATGGCTCAAGGCTGAGTCATGGGAGTTTCAGACTTGAAGTTAGGAAGCATTTCTTTACTGAGAGGGTGGTGAAATGCTGGAACAGACTTCCTGGAGAGGAGGTTGATGCCCCACACCTGTTGGTGTTTAAGAGGCATTTGGACAGTGCCCTTAACAGTACGCTTTAGCTTGTGGTCAGCCCTGAACCTGGACTAGATGATTGCTGTAGGGTTCTTCCAACTGAAATATTCCATTCCCATATATGCATGAAGTATGCACGTAAGAAACTGGAACAAGATCATGTTTTTCCTTATCAGGATTGAATATTGCCTTGTTGTTCCTCATAACAATTGTGGCTAGAACTCAAAAGTGCTTTGATGACCTCACAGTTCACATCTATCTACATTTTTGTTGACGAAGTAAAATTTTCTCCTTCACAGCATTTCACATGATGATGAGAAGAGTCTTTTTTTTTTCTTCTTTTTTTTTTTTTCTTCCACTTTGCCAGAACAGCATAAAAGACCTTTCAATTCTCTTGGAGTTTGACTGTAAGCAATGAATCAAAAGATGCACTTCACTTCCATCTGCCGGTGAACGTGCAATATAGCGTGTAGCTGGTCATCGAGCATCAAGTCCAGCTCCAGGACCTCCTGCAGTAGGAATGCAACAGCTGTTGTCTTCGCTATCCAGTCAGCTGTTTTATTTTTCATAGCGTAACTTACCAACAAAAAAAAGAACTCAACCCTCCCCGCCATGCTACTCCTCCAAAGCCCGAAGTGCTGGTGAAACACCCAGTCTGTCTTGTGAAGTGCTTTGCCACCTGGCTACCGTCAGGATGGGCTGAATTCGGTTGATCACAAGTAAATGATACAGATGCCGTTACACTGCTGAAAACTCACATTTCTTCACAGCGAAGCCTCAGTGCTGCTGAGCCTCATGGAGTTTCCTGAAGAGCTGGCCGTCATTTGTTGGTTGTGGATTTTTTAAGGCTTCAAGTCCTGGAATTGTTAGTAGTTTACTTATCTCTAATTATGAAGTCTGGAAATACACTTATGTGGGGGAAAATAAAACCAGAGTAGTTCTTCATAAATACAAGACTCCAGCAGATGGGTTTTAAATTGTTCAAATGAAACGTTGTAGCTTTCTGATTTTCAGTGAAAAACCTCTTGGTACCAGCATTACAGGATTCAGCAACAGCATATGCATAAAACATATCTAAAGGTATTCTGTAATGGTTTGGTTTTTTAAACTAATCAGTACTTGAACCTCGATAATTTTTAAATGCTGGACACAGTGAAATTGGGTATTACAAAAAACTATTTAACAAAACCAATGGCTGCTGGTATGTCTTCTTTCCAAATCTGATTGTTAGAGGCACTGAAAGATCGGGTCTTCTTTCTCTGCTAAGCTTTGGGCTGTATCGAAGTCTGGAGATCTGCTATGAGGAGATGTGTCGTGCATAGCTGTATATCAATGTTTAAGAACAGAGAAAGTATTTTCTTAGAACTATTATTGTGAGATTTCTTTTAAGATTACACTCTTTAAAAAAACCCCCAAACAATTGCCTTTGGAATTAGCATTTAATGTTTACTTATCTCTAATTATGAAGTCTGGAAATACACTTACTTGGGGGAAAATAAAACCAGAGTAGTTCTTCATAAATACAAGACTCCAGCAGATGGGTTTTAAATTAAAATACCAACTATTCTACAACCTTGTTCATGTTAAGATCTGTGCATGGATTGGTAATGCTGTGAAGTGTCTTGATTCAGTGCTTTGCTGTGTGGAGAGAGAATCATCAATAAGCAAATTTAATTGCTTTGCTGAATCAGTTCCTGTATTAGATAACACTGAAAGAATCATCTGACTTTCACAGTCAGTAGGAATTGTCAGTGGCAAATGCACAGCTCATGGAACATATTTAGAAATATGCAGGTAATTAATTATACCAGATAGATCAATGTGCTACGTTATACCTCTGATAATCGAACTCAGTGTCACTTACATTCTTGCCTGGCTGTATGCAAATGTGTTTATGGGATGTCCACATGTTCTTTCGCAATGCAGTTTTGGGTAGTTTGGATAAACACAGTACCCGAGTCGGTCTGGGAGCCACGCGTGACACTGTGGTTCGGAGGCTGTCCCCAGGGGCTGTCGGCTCTGTCTGCCCTTGGAGGTTTGCCAGCTTGCATCCTAGCATTCATGCTGTCCCCCTTGCCATTCAGGCAAGGACCCCACCAGTGCTTGGGCTGGCACCAGGGGGAGAGGGGACCTGGGCGTGCAGCCCTCGTGTGAGCACATCACCGGCTGGCGGCGAGGCTGAGGTGCGCTGGGCAGCCCCCAAAGCACAACCTTGCATCATAAGCACGCCAGTTCTTCTTTGAAGGCAAAGCCTGTCCAGGGAGATGGGCCATTTGGGGAGAGGGGTATCGTTTATCGGTACTATGGCGTTGTCCAACAGTGAGAGCGTTGTGGCGTGCTGCTGGGCGCTCAGCCGCTGCGCGGGGCAGGAGCCGCTGTGCAGGGTGAGGGAGGACCTGCGCCTCGCCTGCCTTCCCACACCCACCGAGTCAGCCTCCCGCCCGCGTGGGGAGGCACGAAAGGCAGCGGGTCCTGCCACTGCCTGCCAGGTGGAAGGCAACAGCTACTGCCAAGTTGTTTGTTCAGCAAAAAGCCCTTGGTAATGCGGCAGCGCAGCGGTCCCAAGGGCTCCGGCAGCAGTGGCTGACCCTGCTGGCTGTGGGACACGCTCCTTGCCACCGCAAGAGCTAGGGAAGGGTTTTGGAACTAGGGAGATGCAAAGCTGCAGGCCCTGGGTACCTGAGTGAGGCAGGGAGAGTAAAAAAAAAACCCAGATAACTGCAAGAGACAAGCGATGATGATGAGGAACTAGCTAAACCCTTAAAGGTGGTTTGCTGTTTGTCACCTTGCCTGTTTGGGGCAGCGGGAGCTGACCTGTCTCCCTCCTGCAGAAAAGTTGCCCATCAAATTCAGCAAGAGAGAGGCTCTTGGGATGGCCTGCCTAGGTAGGGCTAGAAATAAGAAGACTAAGAGGTTGCTAGTAAGTACCTGCAAGAAAAGGGAAGGGAGCAAGTGAAGGAATTAATTTTTTATTTTTTTTTTCACCCCTCTATCCTAAGCAGCCTGCATTAGTTTGTCATGGCACTCAGGGTGCTGTGTGAACTGGGGACAAGATTGCTTTCAAATGATGCACAGTTTGAAGAAATGGAAAAATTTTAGTGCTTTGGGGTTTTTCCACGATCAGGAGAGGCTCACAAGGCTGTATGATTCCTGTTTGTGTCAAGGCTGCTTGTAGCATAAGGTGAACCCCGATGCTAGGGCTGTACACTGCTGTGGCAGTGGATGGGATGGATGTGCTTTAGACATTGGTAGGCTGGCATAGACACATGCCTATTTTTTAAAAAAAATAAGTATTTTTTTTCTTATTCCTATCTGGGAAGGGAGTAAACTGGAACAACTTTCCTAGGGATGTGGTAGAGTTTCAAGATGGATTTCACGGGGTACCTGATAATCTCATCTAGGCTTCCTTTCCCACAAAAGGTTGGACCAGATGATCTTTCAAGGTCCCTTCCAACCTGGGCTGTTCTATGATTCCCTGTTCTAAAACTGTAAAGCCCACTTACATCTTCCTTAGAGTCCTCTCCACTGGATGGTTACATTGGCCTAGGCAAAGGTGTGAGCTTAAGCGCTGTCGTAGCTTTGCAATCATCTCCTCTGTGATTCTTTTATTGTGGAGCAAGAAAGCTGATGTGTATATAAACCAGAAAATAGATTGCTTTTATTTGCTATAACCAAATCTGCTTATCTCTACTTGTCTGACTGTCAGCTCTTTGAATACATGCTACAGGCATCTCTGTTGCCATTCCTGGTATCTCTTATTGCCAATTTAAAGTAGAGATTCACTGCATGAGAGATGCACGTAACCCTATAGAGAGCATTTGTCTGGTAAGGTATAGATACAAATTTTGTTGGCTTGCTTGAATATATCCTGGAAAGACAGCTGAACGCCTTTAATACAGGTGCATATACATTAACATAGTTTTATTTATATGTGTATGTGTATATATCTTTTATCGAAATTTCACAATGCCAAGGAGAATCCATTTTAATGTATTACTTTGCTGCCATATCAGCAATCTTATAGGCACATAGTAATATTAAATCTATATATGGATATGCATGTCTGTATACTTACCTGTTAAGCTTACTAGGCTGCGCGTATGGTGCTTATTTCTGCTGTGTGTGTGGATTCCAATGTCTCATTCAAAACTACACTTAGACCGAAGGTCTTCCTTGCTGCAGTCAGCAGCTGACTGTACTTTAGATCCTCCATCAGTGCCGTGCTCATCGGTGCGTAGCAATGCGACACTGAGAATATCGCTACTGGGTGACAGCTGTAAGTTATCCAGAGGGACGGAGAATTTTTGTTGCAGCTTGGCAGAAGAAAAGGGGTGAGAATAGAGAGGAGCTGCTGTTTCAGGGACATGTGACATAGAGAAAACTTTTTTTGTAAAGAAGAGATCTTAGAAGATGTGGTTAATTTATTTTCCTGCATTCTCACAGATGAGAAGAACACATTAGGTATCTGATAGTCCAGCTCAGTTTGTCAATTTTGATGTAATTGCTTCGTCCTTTTCATTAGAATTTATCGTGTCTGAGCAGAACTTCTGCTTTCATAGAAATGACAGTGTGTCCTAACTCTCAGGAGCTTGAATGTCAGAAGCCGCGTGTTTTAATGCAAGCAAAATGGAGATTCAGGAGTTAAGTGCTGAGTGCTGGTCTGTTCAGTGGAGAGCCTGGGTGGTGGGGAGAATGGTCAGGAGCTTCAGGAGAACGGAAAGCCAGGGGTGCTGTTACCTCCCGCTGGTTTCTTGCTGACTGCTGTGATGATTTCTAACTGTGGGGAAAACGTTGGTGTCATTTAAGTAAATCTAAGAGAGTGGAAGTCATTTTACCTAACTTGTATGTAGAGTTTGATTTTCCTATATGACCAAAATGCTAACCAAAGACTTCCAGAATGGAAGTTGTCATGCATTGACTAATTGTGTTGTATTTTTTGTATATCCATATGTATGAGCTGTACTATATTTTTGTGTATACTAAAATGGAGGGAAATAAAAGCCTGGAAAATTTAAGGAGTCTGGCTACACAAGGTGACGACAGAGCCAAACCCAAACCTTAACTTCAGAGCCCTTGACAGTCCCAATGGCCATCAAATTAC
Organism: Ibycter americanus; assembly: GCA_035590275.1. Lineage (NCBI taxonomy): Eukaryota > Metazoa > Chordata > Aves > Falconiformes > Falconidae > Ibycter > Ibycter americanus. The sequence goes on along the minus strand of JAVJGI010000050.1, from coordinate 88,725,857 downwards.
TCCTGTGCCCAAGTTTATTTCAGCTCATTTCTTTAGGAGAATCTGCCGTTATTATTGCTGAGAGAACACAGTAGGAAGAGGATGGCTGGGGTGGAAACTGAACCCTTTCTTGGGAAATTTTTTGCATTTAATTTACTATTTATGCTCAGCTGTACTTGGAATTGTAGTTAGGTGTTTTAAAACCACTGATTGTTGTTTAGGGGCCCTCTCTTAGCCTTTGGAATTAACCAGCCATGGTTATGGCTCAGCAGTAGGGTCAGGCTGGTTGACTGGGTGTCCCCTAGGTACCAGCAGTCTCACCCTTTCATCTCCATTTCCATCAGTGGCAGTTGTAACTATTCAGTTGCCAGGGCTGCAGTGTGCTTTCCAACATATTGCCCAGGTTCTTCTAAAGTTTTTGCTGGTAGCTAAAAATTTCAGCCCAGCAGATGGCATGATTGTACAGTGCCTGAGACCTACTTGGGGATGTAAAACTGTAATTCTCTTTAAACAAGACTTTTCTAGGTGCTGTTCAGCTAGTTAAGATTCCACAGAGTAATTGCACAGTGATTCCTACGCTTCTTGTTCCACAGAAAACAGGGGCGTGTTGTATCTGCAAGTATCCTTGGAGGAGATGGTCCTTTTGAGCAGCGTAAGTTGTTCAGCTTTGTTGTATTCTAAAGCCATTGTGTTTAAACTGAAAGGTGCCACTTGGTTTCAAAAATGCAGGAAATGATGGAGGTGGTTTTGGTGGGCGATGAAGTGTCTGAATGGGGTGTAGAAACCTACTGGAGAGGACCCTGAGCTCTTGGTGCCCCTCTCCTGGAGGTTGTATCCCCACGCTCCCACCGCGGCCCCTGTGCTAGCTCACCGCACCTCCTTCCAGCTCCTCACAGTCAAACCTCAAAGTTCCCACAGGGGAATATGAAGACTGTTGGGTGAGGTGGGATAACGCTCTTTCCTGCTGTATTACTAGCCTCTACCCTGGACTGCATCTGATTCTTTGTCAGCACACCCTGACGTATAGATGTATGGTTCCTTAAAGATGTTGGTATAGCTCATTTTGGAATGGATTTTACAGTTATTTAGTAAATAAGACCTAGTAAGTGAATTTCTAGCAGAATTTGTGCACAGGTTTTTCTCTTTAAGAGGTAAGCTACTCCTGCGAGGAGCAGGGAGTTGGACTCGATGATCCTTACGGGTCCCTTCCAACGTGAGCTATTCTGTGATATCATTCTGAAATGCCTCATAGTGTTTGAAGGAAAACTGTGTTCTGTTGTGCTGTTAGAGGCCAATTATTAACTTGCATATTCCATGTGTAATTAAAATCGAAAAAAACATGATTATTTTTTTTCCAACGCTGTTTGAGGGACCAAAACTACAGGGCCCTAAGGCTTAGGTGAGATGGAGTCAAATGGGCTGTTAATGGGTGTTCCCTAGACAAGTGGTTTTGCTTTTTCCCTTAAGGATTTTGTGGCATGGTTTGTTGGGGTGTTTTGTTTGTCTGTTTTGTTTTTGTCTTTATTTCTTTGCCATGAGAACATCCCGAAATGATAAGACTTTTGGGCTATGAAGAGAAATAGAAGACCTTCTTAGTACATTGATGCTGAAATGAAGTAAGTGCAATGGCTGCTCCCAGTCCTGCATAACCACCTCTTTGATCTCTCATGTCTTAGAGTTGTCTCTTCTTACACGTCAAACTGGAAACTTTGACTATGCTTGCATATATCTTCTTTCTTTTATCAGTTACCATTTCCAGTGAGTTTACAATGGTGGCATCTAAATACGGCAATTAGAGAAATCGGTGGGAAATTTATAAAGTTGGTACCTACTCAAGGCTTTTGAGGTTGGATTGCTCGCTGCTAATGTTTGTCATTGCTATCTATGTGGGTAAGAGTAAATATTTTGATATCATGATCTGCTTTATATTAAGTGCAGAATTTATAAATGGAGAAAATTGCTTGTGGCTAGCATAGACATTTTTCTTCCTCACCTCTGCCCTGTACAGCAAGCTCATGGAAAGCAGAGAACTGCTCGGTGAAGAATCCAACATCTGCCTTACTTTTGCTGCTTTTCTCAAAAGAAATAGGGAGACAGTATCTCAACAGTGAGTTCTCAGCACTGTAATTACTAACTCCTTTCATCTGTGAAGACGGATGCAGAGTGTAAATGTAGGCGCACGAGTGAAGCTGTTCCAGCTTTGTCACATCTAGAAAACTCTAGCAGAGCAATGTAGCCTGAGCCACACCTCTACAATTTTTATGGTTCTCTCATGGACGATGTCTGTAGAATCTGTGATTTAAATTTAAGGAGAAAAACAGTGCAGTTACTACATAACGTTTCTTACCGACCTTTCCAAAAGAGAGAGCTTATGCAGATGCTGCAGGTCCCCGACAGAGCACAGCAGATAATCAGGTTTGATAATCAGAACGATCAATGTCACTTAAATCCCACACTTTGAACTGTCCTAGAATTCATTCTGATCAATTCTTATTGCAAGTCTTATTGAAAAATGTGAACTCTGTCAGAAACCGAAACGGCCTTATTCCCTATCAGTACGCGCTCCCGTCACTGTTGACAGCGGTTGCGGCTGCCATTTCGTAACTCTCTGAATCTTGCAAAGGCCGAACCTGGGAACGACGTGATCTGGAGATACCCTGATGAAAAGCTGTCAGACGTCCTGGTGGCAGGTGAGTACTTGGAACTCTCTGATTTTTGCCTGCAGACCGGAGCGTGCCAGCCAGACCCTTGCGGGCCCCCGCTCACCCAGGAGCAGTGGTACAGGAGGGCAGCTGCACTGGGAGAGAATTTATTCTGCTCAGTGCATTGCTGCAGAATGCACATCTAAAAACTCTCCTCGGTTGCAGCTGTCCAACAGTGCCTCATAAGCTGGATTCATTTTTATATATTTACATTGCCATACACATGTTTTAGGTTAAAATATCTTAGCTTCTATTAATCTTTGTAATAGACCCTTACAGATCCGCTTCAAGGCTGCCTCATTTTGTTCTCCTTTGGAAATGTCCGTAGAGGATATTTTACTAATCCTCTCCTGGATCTGAACTTTGTTTTCTTCGTCCTGTGCTGAGCTCCCAGTTGGAGGAGAATTGCAGTTGTTTGCTGGATGAGCTACTCCTCTGCCAGGCAGCTCCACGAAGCCACATGGCTTTCTCCTATAGTTACTCAGCCCTGCATAGAAGCTGAGTCTCGACATCATGTCATCAGCTACAAGGAGCTAGAAATAGTATTTTATATAACTTTTAGAATAGTTTAATAAATAATTTCCAAAGACTGGACAGGCCAAAGCACTATTACTAGAAGTTTTTATGCCAATAAAACTTTATAAAAAGACCACGCATGGCTGGAAGCCGTAGCCAGCGATCCGGGTGTTTAGATGAGATGTTACAGCTGGTGTCCCTACCAGGAAACTTTGGCTGACTTGGATTTGTTCTAGAATGGAGGTCAATAGAGTTTAAAAAACACTTAGTGCAGTCCTCTGGGCTGCAGCAGCTCAGCAGATTGATACGGGTCTGCTGACCCTGGATGCGACCTTTTTCTTGAAATACTTTGCCCCTTTGGGAGACTCAGACCCTTCGCCTGGTGTTCGTTTTCTCCATCCATCCTTGCTTGCATTATGTGCAGTTCAGCCTTCCAGACCAGAAAAGGACATTTACCTACCAATGGCCAACTTTGCTAATGTTTGTGCTTTTTCTATATATCCTATGAGGATCAAATGCACAATTCTAATGCTTGCTCTAGATAGTGAAACAAAAGATCGTCTCTGTATTCTGCATAGGCCCATCCCTAAGTGCCTTACTTTTTTTTCCAGAAGCAGCATAGGAACAAGCGTTGGGATCCAAAAGGCAATTTGGCAAGCTGCCACCTCAGTGATTACATCCCTTCTCTTCTAGACCTATCTGGGGAAATGCATCTAATTGCTGCTTGAAGAGCCCTGTTGTTTATGTCCCAGAAAACTTGCCCGGCAGTGGCATGATCGGCGGATGCTCTTTTGACAGCCAGGCTGCGCAGCTCCTGCCGCTGGAACTGTGCCAGCACTTCCCATTCCGTGTGGTGGCAGGCGCTTTTCCCAAACCCTGCTTTCCAGTTCGGACCACGGTGGAAGTATTTGTCTTCCCTTCAAGGGGACAATGGATCGGACAACGAATAACAAAAAGGCTACAGCAGCATATATATGCATTTGCAGGAAAATTTCAGTGTAAAAGGTTTCTGATTTCTAACATTGCTACTGAGCATCACTCTTCTCTCATTTCAGGTACATTAAGTAAATTCTTTGATGTAGCTTGCTTGTAGGAAAGACATCTATCTATCTACTGGGCTGCTTTTTAAAAGGTGTATATTTGTAGACTGTTTTGAAGATGATGAAAACTACTTGGACTGACTTAATAGTTCTTTTTTTTGAGAGCTTTAAAATATATGTCTTCAAAGTTATTAAACAATCTTTTTTTGCAACAGTATGGACATTTCTTTGTGAAGACTTGAAATAAAAGATTATAAGCTGCATCAAGCAGCCTGAACTGGTCCTTACAGGGAACAAAACATTCTTCTTTTTCTATTCTGCCTACAAGTTAAGAGTTAATAATCTCAAAACTGGCTGTCCATTTCAGCTTAGAAGTGGTATCAACATGTATGTATGTTTATTAAACCCTTTCTCTTGAAAGGGAGTTAAAGACAAATATATTGGGAGTGTAAGCCACATGAAAATGAATTACTTTATTTGCACAGTTTTTCTGGGAAACGTTAAGGGTTTAGATAAATACTATCCACTTTGTGAAATTAGTTACAATGCAATGGCAAAGAAAATCATGGAAAATGATCGTATTTACTTTTCATATTGAGTTTTCACTCGTGTGTGCCTAATGAAAGGATGGGGTTACAGCCATGAGCCTGCAGTGTTTTCTCCAGTGGTATGTTAAATTCAATGCAGAAATGAAGTTATTACAACCTCCAGAGGAAAGTTTGAGCCGATCAGTTTTGGATAGGCAGCAAATGTTGTCGGAGTGCTCACAGTTGTGGCACTCTGTAGGCGGGTCAGTGGAAGGCGCTGCTCAGTGTACAACAGCAATCAGAAATGGCAGTCTGTAAAGTAGTGCGAAGAAGGAATTATACAGCCCTTATGGAATTAGAGAGTTGGCAGTTCCATCTTGAATACGGAGCTGAAAATCTAATTTTCAAAGGGATATAGCAGAAGCTGAAGAGTTTCAATAAAAAGGCAGTGAGATGACAACAGATACTAAAATCCTGCCCTTGCTTTTTTCCCCAGAGAGACAACTAAGAGGTGTAAGAGAAAAGCACTGAACAATAGGAAGGTTGTTGTCATTCAAAATTATATTTTGATAGTGAGTGGTTTTGTTTGATAAAACATTGCACAAGTGATACTTTGTATTTTGCTTTTTGCTTGAATATCCCCTTCCTGTGTACAGAGGAAAGAACTCTGTGATTAAGTGAAGGGTCTAGAGGACTCACACAAACATTTAATGTTTCTGAGAGAAGGTTTTACAGTTATACAACAGCGAGTAAAATGCAATTGTGAGGGATATCAGCTTTCATCTTTTAGTATGAACTGGCTCAGCGTTATTTATGGCACTTATGATTGTCAAAGGCTTCTTTTTTTTAAGTAACAGAGTTGGTCTTGTTCGTTACTTGTAAAAGAAGGTATAATGCCTCCTAGCTTCTTAAAATTATTTCAGTCACATCCCCTCTTTTCCCCAGAAATACTGTTTTACAAGATAAGCGATAGTTCTGTGCAAATGTGCTTTGCACTGGGGCAAAACCACTGAATATGGTATTAATCAAACTTTTAACTGGGTCAGATACTCAGCTGAATATAAACTGGCTGAGGTCCACCGAAGATCTGCCAGTATGCAGATTTGGCTTAGAACATTTGATGAATCTAAAGTAATGCTGAATGCATTTTTTTGAATGATGCTCTTCCCCGGGATTGCATATTAGGTGGAACTCATCAGACACCAGAACAGATTAACTGCTTATAATAACAGCAAAGTACAAACAAACAAAGAAAAAAGCAACACCCCCCAACCAAGTCACATGTTCTGCTATATTCCTTTTCAATGCCAATCTCCTCCACTGCTCTAACAGTCTTGCAGCTAAGTTGGCCGTAATAACAAAAATTCATTACAATAATTTCTGCAAAAGAACAACGTTGGTTTTGCGAGGATAATGTGCCCCTGATGCTGTATGCACAGTGGCACTAGGACCTTCTGGCTCCTTCCAAGGTCACTTGAAAGCAGCCGTGAGAACATGGGCTCTGGTGTGCGAGCACCTCATTAGAAATGAGCACAGTGCTGGGAGGGTGGAGACCAGCCCCAGACGGGGCTCCCGGGCATTACCATGGGAAAGCCAATAAAAAGTACTTTAATTAAAGCTGCTCAGCTTTGTCTTTGCTTGGCAAACTTTTAAAGTGGATTCACACACACACACGCAAGGTAACTACTTCATCTTTTTGAAAGTGCTCTTTTGACAATTTGTCGCAGTGATTAATTCCTTCTCCCTCTTATTTGCACAAAGAAAGAATTGCATACAATATACAGTATACATCAGCACAGATGTGGCATCATGGGATGTTTGTGTCAACTTTGTAATCAAAGAAGAGTGCTAAATGTGGCATGTCCGTGTAATGAATTAATTAGAATTGCCAGGGGGAAAAATATCTCACTTTCATTGTTTCTTCCACAATGGCCTGGGAAAGGTAAAATTTGTTCTTAGCTGTGTGTTGAACCATTCTTTTTTTGGCAGGGTCTGTATGAACGTCAGTTTTAGGGACATATATCAAAAGCAAGACAACAATAAAGCCAACACAGAGTTTCTGAAAATGGTGTTCAAGCTGCAACGTAAATGTCAAGGAGGAGATGAAGTAACTCATGGAGAGCTGACCTGGGAGCCAGTGAAGATATCAGGACCCAAAAAACCTTGGTTTCAGATACAAATTCTTCTACTGATCCGGTATGTGACAGGGACAAGTCTGTGACATGGGTCTCTTGTAATGATTTCAATTGAAAAATAGCCACTGAGTGCTCAGGGTTGGCAGCAGTCGCGGTGGAAATAGTGAGTTTGCCTTAACACACAAAGATTAAACAACAGCTCCCCAGGGGCCCAACTGATATGTGGCTGGGGCTGTGCTTCAGATTTTCATAAAGGCCTTCATTTCTGAGTTTTTGTTTCAAATTAGTGAGCTGATTTATGTAAAACTTTTATATACCAGTTTCTTAACATCTACCTTTGTCCTCCATCCACCCCTCTAGCTTTCACTATCATACTTACTGGTCTCTGCTAATGTATTGTGGGAGAGATTTTCAGCTGCGCAGTTACTGCTGGAGGAGAATTAAATTTTGGTGCTAGTGCACTACAGCTTCAGTAGAAATACCAGCTTTCCAGTTTGGGAGACCCGTGTAGTCATGGACTTTTTCCATCTCATCCCTGTTGGCCTTTTCATGCTTTTGACTTTATATACAAATACTAAACAAGACCCACTGGTGTTTTATAAGATATGTAGTCCAGCTCAGACAAAACGGCATGAACTTCCTTCTGCAGCTTTGTCCTGGTTTCAGCTGGGGTAGGGTTAATTTTCTTCTTAGTAGCTGGTGCAGTGCTGTGTTTTGGCTATGATGTGAGAACAATGTGGATAGGACATGGATGGTTTTAGTTGTTGCTGGGTGATGTTTGTACTAAGTCAAGGACTTTTTGGTTCCTTGGGCCCTGCCAGCCAGAGGGCCGGGGGGGCATGGGAAATTGGGAGGGGACACAGCCAGGACAGGTGACCCAAACTAGCCAAAGAGCTATTCCATACCATGTGACATCATGCTGAGTATATAAACTGGGGGAAGAAGAAGGAAGGGGGGGACATTTGGCATTATGGCGTTTGTCTTCCCGAGTAACCGCTACGTGTGCTGGAGCCCTGCTGTCCTGGGGATGGCCGAACACCTGCCTGCCCGTGGGAAGTGGTGAATGAATCCCTCGCTTTGCTTTGCTTGCATGCACGGCTTTTGCTTTACCTATTAAATTGTTCTTATCTCAACCCCTGAGTTTTACATTCCTTTCCAATTCTCCTTCCCATCCCTCTGGGTGAGGGGGAGTGAGTGAGTGGCTGCGTGGTGCTTGGTTGCCGGCCGGGGTTAAACCACAACAAGCTTCTCTGAGTTTACTGCCCCCATGCCCCATGTCTGTTGAAAGCTGAAATGATGTGGTATCAAACGCGAGTCTCTCCTGTTCGGTCTTGTTACCCTGTGAGCAGAATGGCATTATTACTCTTTTGTGATGGAGAATGCCGGCTCCATCCTTAATGAACATGCCTTCAGCCCAGTCCCACCCGCCCACCCCTCCCTTGCCTCAGGTGACTGTGGCAGAGCAGGTACCTGTTTTTTCCCCACACTGATAACTAAAATCTTGTGCATCTGCTTGCTTCTACCAGCTGGCAAAAGAACCCCATAAAAACCAAATAACCCCCCCATTTCATTATGGGCACCCTTCCTACCCTGTAAAATCACACACACACGCACACACACCCTTTCATGAAGTGTGAGCAAATTGAGCTCTTGTCTTTTTGTTAGCAATGTTTTCCCTTCGGAGATGGAACGCAACTGCAGGGATGGGGCGCCTGTGACCCAGTCACTTGTGGCCTGGGATGGTCTCGCTGCCGCCAGGCTGGAACTGCCACCGCCACCGAGCAGACGAGCAGCGGACACCCAGCGATTTCTGGATGGCACCACCCCTGCTGTATCATCATGTTCACCATCCCGTTGCATTATTATCATAGTATGGATTGTAATTTCATCTCGGAGGATGCTTACAATATTGCAATATTTTATTTAAACTTTGTTACCCATTACTTATATCCAAGAAAAATCCAGAAGGACATGAAGACCTGTGATACTGGAGTAAAGAAGCTCCTTTATGTTCCCCGTCTATCTGAATGCACCCCTCAGGCCTGACTGAAGCGTGATGCTCCAGTGGAAGATGGGAGAAACCCTTTGGAGGGAATTAAGACACATTTTCATTTTACCATCTGGGTTTTAGTCTTTTACAATCTATTAAAGAAACTCATTTCTATGGTGAATGCAGGCTCTTATAATAGTCTGTTCAATTGAATTTCCAATTTCCTTATGGTGGACGCAAGAGGCAAGTCTCTGCAGGACCTGAAAGCCTATTGCATTGCTCCATATTTGCTTGTGCCTTCTAATTGTTGATTTAACCAGCTTACATACGTGTTAACATAAGGGCTGCCTGCAGGCCCAGACAAAGGCGGCTGCTGCCTCACACGGCTGGCAGCGACACCGGGGAAGGGCCAGAAATGAGTTATTTCTGGCTGTTTGTTCCCTGCCAGAAGTCTAGGTTTGGGAAGACGCAGCGGTGGAAAACTTTGGGAGGGGATGACATGTCACGGCTGTGGTGACTGCTGACGCTCCCCTTTCCAGCCCAGCTGCTGTCACAGTGCTCGGTCCCATGCCCCATCGCCTGGAGACCCTCTCCATGCACCTTACCTCCAGCAGCAGAGAGCAGGGGCTGCAGCGCTCAGCCAGTGCTCTTTGCTAACCTGCCCCAGGGAACGCGGTGCTCGTGCCAGTACGTGGAGCGTGTTTCTGGTGCCCTCAGAACCAGCGCTATGTGTCTTGTCCCAGGTTTGTGCGTAGAAAAAATCTGGGGCACACACAGATCTGATTTTATTATAGGACTGTGCAGGGACAAACAAAAGAGGGCTACGTCGTGCAAAGTGCTACCCTTGGTTAGTGAGGCTGGGCTCATAACCAGCCTATAAACTCACGATAACTTGGGGGAAGCGGAGTAGGCATTTTACCCTTTCCTCTGTGTGGCACAGGAAAAGGCAACCACGCGTGCACTCTCACAGGCAGACACAACCCACTCGGTAAAGCAGCAGGTGTACCACGACAGCATGTAAAGGACTGGGGATGACAACTGGATTTTTTTAAAAAGGGAGTTAAGCTTCTATGGAGAAAGGTGAATGAGACATAGGAAGGCAGTGGGAGGTCAGGCAAGAACAGAAATCAGGTGAAATGATTTTGTGCAGGAAGATGTCAACACATGGAGAGGCTGCAGCTGGGGTGCCTTCCCTCTGTGCCCCTCAGATGCCTCTAAATCTACTTAAACTGTGCATGCCAGCCACAAGATTATGCATCCTAAGGGCAGTGTACTGAAGGTAAGTGGGTGTGGAAGTGTGTGATAGGGAAGGGAGAAGAGGAAGGATAGGAACATACTGAGAAACAGACAAATCTGAAGAGTTATGTAAGTATAAAATAATTTTTTTAATGGTATCTAGAGATTTACTTGAGCCTTTATCTATATCTTATGGTGTCTAAGTACCTTTAAGAATAGGGCTTGAAGACTCAGTTCCTTTTCTGTATGGCTGTCATCCACAGCTACTCTGAAATAATTAGGTCAAAGCTGCTGCTAACTGATGGCGCCTTTTCACAGTGTGGAACTGATGATCCTGAACCTTGTTGTATACTGCTTTTAGGAAGAACAACGTGAAAAACCAGGTTACAGCCTGCCCCACTGCAATATTGCTTGGCCTGTGTGTACAGAGGGGAACCCTGTGGCTGAGGCTTGCTGAGGGCTGGTACAGGCTTTAGCTCCCCTGGGAGCTCAGCGCTTTTTAACAAACTACCTGATACTTCTCTAACTTAAGACCACAGCAGCAAAGATTTTTTTTTTTTTCCTGAGGTGACATTAGGATATGTTTTGCCATATTCCTTGTTAAACATTTGAATAAAAATTGGTCCTGGTTGTGTTGTAAATAAACACCCCAAGATATTTAGCACATGATGGTGGCAGTAGAAGATGTACTGGGAAGGGAAATAACCTGTTTTCCATCTGATTGCTTAAGAAGAAGTCTTAAACTCAGGATTATCACTTACAGACGCTGTTAATACGAAGTTAGCTTGAGAGAAACAAACGTTGTATGTGCACGTTGAGAAAAACTTTAAATGGTCATGTGTTTTGAACACAGCAATGAAGAACGTCAATAGAAGGGATTCTATGAACTACACATTAACTTACAGTTTTTGAGGTGATGTGTAAATATTTTAATGGTGTGTGTGTTGTAGGGCATATCCAGCTGTGATTCATTAAAAAGATATGAAAAATTACAGAAAATATACTCGTTCTTCTTGATGTCCCAGAGCAGGAAGAAAAAGCCTCAGGCACAGCCCCAAGGAAAGGCTGTGCCAGTACTGGCTTAGCCCCAGCCATGCCACGTACAAGGTGGAGTTTTCCAGGGCTTCACCTGTCTCTCTTCTCTCTTGCTGTTTACGTCATGTAATAAAAAGTTTTGCTTATCTCTTGTCCTAATCTGACTGGTCAGCGCATATGGCATGTAATACAGTATTATATTCTTTGTCCCTGGAGTTCAGTTACTCCTTATCTTTCCACTGAGTTTATGAAGAAAATTTGATGATTTTTCCCAATATGTGCATTTCAAGGTAGGGACCCAAAAAATAAAGTTACATTTTATAAACAGGATCAACTGAACAGTAATAGAACCAGACAAATGAAACATGGCAAAGATAAAAAACAGGTCTGATGCAGACAAAGATATAAAACAGATCTGATAAATGCTTCTGGATAAACCCGAGAGAGTGAGAACACAGCCTTTCAGAAGTAAGGTCCTTTAGAGGAAGGATAAAACCTGTTGTGAAAAACTTGTTGCAGATGTGGTTACTTACTGTTGAAGTATGAACTGTAGCAATATATTAGCAAAAATACTTATGAACAGAACAAAACCAGCTTGCAATTGATTAATTATGAAGTGAAAAGTGCTCTTGTTAAGAGGAGTTACTTCTGATGCCAGTTAAGAAAACTTATAAATCACTGAAGCCAGAATTTCCTATTTCTGTGAAAAATACTATCAATACTGTTAATCTGGCGTGCTCTCCAAGTCCATGGGTTCATTATGAAGTCGTAGCTACAAAGCTAATAAAAATAAACAATGCAATAGCCTTTAAAAGAGGGAGAACGAGACATGAAAGATAGTAAATACCAGTGGGTGTATTAGTATGAGTGGGTGGAAGAAGACATATTTTAGTTCCAAACAGTGCAAGTATTTGAATTCATGACCTCTGACACGCAGCAAAATATGGCAGAGGTGAAATGGCACGTTTCGCTGCTTAGCTGCTGTTGTGTGCAGGATGGAGAACACCAAGGAAATGAAGCAAAAGTGGGCTGGCTAGCCAAGCTTTTCAAGTGGTGCGAATAACAGAGTTTAAACTTTAGGACTAGACACAAAAATCTGTAAAATGGAGAAAACTCCATGACAGCTGTTAAAAGATATATACAATTATCCTTTGGCTTAAGTCCTTCGTGGCTGGGGATGACAGCACCAACTAGGCACTGTCAGTGAGACAAACGGATAAAATCTTTACAACAGAACATCGGAATGAGTGCCAGCACTTAATGTTTCTAAACAGCAGGGTCCTGAGACTGATGAAGGGCAATAGGGGTCCTCTGGGGAACTTCGAACTCTCTTCAGATGGTTCAGCTGGTTTATGTATTTATGCTTTGTGTAATTCACATGGGTATTTGGCAGAACACAGATTTTAGATGTTGTCCCTAGTTAAGGTTCATCAGCTGGTTGATATTAGCATAGTCAAAATCTGAAATGATATATAAAGATCCGTGTGTCTTGCACATACTGACAAACAATAAAACCAAGCAGTACTTTGATATGTAAACTCAATCTGTCTTTATTAAATAGGGCTGAAAGTACTTCAATGATACAAAAATTTTAAACTGCTTCTTTTAATGTTATTTCAATGAGTTCAGACCATAAAAATAGTTAGTTGCCTTTCTCCCCTCTGATGTCACTGGAAAGTTAGGTTTATAAATATCTTTGTGGATATGGCTTCTCGTGCCAAGGAATTTTAGCTGTGGATCAGAAACCTGTTATCTAGGCTTTGCATTCTGCAAAACAATTGTCCAAGAGTATGTGAGAGCAAATATAAAGGGTTTGGTGGGGTAAAGCAGTAAACCAATAGAGCAAGATCATAGACAACATAATAGGCTGTGAGATCTAGACTGTTGGTTCACAATTTATGTTGAAGGTCGGCTGTAGGTTATTTTTTGAGGTATAAAGGAAAAGGAAAAGTTTAAGATTAGCTTTCTGTGTTGATTTGCAGCTGCTTTGCCCAGAGAAGGCGATGAAGGCTTCACTGGCCTCCCCAAGCAGGGAATTAACCCCTTGTAATGGAATGAGAGATGGTGTAGGTAGTGAAGGATGGCTTCTCTTTGATACAACAGGGAAGGAGAAAGAATAAGGGATGGCTAGGGAAGAACTGTGGACTCGCAGAGTCAACGTCTAAATGAATTTAAGCTGTGTAAACCTGTTTTTGTCAAGGCTAGAGAATAGAGTGGTACAATGTAGCGGTGCAAGATGAGAGCCTTCACCAGCCTGATGGTTAGAGAAGAGTTATGTGCAGATTCTTTACGTTTAATAATTTTTACTGAAGTTTATTAGCAGGGTCAAAATGACAGTGTACTTCTACAGAAACCTCTGTTCGACAGTGTGCTTAAAAATCACCTAGAAAAGCAGGTTAGTAGTAAGATGACAATTATTTGCTTATGCCAGTAAGTTACTATGGGTACTTTCCTTTTAAAGGGACAACTGAGTTGGGATGCTTCATCCTGAAAAACATGTGAGGAAGGATAGGATAGACGTGTAAAAAAAAATCACTAGTGGCTTGGAAAGGGACTGATTGTGTTGGATGAGGCTGTAATAAAGAATTAGGGCATAACAGGACACTAGGAGGTGACAGGTTCAAGGCAGACAGAGGGTGGTAATTCTTCAGGCAACATACAGTTAAGCTGTGGAAATTCTTGCACTCACAGTGTCCTGTGGCTAAAGGTTAGCAGGAGGTAAGACGATGATACGCCACAAAAATGCACTGGAGGCTACTAAATGAACAGGAAAGATGTCTAGCTCCTTAAGTTGCAAATGGCTGAACTAGTCAGAGAAACTGGTTAAAATATCCTCCTTTGTTCGTTATTATTCTCCTTTATCCTATTTATTTATTTATTTTCTGTGTTCAGCTGTTGTTGGAGATGAGGCACAGGAATCAATGAGCTGATATGGATTCTTTTAGGGCTGCAATCTGGAAAGACGATGGAGTTGAGCTAATGGCATTATTCTCTTGAAGTCTGTGTGAGAAGGTGAAGGTGAATGAGAAAATCCTGCAAAGATCACATGAAAGAAATAGACAATGAGAGTAGCCAAATATCAAGGTAGGACAACATTTTAGAGACAATGAGCGTGGTTGTCACCTATGCTAAAGTTAAAGAAACAAGGATATTGTAAGGAGTCTGCTGAGATTTTGTGTTTTTAGCTGAGTGTAAGTGTTAGAAACTAAAATATGAGAAGTACACAAATGAACTTGAAAAATAGTATCAGTGGACATATACTTTCTGTGACTTTAGGAATGAGTAAGATGAAGGTTTTGAATAAGGAAAGTCACATTAAATGTGAGTTTCTTTGGAAGAGGAGAGTCTATATCATACTGTGTATGATTATACCGCTAAAGAAAAAGGAAGAAGCAAGAAAATGGAAGAGAGTGAATTTCAGGTATATCAGAGATGAAATGGTGATGGGGACTACAGAAAGTAAATATTAGATGTTTAACTTGAGTTTTTAGTTAGGGTAGAGGAAACTCTTGACAAGGAAGGAGGTCTGCTTATGATGCTCAGAAGAACTTCATTTATCCTATGAATGCCATAAACTGGGTCTAAAGTACAAACAGAAATAGAAGGATGCTCAAGGTTTTCTAGAGGGATAGATTTTGAGATGACAGCTATATTTCCTCAGATGAGACAGTAACTCTACGTACTTTTTCACCAATGGTTACAAATCCACCACTCTCGCACAAGTAAAAATGTTTGGTGTGGTTTTTGTTTTTTGTTTTGGTTTTTTTTGGGGGGTGGGGTG
>JAVJGI010000050.1:88600814-88707601 GCA_035590275.1 Ibycter americanus | reverse complement strand
GAGGGTATAGAATACACAGTTCCAGTTACACCCACACAGTGATAAACTGGTCCCAGCCACTATAACTAGGACAGGCTGCTACCTGTGTATGGGCCAATGTGGGTTGAAAACATCTGAAGTCTTTTATTGTAATATAAGCAATCTCAACTGGGTGTAGATTTTTGAGGGACTAACTTCTTCATTTTGCCAAAAATCTGGTTGAGCGCACAGAAGAGATCTTTCCAGGATGCTACAAATGGGTCATAGAATGAAAAATAGCACTGACTACTTTTTCAAAAATCAAAAAGTGAACTAAACTTAAAAAAACCCCAAAAGTTCAGTGTTTTCCTGAAAATGTTTTTTCCATGGCACATATTTGTGCCAGCTGAACTCCTCCTGTTCCACCCCCACTTTCTGGCAGTCAGCAGTCTGAAGCACTTAGAAAAGCAGCAATGGTGTTTTTACAGATGATTCTCTAGCAAGTTACCCTTATAAAAAGATTTTGAAAACAATAAAGAATATTTTAAATGAACCCAAGCAGGCAACCCCCTCACCACAACCCCCCCTACCTTTCTTACTACTTGCTTCCATGTGTTTGATGGCATCAGAATTTGAGATGAAGAGAAACAGCTAATCAAAGCAATGGCAGTAGGTGAGAGATATGGGAGCTTTTGAGTCCAGGCAAAACTCCTACAAAGAATTCTCTCATGTGAGCAATTGGCTGTCATGTTATTCCTATGATGGCCTCTATGTGCAGTTTGGTTACAGGGAAAAGGCAATTTGGAAACGAGGGATTTTCCCTATTATCAGAAAGATTTCTCATAATTCACTTTTTCCTTTCAAATTCATTCCTACAACGTGGGGGCAAGCCTTCAGTTTCAGAGAGGGAAGTGACAGTTTCTGTTCCTCAAGACACGGGTTACGTTTCATTTCATTTATGAGGATATTCTAAAAGTGCAAAAAAGTAGAAATCTCCAGGTGTTTATCAGGGTTAGGTACTCCTGATCCACCATACGGCAACGCATAGTTTTAACTCCCATGTGGTCGTCTTGTTCTCTGTTCTTGGTGGCGGATTGCTACGCAGCATGCTGGGGTTGCTGAAGTGCCTTGCCTTCCTTGTGTAAATTCCAGTCCTGGGTCACTTGGCTTTTTGCCTTATTTTCTTCAGTAAATACTGCTCCATACTTTTTCCCTACTCATACCTCAGGTAGCTGAACAGACCTGGCTGCTGCTACTTTAAATTAGTGTTTAAAGAATGCTCTGTCGCAAGAATAATCTACAATCCTGTGTAAATAAATGAATAGGACAGGAAAAGAGTCGTGGCAACTTTTTTAGAAATCTCCAATTGCACAATAAGGCGTTAGAGCACATTATACCCGATGGGAACGTGTCACCTTTTGTCTCTTCAGAACAGGTGAGGGGAGGCGTTTGTGTGCCAAAGAAAATCAGAGCAGATGTGGTTTCACCTTCCCACACAGCCAGAGTCCGCTGGAGCAAGCCAGAAGCACAGTCACCGATGCTTGAGTGTTCCTTAATCTGGCTTAATCTAATAGAAACATTTTGTCCCTGTTTGTGTGGTCATGGCAGCATAGCAGGGGAGAACTGTGGCTGGGATCAAGCTCAACTATTACAAATGCTAAGTATGTAAATAGACTGTATTTTTGACTATAAATGGGAGGCTGAAATGATGCCGATGGGGTTCAGGCTCAGAACAGTGGCTTGGCAGAAAGCCGGGCTTAAACTTTAAGCTCTACCATAAACTTCCTGTGTAAAACAGCACTCTCCTTGGGTTTCTTTCCCCTGACCATGAATTTAAGAAATAATCAGATTTCGTTTATTTTAAAAGTCTGTTATGAAAATAAGATCACTGCATTATTCAGAGGACCTTGGTTATCAGATACAGCAGCAGACTTTGTAAGTTTGAAATGGTTAATCTCAGGGATCAGCCTAAGGGAGGCAAAGTCAATTGTGTATTATTTAGCACTTCAGAAAACACAGCTATATCGTGCAGATGTTCCCAGAGCATAAGGTATAGTTGGGAGGAACAGGGATCACAGAATAGAAAGAAGAGATTCCAGCTTTCCCCTTCTCTGGGATCAGCATGTGTTTGAATCAATCCATCACACAAGTGTGTCTTGCATGGTTATACTGTTGATTCATGAGTTAATGAACCAATTTTCAGCCACTGCTTTTGTAACACTAAGCAAGTGAACATCTGATATTTTTTTCTTTTAAATCTACTGAGCCACCGCTCCTTTTATCCTGTAGAAGTTTGGTGAAATACCTTGACCTTTTGTTAGTGAGTACTGGTTGGCACAATGGGATGTTACAGAGAGCTGTCTTCAGGTCTAACTGATTTCAGGCATGAAACAGATGTGGGACAGTGGCTTTTCAAAGGGCAGTTATGTCAGACACAATCCATAAAATATGACTTAGTAAGTGGGCAAAGTGGCTGGATCTAATGATGTACAGCTTGTGGAACTGCTGTCCATGCTGTGAGCATATGTGAACAAACATCACACCCAGCAGTCATGGCTCCAGCATGGTGTACAACAGCAATATTATTCCTGGAATAAGTGACTGAAGTTCTTAGAAATCTGTGGTTCTGGGGATATTTTTCCCCTGTGCTACACATAATGTGATATCCTACCTCTGGCAGTAGACAGGTCACTACTTGAGTTGTGTGTCCCAAAACACGAAGGTCTGGGGAAGAAGAGATGCCAACAGATTCAGAAACCTCTGTAGGAAAATACATTTCCAGAAAAACATAAGCAAAATAAGAACAAAGTTTGCAGACATCTAAGAAGCATTTGGTACAATAAAAGGAAAAACAAACAAACAAATCTTCAGCAGCTAATAAATGAGTCAGAAGTCCGTGATCTCCTGTTGCAAAAATAAGGGTGAGACTAGGCCAACACTGGCTTGTTTTTGATACATGAATCTGAGAGTTGACCTCGCATTGAAGGGTCAGTATCTGCACATACAAAGGCTCATGTTCCCTGGGATAGAGCCCTGGCAGCCTCGTTTGTAGCGATTAAAACAGCAAGTGCCAACAGGCGCTAGTGAAGTCATGACCAAATCATTCAGAGTGATCAGAAGAACTAGCGGCGAAGAAGTTTCTGCTGTTTTGGAAAGGATGAGGAAAATTCATTAGGCTGTACAGAGAGTAATGTGTTTTCCATTTTTAATTTGTGCTACCTTCAGTGAAATAGTACACCAGAAAAACACTAGTGGAAGAGAATAAATGTATAAGTAGTAGACAACATTTCCACTCTAAATAAGTGGAAATACACAATACAGTTAATATAAATTGCTATGGGACTTCCCACCTACCCTGTTGCCAGTGAAGAATCAATCACATTTCTTTTTTAATAGTGTATGAAGTATCTTGCTATGAACCTCAGCCGGGGGATGTTTATTGCTTCCTTTCCAAATGCTAGGAAACAAAAACATTTTAGCTATTGAGTTTTACTCGTCCTTTCGTATTGTTCGGCAAATTACTTTTTCAGTTGAGATATACAGTGGGACTATCTGCTGTCCTGCTCTGTGACCTGAAGTGGAGCAGGCATCCCCAAAATGGATTGTTTATTGTTGGCACTTCACACCTCCTGTACCAAGCAGATCTAATACAGATGTAGCTGCTTTTCTACTAAACTCTTGTTTTGTTATTACCTTGTTTTCCCAGCTCACTGACATTTCTTTGTTTACACCCATCTGCCTGCCTGACAAAGCAACTGCAAACTTCCTGGGGCTGGAACTGGTCTTTCTGTACTCATCTGCACGGCACATAGGATGTTCCATTTGTCACTTTTGACCAGAGGCTTAGGGATGCTCTTCACCTAATTCAGCTCTGCATTTTTCTGTTTGTTCCCCCTCCCCGCCCCCACCCCGTCACTTCCCTTTCCAGGTTTCTCCTTCCCAATTCAAAATGTTTCATTTTCCCTTCCCAGAAGAGGTAATTTCTGTTTCCATATAACTGGATTATTTTCTGCCCATTTTTACCACAGGTGATTTCTTCATTCTGGTTTTGCAATGTTTGCCTGTCTGCACAGCAGCTTCGTTTAAGAATATGATAGTTAACTCTTCCTCCTGGGTATTACAGAACAAGTGCAATAGGGCTGGCTCGTAGCTGTGTACTGTACTTCTACAAATCAAGAGCTTTCTTGCTTTGCTTCAGTTAGTTTGCAATGTGTTTAGTTGTTAGCATTTATATCCAAGCCGATACGAATTAGTTATACAAGTTACACAGTGTGATCTCGCCTCAGATATTGAATTTTAAAAGAAAATCAGTTATTCTTTGTCACACCACCTTTTTTTTCTCTACAGTCTTATACCTGTATTCTTGCTGATCACAGTTCTTGAAGCATGGATGTAACAGCTACGTTGTCAGGAACCTGGAAGATATTAGTGTCACATAAGGCATTTTTCTTCTAATCCAACTGAGTGTGAATACAGTTGCAGGTGTCTCTGTGGAGCACGGGTACAAAAGAATGACTTTCTTTTCTAATATGTGTTCCCCAATTAGGCTTATGATTTGGTAATTGCTGGCATCAGTCCTCCTCTTAGTCTGAAGACTGATAGCGTGCTTCCCTTTCCTTTTCCTTCAATAGTTTCTACCTTTTGCTACTTTTGTTTTAAAACCCGTCATTTAAAAAACAAATAGTTCTGTTAGCAACCCTGGCATCATGTTATCAATACCTGTTGATCTGTTTCTATTTGTATGTGATTCTAGCACTGGCTTTTTAATAAATAATCAGTTTATTAGATACTCAAACCTTCCAATGGGTATTTGTGGTGAGTTGACATGGGCTGGCTGCTAACCCCCCACCCAGCTACTCTTGAGCTCACCCTCCTCAACAGGACAGGTGAGAAAATCAGATGAAGAAGCTTGTAGGTCAAGACGGAGACGAGGAGGTCGCATACCAAGTACCGTCATGGGCAAAACAGACTTGACTTGGGGAAAACTAATTTAAGGGCTGTTTCTCACACTGTTTCCTCCCCCCTCACTGCCTGGCAGCATTTTGCCCTCTGCACTGGAGCTGGGGGCTTGGCTGTGCCCGCAGTGGGGCTGCTGGAACACAGCAAAACTGAGTCTGTATTTGTAATGTCCGCGGCAGCTTAGCATGGGTGTATCTGACTTGGCTCATTTAGAGCTAACCCTAAATATTAAAAGAAGCCTGACTGTGGCAAATAAACATTTATATAGGGTGAATTAGCATTGGTACATATGCTGACTTCTTTAAAGTTATATCGGATGATTCACATTGTACTGTGGTCTTCAGTACAGACATATTTTTGACTCACTGAGATGGAATAACTGTTGTGCTTGATCTCTTTATTTTATACTACGAAATCTTGGCAGGATACTGAAATAAGAGACATGTGAGGTTAGTGTAGACAAAGATGAGAACTGAAGCTGAGACTCTAGAGCTTCATCTCGATTTGAAGAGGAGCTAAGTGTCGAGCTGTATTTGAAAGCCAGAGTATTTGTAGCAAGGTTAAGTAGCTTGAAGTAGAGATTCCTTCATGAAGCCGCAGAGTAATGAAGTACATATTTTTTGCTTGCTGCTGAGGAATTTTTCTACATTATTTTTAATTTGCTTTCACCTATAGGGAAATATTCTCTGTTTTATAATGAACAGGCTCACTAGCACATGGCTTCACTGATGCCAAAGCACTGTTTAACTTCTTTCTTGTATCAAATTGGTATCTACTGGTTTTTTCCCCTGGGGTATGCTGATGACTCTGACTGCCAAAAACTATGCAAGCCTAGAGAGAAAAAAGGATATTTCCTCATGACTGCAGCTTTGTAGACATAGCAATGCCACATACTTAAAACTTGTTCTGCAGTGACACACTCCCCCCTGCAAATTCGAAGAAGCCTGACTTTACCTGAGAGAAGAAAGCAATTTGTTCACTAACAGGCTTTAAAGGACAGGGAAAATGCTGACTTGTAGATTAATGTCATTGTTAGATGTGAAAATGCTACTATGGTTTATTTTTTTGAATTCTCAGAATGCCTCGTTACATTGGATTGAGTCTGCAATTATTTTAGGATGTTGGTAATTAGAGCCTTTGTCCAGAAGTCTCTATGCACTGTCATTGGATTTCAAGTGCAACGATAGGCATGGAAATAGCAAGAAGCAGAGGCAGTTATTATACGTGGAGATGCTTTCTTCTTTTGCTGGTGATCTGATGAGCAGCAAGGAGTGGGGAGCTTGCAAACCGAGGTGAATATGGCTGAAGAAATAACCATTTTGCTCACATCAGGTGAGAGGTGACATGTAGCACTGAGATAAATCTAGTACGTGTGAATCTCATTCAAGCTATCAGTATCTTTAAACGTCCTTCCTCTGTTGCATTTCAAAACTGAGGTGCAACCTGGTTTACAGTGTACAAAACAAACCTAGGAAGCCACCAAATGTTAGGTTGAAAAGAAAAAACCAATTTCTAAAACCTGTGTGGTTACTTTGTGCTAGCTTCAACAGGTGCTATATTACGAAGCTACTGTTGTTAAAGTGGTAATGATCAGTTAATCTTAGAGTAGCTTGGAAGCTAAATAATTGCATACTATAAATGAGGTATTCAGAAAAAGAAGCCTTGGACCTCTGGCTCTGCTCTGTGCGCGTTCCTTTGGGCTTCCCTCAAAGATACAGCGTCATTCAGTAGAATTGCAAGTCATGAGGCAGACAGTGGAACTGTAATCATACTGAAAGCAGATGCAAATTCACCCATCATTTCTATACAAGCCATGATTGACGTTCTGGGCTACTGAGAAGTCCTTGAAGCCTCTGTGCCTCTGTTGCTTTTCTCCTGCTCTCCTTCACAAGTTGTTTACTTACACATAGCCACTAGTGGGCTTCCAACAGAAAACAGGGTTTCACATAGTAATTTTTTTGACATTGGCACATGTCTTGTGACTCAAGATGTCCTTTATGAGGGATCACAAGGTCCAGACTTCTGGCCTCGGATGTAATTGAAACTCCTGGACAGGACTGAGTTTCTGAGTACACAATCAAGAAAAATTAGACTAGAATGAGTGATTTACTGGAACACTGGCCAAAATATTTATCTTTTCCAGTGAGTATATCTTGATGTAACGTTGTTGTTATATGAGATTTTAGAAGTTACATGACTTGCCCACAGTTTTCTGAGGAGTTAAAAACAGATTGACATCTTCTCAGCCCTAATCAAGCACCTTGACCAAAACATCAGTCCTTGTCTTTAATGTATTGCTGAAGAAGGGAATCTGAATGGTAAGTCACTGGGCATATTTTGTGACTTAGAGACACATTGTAAAATGTAAAATGTGATTAAGAAATCTATGTTTTCTGTTTTGTTTGTAACTCTTACCATTTGTATTAGCTTTGGCCTCAAATTAGGCTTACTTTGATGTAGCTTTATTTTGTTTACATTTAGGCAAATTTGTCTGAGGTTAATGTAAATGAAAGGAGATGCTTGATTCTGGTGTCAACGAGTTGCTTGAGAAAGAATTAAGCCTAAGTTGCTCTTGCAGTTGGTTGTAGCATGCTCCTGTCAGGCAGAGCGTGATGAGCTGAACACAATTCTTGGGCTCTCACATTAAAATTCCTTCATCTAATTGACACAAGGGAGTAGAAATGATTACTCTGTCTTCTGGAGTTCTCCTACTTGGACAGAATTAAACTCCCTGTGCCAGCTACAACTGATCCCTAAAGGTTTTTAAAAATACTTGGGAGCATTTCTTCATTTTTCCTTTGGAATGACCTTGCACAAACTGGCATTTAAAAAAAACATGCTGTGGGAAGATGTCCCAGATATCCTCATAAAATCTTAACTCAACTTCTCCTCTACCCAAAGTATTGTAGTCGTAAAGAGTCCTGTGCTGATTTTATACAGAGTGGTAGTTTTTAGGAGTATAATATCTAAAAACAATTGCTAAAAGATGTTACCTACTTTCAGTTTAATTTTCACAGATGAATTTTTGCGGCAATTGACCTTGGAGACATGGGTTTTTACTGACTGATGTCCAGTTGGTGATAGAAGACTCTGAAACAGCGTTGTTACTCCTTAAAAGAGATATACCAATATATTTTTTTTTTACAGGGAAAATGCAGAAGTAGCTGTTTACTTATTTTTGTATTATTTCTACAAAGAGAGAACCTGTAATTTGAGCACTACCTTCTGGTAACTGTTGTTAAGGCTCAGGAAACACATGTTTTTACATAGATGAAGAGAGGAAAAGTCCTAGAAAGGAAATATTTCCATTTTGGTACTTCAAATTACTCCTGAGGAGAATACATTTCTGGTCTGAATAAACACAGTGCAGCCTTTTTTGAAGATTCTAATTTAGTCACCTAAGTTCAATAGTATAAATGTTCCCTGTAGATTGTGATGATTGTAATGACATGAAAGGTCATACATACTTCGGTGTGGATTGCTACATTAGAAAACTCAATTCAAACTTCTGTAGCAAACCTTGCTTTTGAAACTCATGATATGATCATTTTTTGATTAGGAGATACTAAATCAATCTTTTCTCAAATCCAACCCTGTATTGCAATTGATATGGTTTTTAAAGGATCCAGTGCAGGTTACAGTGTAGGCAGGAGTCTGTTTTTTATTTCTGGCAACAGGGCTGATCTTTTTTATAACCTCAGTCATTTGACTTCTCACTCTTTGCTGGCCTCATATATCTGAATAATAAACCCATTGAATCTTCTATGATTTTCTACTGTGCCTATCCCAATGGCATCTCCTTAACTGGTTGGAGGCCTCTGGGTATTCATATACCTAATAGTAGCAGTCCTACAAGAATAACATTCATAACTTGTATTCCCGTTGTAGCTGAGTCTCTTATTTTAGTTAGCTCTGCAGTTGAATGTTCTGTAAGCTTGGTTAGGAAAAGAGAGGCGTGAAGGTATCAATGACACTACTAGGTGGGATAAAGACAGGGCTAGGTAAATGCTTGCCAGGTGGCAGTTGATTGCACTTACACAGTCAGATTCTGACATTAAGTAAGTTTCAACAGGATTGAGCAATTGAAGTGTGTTGAAGAAACGAAGAGCTGCATTTTCTGTTCAATAGTTATGACAAATAATAGCTATGAGAAGAGATTCCATACGTTGCATGATTCTTAAAAAATGGACATAAAATTAAGTATTTGGTAAGAAATGGGAATGTTAGTGTACAGTAGGTCCAGGAAATATGGTGATTTTCTTGATGTGGGGGTAGTGAAAACAGGGAGGGGAAAAAAAAATATTAATAGATCTTTACTGGCTCTAAGGCCAAAACAAAGAACAACAACTGTGCGAAAGCTATGCCAAGGCCCTTGTGTTGGCATCTCTACTTGGCAACATGATAGTTAAGATGAAACAGCTCAAAATTCACTGCATGTTGGGAACAATTTACTCACGATCATTAACTAATTGATTTATAGGTTTCCAACCTCCCTGTTTTCAAGCATGTTTATATGAATCCACTGGCTTGTTCCGTTTGCAGGCTGTACTGCAAGAATTAATAGTACTAGACCAGCTGACTTACGATAGCAACCTTTGTACATGTTAAAATCTGAAGTCTGGAATTGGAAAGTTTTTGAATTCTAGAATTGGAAAGATGGTGCTGGATTAGCAAACAGTACTTAGATGTAACAGGCCTTTAGGGAGCCATGTAAAAAGTAAAACATAAAGTGTTTTTCCCCTCAGTAAACACCTTTCTTTTCTCTGGTGGTAGAGCTAAAATTACGAAAATCTACAATTTTGCTCAGGGCACTATTGATGGAATGAGGACTAATCTGGTTAAATTTGGAGATAAATATCTGTAACAAAAATCTAACACTCAGGGCTACTGCAAGTAATCATAAAAATATTTATCTGAAAAAAAATATTAAAAAATACCATTATAATTAGAGTGTCGTTCCTGTCTCTTTGTTCCAGTTTGTTTCTGCTTTGACTTCCCATGTTTCAAGAAGGATGCAGCCCTTACTGTGTTGGTAACAGTTCTGAGAAGAGCAACAAGGATGACCACGGGTTTACTGAAGCATTCACAGGAGTGAAAAATAGTCTTAATGCATGCAAAGGTCTTGTGCAAAGAGAAAGGAATTTCATGACCATGGTGAATTGGACTACGTCTAGTAGAATGAAATTGCAGCAAGGAAGATTCAGGTTAGGTATGTGGGAAAACTTGAAAATGGAAATTACAGTAAAGCCATAAACAGGACTAAGGAATTCATAACCTGCATAAAATTCCATGATACTTTTCTCCAAATGTGTGTAAATCTACTCTTAGGATATGCCTTTCCACTGCTGTAGGAGTGCAGCTGCTAGCTACTCTCCCCTGTCTTCTAAACAGGGATAATCAACACTCTTTATTGCCCTACTGATCCCTTTTGAATTCTAGTTTTCTATTTCTTTCCCAAGAAACGAAGGGAAAGGTGCCTCCAAGGGAAGACGTCTTTGCTTTCCTCTGCGCTATATCCTCCCTGCCTCACGTGTCTGTTCCTCTGTGGGAACACCTGCAGTTTTTATAAACTCATGAAAGCTATTTCTGACACAGTCAAATCCCATCTGCCACACATGCATATTTTTCAAATATAAGGGCAGTTAAATTTGCAGTATTACAGAACTGGGAATAACATATATATCTGTAATTTCTTTAGGGAATGGTCCCTTGCAAGCACAGCCTATCAGCGCCTCTTGCACTTTTTGTCAGCCAAGGAGCCAGTAACACTTTTTCCCGAATGCTTTTACCCTCCCCAGCTCCCGACACGTGTAGCATTTCTCTGTCTCTAGACCCAAAAGAATTACACCTCCATCTTTCTTCCTCAGCAAATTCCCTTCTAATCTTATCTTTTCCTCTATCTGTGCTTCTGCTGCACCAGGAGTACATCTGGCAGGAGCAACCCGCTGCAGAGCCAGTCTGTGGATTTTAGCTTAGATATGTGTAACAGCAACTGCCTGGTTTTGGAAAAGGTTGAAAAAAAGGCGTTTTTGCAAGAGCTGGTTCTGCCTATGTCCATGGCAGTTGCAGGTTTCTCTTTCCTTGCACTGCCTCAGGAAATGTTTCCCACCTTTGCCCTGTATCACTTCTATCTTCAGCTGCGTGTTGCAACACTGCGATAGAGATGTTAGAGAAGGTGCCAAAACACCTGATATTTCTGTGAGGCGCAGTGCTGCACAAGGCAGAGATGCCAGCCTGGATTTTAGTAGGTAAATAAACATGTCAACGTGGTATATTACTGGGCTCATTAGCCTTGGTTTTGATGGCTAACTTAACTGGCATTCACTTGGAAATCCCAGTATAGTGTCACGTTCTGTGATGCAGTTACGTTTTTTGCTTCGTTTAAAAAGACTTTCTCAGAACAGGTTTTATTTGGCAGATCATTTTGTATGGTAAAGAGGCTGTTGTGAATGTCAAGCATTGGAACAGGCTGCCCAGGGAAGTGGTTGTGTCGCCATTCCTGGAGCTATTTTAAATATGTGTAAATATGGCACTTAGGGACATGGTTTAGTGGTGGCCTTGGTAGCGTTAGGTTAATGGTTGGACCTGATGGTCTTAAGGGTCTTTTCCAGCTGAAATGATTCTATGATTCTATGTGTGACTGCATAATTGTTGAGTAGAAGCGTGCTTAACAGTGTTAAATTCATGCCATTTTCTGCAGAGGAAGGAGTGGCTGAGAATTTTTGATACATCAAGCAATATATTTTTGCTAGTCTCTAAGGGCCAATATGTCCACATGATTTAGTGGCATCTGCAAAAGAGAATAACCTCCAGCTGAAGGCAAAATTGAATCATGTTTTGCCCAAATCTCCTCTGGCTCATCATCTAGTTGATGGAAGGGTTTACAGAAGTCTCAGCATCAAATTGTAATGTCACAAATGGGGCCTAATGCCTGGGTCAAGTCCGAGGGCATGGGCTGGGACTGTCCACATCCATTGTCCATGTCTACAAATAAATGATTTTACAAGTAATTGTAAAATTGTAAAGTCACTATCTCACTGAAGTGTGCTGACACCCCACGGCAAATTTATTTAGGAAAGTGGTAAATGTTGCTGTTACTGTGCAAAACTACACAAGAGCAGTGACATGTTCGCACTATAAAAGTGCAGTCATAATGCCTCCATCAGGAGATGAGAACCATCATAACCGGGAACAGATGTACTCATATACTACAGACTGGTTTGGGTGTTTTTTTCCCCCCATACCTATTTTCAGGTTGTTAAGATATAAGAGAGAGAAGTAAGCAATGGTTACTTTACTTTCTTAATAACAAGTCATAATATTCCATTTAAAATAGATCTCTTAAATGCTTTTTAAAAACTATTTGATGACGTAACTGCTCCTGCTGAAGTCTGTGACCTATTGACTTCACAGGAACAAAGGTTAACTAAATGCATAAATATATTAGATATTTTGATATATTGCTTCACACAAATTACCTGTGCGATTAATACCACAACACAGCTTACGTAACTCCTTGTAAATAATGTCTGCAAACATCCTGAAGAATATTCAAATCCTACTGAACCTTGATGGTAGTAAAAGCAGCAACCCAGCTGAGTTTCCACCCCTCAAGGTCATGCCTCGAATTCTTTCAATGTGTCTTCATACCTGATTTTTCACTCCCAGGGGTTCTTCAAACGATTTGGCCAGAACCAGCACTGGAGCTAGAGCGAAGCAGTTACCATGTTTAAAACTCTGGCCATTTCTTTTTTCCCAGCATGGAGTAATATTCACTGTTAAAGCTGTCTAAAGTAAACCTTTTCCTTTTGTAAACAACATTCAGATTGCGTCTTAACATTTCAGTTGCCATCAGCTGACTGTGTTGACAGGCTTCACATAGCTGAGAAGCCCCTGCACATGCAACAGCATCGTCAGCAATAATTCTGCTGTTGCTAGTTGTTTTCTTATGTATATTTTTCCCCTCTATATCTCCTCTTCTGATGACATAAACTTTTCTGGATGACTTTTAATTCTGTTCAATACAGGTAGGAAATGTCCATATTTTCCTACCTTTTTAATTTAATATAAGACTGTCCACACATCTCAAAAAGAGCCAGGACAGATGAAAGACTTTTTTGTTTGCTTAGTTTCAAAATAGCTACCGTTTTTCTTAAAATGCTTTCTGTATGAATATTTGCATTTCACAAATGAATCTATTTCTCTTCAGTTCAAATATAGTTGTCATTTGAGAAATATTGCAACATTCAAGTTGTCTATGAATCTGAGGAAACATGACCTTTTTTTCTTTTCTTTTTTTATTTTTAAGACCAGAAAGGGTTCATTGATACGAAGAGTAGGATTTCCTTAGTGTGGCTAAGTATAGGAATATTATTGTACACAGTTTGTCGCAGCACGAGTGGTCTGAGAGGAAGGTGGGAACCACAACTACTGCCTAAGTCATTTTATTGTGAAACAAACATGGTTTGGGAATCTCTGACACAGATTTTATCCAGATCCTAAATGAAGTCTAAGAACCTGTGTTTATTACATTACAATGACTATAAAAATCTTTTTGCATATGGAGTAAAGCTCAGAAGGCCTGCAATGACATTCTGACACTTAGGTTGTGTAGCCACTTGGACCCCCAAGAATGGTAAATTATAGTTCAATGAGCTGTGCGGTGGCTTGGCTTTGTTCTCCATTTGGGCAGTATTTCTGTGGAAGAAGGAGGTTAGGCGGACCTTCCTGGAGGAAAAGGGAGTTTGTTGTTCTGCCTTGGGAGGCTATGCTCTGGGAGAGGAGGTTCACAAGCCTGCATGATGTAGAGTGCTCAAGATCTGCAGGAGGGAGCTCCAGCCCCCTACTTATGTGGAAAACCTGGCAGTCTGCTGTAAGGAGAAGAGAGTGAACAGTCAGGACTTGTACCTAGAAATACCTTTCTAGGGGTCACATATTACCATGCTTTGTGGGCTGCGACTATATGAAGAGAATTGAGTTATGTTTAAGCCTTTCATATATCTTATTGTCTTAAACACTGAGTTTTTATCCTTCCTCATTTAAACCAAAACAACCTATGTGATATACTAATGGAGCATGGGTTTTTTTGAGATTATAAATTGTCTAGTCTTTTTTTCAGCAGCTTGCTGTAGGAAAGAGTCCCAAGCAGATCTGTCTCGAAGCTTTAGCTGACTGGGGGCTCCATCATGTAGTCAGTTAATGAGCTGGCCGTTGCATAGAGGAACTCTATATCTCTGGTGTTTCTGCTGCCTTCAGTGAAGAGAAGAGCACATCTCTAAAATTTTATATTGCATTTTATCTTGGTGCATCTTTTCATACTGTATCTGTTAGACTCCATCCCCCGTGTAATGGGAAAGGAGGGCCCTTGGGTTTCACAGGGAATTCATGAGTATAAATTCACTAAATATTGGCATATGGAATGCTATAAGAACATCAAGATTGCTCAGAGTTTTGTGGACAACAAGCTTCTTTTGGAGTTCTGAAGCTGAAATTCAAACTGAGTTTGAGCCAGCTTCAGCAATTATGTAGCTGTAACTCACATTAATGCTGTTTAAAAGACATGGTAGCTTTGTCAAACTTCAATGCTTGACCAAAATAAATTTTAATGAAAGCGTTTATAAGACTTATAAAACAAGCAAACAAAAATCTTGATTTAATTACCCTATGACTGGTACATTGTTCTCCTGTCATTCAAGCATTTGTGTGTGATGGACTGATCCAAGTGAAGTTTCCTCTGTTTGTGACCTTCTTGTGGCATAAGTAACAAGTGGCAGTTAAAGCCACTTGTTGGCTAAATTCCAGTACATTTTGAAGAGGGAAAACTGATGTATATATCAGCCTGGAAAAAAAAGAGGTAAGAAAGGCATAAACCAAAGAGCTGTTTACAGACTTACACTTTAAAGTTCATTTGGATCCAGGACTGGGTGACTTCCAGCTGTAGGAACTCTTTTGAGGAAACATCACTCACTCCACACCAATGTGGGAAGTCCAAGGGCATGCCTGTGGTGTTATCCAAAAGCGTGAGCACAGTGTATACAGGGCTATTTGAGCCTGTGTTGATCTGGGTAGCAGTAGAAATAGCTTCCAGAACAGTATGCAAGCCTTGGCTTGCTGCTATTATTATGGATTGGGATTCACAGACATCCTAATCCTGCCTAATTGCTCTCTCCTGCTGGCTGGTCTTGATTCCAGTGTTCCTAACCAGGTAATTTCCTATGTAATTGGGGCAGTAACCCTTGCTACATTATCAACGTAGGGAGAGATGCAATGAGCAGCACTTTGGAGGGAGTGGGAAATGCCTTGATGACCGAGAAAGGTGAGAGTGGGCAGTGTGAGCAGGACTTTCCCACCCCCATTTAGCAGCAGTGAGTTGGATTTGTTCCCTGGAAATCTTGAAGCTGCAGCCTTCAAAAGCTGAATTGTTCAGTAACTTCTGTTAGGATATCTTCAGTTTTCCTAAGTGTATTTACTGGCTTCGGTATGCTTCCTCATGCTGTGGACACACTTCAGATGACACTACTTGTCAAAATTTAAGTTTTGTGTCCTTCTCCTCCCTTGTCTGAGATTGCATTCTGCAAGGCTGAGAAGTGAACTCTCTTGTGTCTCACGTCAGGTCTGACGACTCAATGTACAATGAACACTCTTAACACACCAGTAGCCAGTGATTACGGTCAGTTTTTAAGGAACTAGCCCTACAGAAATAAGGCTCTTGTATTTGTTTAGTAGCTTACCAGTTTCATGTTCATTGTTTCCTGTTCATTCATTACGCAACACAGATAAAATGGCAATGATATGAAGTTTATAGTTCCATGGGTGAAAATTGTGAGGGAAAAATTCAAAAAAAGAAAATAAAGGTTCAGATAAGAATTTAAGGTTTACACTGAGGCTCACTGACAGGTGGTCAGTCTTTTAGGGAAGAAATCTTATCTGTCTCAGCTGGGACTGAAGGTATTGGGTTATGCATAAGCATGTTCATTGGCAGCTTAGGGTTAATGCGCCAGTATGTTCTACTAATAAACTACTTTTACTCCACAAAGGTTAACTGGATGTTAATGCTGTATATGTGGATGGGACAGATGGAGGTTTGTTCTGCTCATGGGTCTGTTTTGCAATCTCTCTGGGAGGTGGTGGGGGCAGTCAGGAAGAGAGCTGACTCTTCACCGTGCTCTGGTTGCTGTCTGGAGGGTCTGGGAGGGTTGTGCCTGAGAGCGGTTTGTGTGGGAACTGAGTCCCTTCATGAGTTTGAGTTGGTGCCAGCAAGGGTGACCATAGTGGTCAGGGAGCCAGGGGCTTGGGAGGGCTGTGGTGAACTGGGAGCAGCCAAAATAACCAGTAACTTGCTGGAAGGGAAGACCTTCATCCTAGAGACCAAGGGAAGGCAGTGCAGGGTTTGCTGCAACTCTAGAAGTTGCTGAGTTGTTATATGGAGAGCGTACCTGGCAGGTCTTTGCTCTGCGAAGAGGCAGTGGGCTGCGTGAGATTTGTATTTATGATCTCTTTATTCCTCTCCTGCCTTGTAACAAATGTACTGTCCTTTTTTTGTCCCTGAGGTCAGGGTTCTGTACCTGGTGTGCAATAAGCCAATCGACACACCGAGTCGAGATATTTGTTTATTCCAGTTCTGCGCAGAAAAGGGTGCTAAGCGATAGTCTGCAAAGCTAGTACACTGATTACAAATTTACAACACGTTTATACACGTCAAACTGCGTTAGTACAGGCCCCTTCACCAATCTCATTAAATTCATTGGTTAATCACATTCCCACCTTCATTTAAAGCTACAGTACTTCATATCTCTGTATGCATGCTCTGTGTGCAGGGGGTTTCAAGAGGAGGGGGTAGCTTAGGTTGTGGAAGTGTGGTTTTCACATTATAATCAGGTAAATTCACCCAAGGACACAAAACACCGGGATATACAGGAAAGTTTGACCATACCATTTCCTACAGTCTGTCAATCTGCAAAAGACAATGCCTTCTCTAAGACCAGTTAACCCTAAGCTTGTCTGCAGTGATAGTAACCCTAGTTACAAAGAGTTAGAAACAAAAGTTTGCTTCTTCCTTTGATAACACTTTTGATGGGAGCTGAGCCTAGGGGATAGCAAAGCTTTCTGATTCGTGTGGTTCCCTTACCCTTTTACTGGTCAGAGCTTTACAAAACTGCTTAACGTACAGAAAGAAAATTCAAGGTTCACCCCAACAGTGAAATGGACAATATCATATATTTTTGTCCATAAATCTTGTTTATTTGAAAAATTGTATTAAACTTCTATCATTCATTTCCCTGACTATTACATTCAGTTCCCCCCACCCTCCCATCAGTAGTGGGGAGAAGCACAGTGGTGGTGGGATAAAATCCTTCTCCCCCACCCCCTTTCCCACCTTCTTTGCTTACTCTGGGTCTTTCTAAAGTCTGGAGACTTTGATGGCCCTGGATAGTCTTTTTTCCCCTCTTTCTA
The DNA here is from genome assembly GCA_035590275.1 of Ibycter americanus. NCBI lineage: Eukaryota > Metazoa > Chordata > Aves > Falconiformes > Falconidae > Ibycter > Ibycter americanus. The sequence goes on along the minus strand of JAVJGI010000050.1, from coordinate 88,690,231 downwards.
TAATTGAAAAAAGTGATCTTTGTCTATAATCTACTTTGACTCCACCTGGGCCATGCCCGGTTCATAATCACTATCAAAGAACTGTTTCCAAAGCCCTCTTCTCTTGGGTATCCAATTTTAGCTCAAATTAACTTTATCCAGGACTTTGTTTCTCTTGCTAAAGCTGCAAGATTTACCTCCAAATCCCTTCTGCATAGCATTTCTGTGATAAGAAGACGGCTGGCAAATGTAATTTGACCCAACTAAATAAGAACATTGAGTCCTTTGGTAAGAATTAGGTAAGGAGTAAGTTTTAGGGTTCGCACATCTCTGATTACTGCCACGTGGGTTGCAGTATGTGCAGAACAGAAAGGAAACGTAAGCAGAAGCAAACGGCAGCAGGAGAGTGGTTTTCATAGAAGCTGATCTCTGCTTTAGTATTACAGCAGATCTTTTTCTCAGTTCTCCTGCCCTCTTCCCCTCCCCTCCAATTTTATAGTCTTGGGTTGCTGTAAACTACTCTGAAAAAGACTTTTCTAGGTATAGTTTATTCTAAAAGTAGCAGGCTGATAAACACTTTGCTTTGAATTATTCGGACTGTAGGTCCTAAGGCAAAGCAGGAAGCTCTGGCAAATGTCCAAACTTCAAACCGACTCTGAGATGTTAGTGGTCTCAGGGATGCAGCTACCGCATCTGTCAACTTGGTGGCTTAAATCTGTTAGACATGCTTATACATCTGCTCATTTTAATAACCCTCTTGCCTTTTTTTTTTTCTCTTTTTTTTACCAGAAGGCTCGAAGACCATTAGTAATGGTCAAAATATAGCTCAGGAAACCCATTCCACATCTGTTTAGGCCAGACAGCTGAAAAATGAACAACGAAGATGCCCTTTCTCTTCCTTGAAGAAATTGGTTAAGTAATCTGAATGTAAATGATAAAGAGCTTACGAATAAGTGTTTATGGCTGGTTGAGGTATTTTTATTTTCTGCATAAACTCACCTACATAGATGCTGTGTTGCCAGCAGATGAATCATTGCCATATAAAACAGTTGCTCTCAACTTGCTAAAAGGTGAAAGCTGCAATAATTCATCTTTTTCCATTCCACATTGCCCAATTGAAACTATTGAAATGCTCCATTCTTTCTAAAAGCCACACATTTTTATGATAATCCTTTTTAAACAAGCTCAGAAGATGAGCTAGAATTGGGCAGACAAATATTGTAGTGGATCTTTCCTGTCAGATGTAGCACACAGCTAAGTGAGTCCAAGTAAGTTATTGGAACTAGATGACATTTTACTTTCATGGAAGAAGAGAAATAGGAAAAGCTCAAGGATAGAACTGATGCGACAAATTTGGGAAGGTACACAAATCAGCACAGAGATTATAATCTCTGTGTTGCTCCTGTTGCTCTTTTCAGTGTTTGGCTACCATTGCAGCAGCAAGGAATATTCCTGTGGTGGCTGTTTGACAAAACAGACTGTCAAAATCCATTGCATAAACGTTCACAGACTGTCTATAAATAGAAGACATCATTGAAAAGCTTCAATTTCAAGGCAGCTGTTCCAAACTTCTATGAAGTTTGAAGGCTTGTACGCATACAGCACGGTTCACATGGCTAAAAATAATAGGATGATCTCTTAAACAGTTGCTGGGGTGAAGGTGGAAGAGACTGCTGGATGCAGCCACCATTGCCTTTGGTTATATGGAATAGGACTGGGATAAGCCCTCTCCTGTACCACCCATTGCTCTTCTTAGGTGATTTGACCATAAAGCGTGGTTCTACAGCTGGTATCCAGCAGATTTTTGAGGGACTAGCTTTAGTAAAAGAACTTGAAAACCTGCAGCAGTAAAATTTATCTCTTAACATCAAAGGAACTGTCACTTCACATTCTTTAGGAATTCTTTTACATAAGATGAGTAATATTTTCATTTATTCTCTGACATGAAATATTTGAAACAGAAATAATCAGTTTAATGTTGGAGGTATAAATATAATTAGAATGTCGCAATGAAGATCCTGCTGTAAGGTTAACGCATTTGTGATGAATCACTTCAGTGGTTAATTTTGGTCATTTATTCATCACTTTTGGTCACAAATATCACTCTGATTTTGTCTGCTTGCAAACGTCATGGGTTTCTTTGATCTCTGTTTTATGGCTGGTGGCAGGCAGCTGGAGCCTACTACTGAAGCAAAGGATTGTACTTGTAAAGATTTCAATTTACTGATACCAGGCCTCACCTCTCCCGATCCCCCCAGGCCTCTGACATCTCTCTTCTACTCCTCCCTCAAGAAAATCTCTGTATTTTCCAAAATAACTTATTTTAATTCTGTCCTGTTGACAGGGAAAGCAGTTTTGGTCTAGACACTTGTCCAACCTGTGGGTGGTCAGCTGCCTCGGAGTTGTAGTTTTGCTGCTTAGCTGTCAAGCCTCTCCTTTCTAGCTAGCGGGCAGAACAAACAGCCCTATTGCCTTTTGGCTATTTTGTAGATTCCAAAAAGTGTGCAGTGTGCATTGTGTCTGAACAGCTAATAGGATGGGTAGCCTTGCGCTGTCTTTTGCTAATCTTTATTACAGCTAATTCTTATGCTTGTTCCTCATTAAAAATAGGCCAGGAATACAATTTGTTATCTCAGGGTGGTATTTTTTCAATGATGCGAGTTTCTTGTATAGGTTATATTGTTGTGGTAGAACCTTTACCATGTGGCTTCTTGTCAGAACTAATTCCGCTGAAAAATGGACACAAAATGTGATGTCACTGCCTTTTAGGAGAGATCGGTACTGCAGATATGATTTGGTGTGCTTGTTGTGTGTCATCAGTGTCAGCTTTATTAGCTTCCAAAAGCTGAAGCTGTTTTACCTCTGAAGCTCCATGAAGCCAGCTGGGATTAGGTTTGGTCTTTGGAAAACCTAGCAGTACGCGGTTTAATAACAGCACATACTTCTTCTGGAAGGAATTGCGGGAAGTGCCTGAACAGGAGATGTACTTTTTCCCTTTATGACTGTATCGGCTGCTCCTGCTCTTGAAGAAAGTCAATGCAGAACAAAGATTTAGGAGCTGATCTCCACCATATTTGGGGAACAAGGAGCTCACACTTTCTTTTAGGGAATTCCCCACCCCACCCCCCAAAAAAAAAAAAAAAAAGTAGATTTGATCACCTTTCCTGCCATCTAAGCTCTGAGATGAATAAGAAGAGGAGTAACAGCAGACAGTATAAGAAGACGCCAGCCCATTGGGTATATTTACTGTGCTTGCTGCGTTACTGAGCCTTTGAAGTTTGTCATCAGAAATGTCATGGATGCTGTTGAAACCTAAGATATCCCTAAAGCCAGGATCTTCAGCTGAGCTGTGTGTAGAGCTGTGTTAGTGTAGCAGCTTTAACATTCACGATGAGTAGGGTGGGATTGTTCCTAAGTCTTGGAATTATTTGCTGAGCAGACAGAACTCCTTGGTTGACTCCAAGACCACCACGCATTTATTAGGAATTACACATCTGTTCTGAAAACCAAAGTTCTGTTGCAATGATATTACTTAAATTGAACTATTCTGAAAGTAGGAAAGGAAGGGGGGGCAGGGGTGGGCGGGGGTGGGGAAAGGCTAAAAAGTTATTTCAGCTTTTCTGAAATATCTGGTCTGGGAGAAACCTGCTACTTAAAAAAAATGCCTCTGGCTCCAAAGAAATATCTGTGTAGCCCAGGATTCTGCCTCTGACTGTGACTAGTAGTAGGTGCTTAGGGAAAGCATAACATTCAAGTAGAATAATAAACCCTAGTATGGCCTGTCAGCTCTCTGCACTGTGGTTGAGGACATAGTGCCAGAGGTTCCATCTGTACCTTTGTGCTCAACGGTCTTTGATGGGTTTAATGGTGAATTTGTATTTAATCTTTTTGTTTAAACCATCTCTAAATGCCTGTGACACACAATATCCAGAGGCAGTAAATTTAGCAGTTTAGTTACTCATTTAAAAAATAGGAAATATTCTTTTGATTGTGTGTAACTGTTATCTGATAGTTTTAATCAATAACCCTTAGATGTGAAGGAAGGAGCAAACAGTTGTGTAAACATGTCTACTATTCATACTTTACAGATTTACTTTACTCCTGTTGTCACCTCTTTTTGAAGTCAGAATTCAATCTCTGATGTGGAAGCTTTTAGTTGTACTAGCCGCCTTTCTAGCCCTACTATATCCTTCCAGAGACAAGAGAGGAGGCTATGGCAAGTTATGTGAAAAAACAGCTATTGCATAATGTTTCCTGTTAGCATCTCTCATTTATGCAAAACACTGGAATATTATTTGTCTGCTTTGGACATGAACTCTGATCAACTGGCATCATGACATTTTTTGGATAGTATAATCAATGAAGATTTGCAATGTTATGTATGAATGATTTGTGCATTAAAAACACACATAATAGCCTGTGGACAGAGGGAAGAACTTTTGTAAACATCTTTCAGCCAGCACTGAGAAGGCAGTAATCCCCACTGAAGACAGCTGTACGCCTAAACGTGGACTAAGAAGTTTAATACTTAATATTTTTTTCTGAAAAACCCCACCAGAGAACTTTTTTGTTTATCTGTTTGGCTTAGAACCGATGTTGTGAAGGGCTTTGTTTCAAAGAATAACATAAAGTTTAATTTTAATGAGCATCTGCAAAAAAATAAGCACTAATTTAACAAGACTAATTAAAGGTTTGCAAGTTTTAAAATAGCCAAAACAAACAGGACTTACTCTTAAAAATAGATGTCTTAAGATATTCTGAATCATATTACTTAGTAGTAATTTCTGTGAGTGAGTTTCAGAGAATCTTGAGTATTAACAACCATTTCATTAATGCCTGATCAGGTTTTATTAATCCCTGATCCCACTAAAAGTGTGACATGCTTTGTATGAACCTTCAAACACCTTTTATATGCAACTTCAGCTCTGCAAGTGACAGTTCATACTGCAAATGGTATGAAAACAGGATTTGTTCTTGAAATGTCCTGTACTGTATTCTTGGTTGAATTCCATTACAGCTGGAGTTACAAAGCACATAGATAAGGAAAAATGGATAACGAAAGGGATGGATCCATTCTAGTGACGTGGTTTAGAATCCTAGAATATTTGAGACCAAAAGTTTTGATTCAGATTTTGGATGTAGAATAGATTTTCTCCATTTCTTCATATGTATATTTCTACTTGAAATGGTTCATGGGAGGGAAAAGTGAAACAATAAGAGATGCCTTTGCATTTCATTGTCAGAGCAGGAAGGAAAACATCGGTTCTCTTGATTTTTCCTGCTCTCTTGCTCTGCAGCGTATAGTTACAGCTTTGGGCTACATGGTCATACTACAGAATCCTAGAACTTGTCATGCCAAGGAACGGTACTGGGGGATGCTGAGCTCTCAGCAGTTGTCTGTGTGATCTCCAAACTTCTGCCCAACACCTTTGTTTGTTAAGCTAATGGAGCAAGGCCCAGCTACAGAGCTGCCTTCCTCCTTTGTGCTTCTGGGCTCAGGTGTTAAGTTGACAAAGGAGGGGAGCATTCCTGCCTGGTGAAATTCCTCATTGGCCAGGGAAGCCCAGGAACAGCCTGGGGAAGGAGCAGTTTTCCTTTGTCCCATCTTCTCTAGCCCCTGCAGGATGGATGTTGAGCTGCGGTGGAGTTTCATCCCACTCATGGTGTTTAGCAGGGTTGACCTGGCTGTTGTGTGTGATTCCAGGTTCCTGTGGCTTTAAAGGCAAAGTTTGTGCAGGTGTTGAAACCTTGGGTTATGGTTTAAATAATTTGAATACCTCTGTGAGGTATTCAAACCTGAGATCTGACCTGATATTTTATGATCAGTAGAAAGTATTGGAGTTGTTGGGTGGGGCTTTTTTGTGTGTGGTGTTCTTTTGGTGTAGGTTTGGTTTTTTTGGTCTGTTTTTTTAAAATAAATGCAGCTTATGGAACATGTGTGAAAATGTTGTAACTCAGCTTTCTGTTGTGAATACTTTTTAGAGTACACGTGGAAAGACTGAAAAACAGCCTTCTTTTTTTTTTTTTTTTTTGTTTTGCATGATCTTTGGATTTAACCATTAGTTAAGTTTGACATACTATAACATTATTACAGTTTAAAACTCTAAAACAGTGTTTTCTGTTATGAGAAAAAGGAATGAACACTGTAGCCTGACAGCATTTCCAAGTGTTTTTATCAGTTGACTCGAGGCAGGAGTAAGACTGAACTGACCCTGTTTAGAAGCAAATGCTCTACAGTTTTGACTGTTATATCTTTATATAGAATGCAACTACTGGCAGATTATGTTGGTCTGAAATTGTTAAGAGACTGCTGAATTCTTCACTGGCATTAGATGAGGGGCATGGGCTGGTGGTGGTGGTGTAGAACATACCATTGTTTCTGGGTGGCCACAAGACGGAGCACCAAAGTGCTGGATATCAACCTGACTTCTGTATGTGTGGTGGAGGAAACAGAAGGGAGGAGATGAAGAGAGTGTACTGACTCACAGGGGAAGGCTGTTTTCTGAGAAAGAGAATGTTCTTCGTGACTTGTTCTCATGAATGAATGTTCTGTGATTGTAACTGAATTAGTTCCAGCATGTCTTTCTGCTGAGGAATGAAAAGCACAAAGAGAAGACTTTATATAGCTTTATTTCCAATTAGTTGGAGAATAATTTTATTTAAGTATAGTTACAATCAGCACCTTAAATATTGGGTGCTGTTTGCCTCTTAATGAGAATTGTATTCTTGTATAGTACTTTTGTAGGGAAGTTCCCAGCTCCAGATGTAAAACTAGCAGATCACTGCCACGTTGCATATAGGTGCAGGAGCTGACTTCTTAACTGCACCGCATATGGGAGACGGATTAAACAAAATCAATGCCTGTTAGAGGCTATATTTTTCCAGATGTTCCCCTTTCGGATCTTACGTATTTACTTTGGACCTGGACACAAAAGTACAGCAAGTTTGTTTCCTTCTCTCTCTGCATTGTATGGTGAATGTGTTCTCACTCAAAGTGTAGGTGGTCTTGAAAGGGCACTTTGGCTTATGCCTCACAAGTTTTTGCCTTCTTCATGTAGTATGTGGTGTGGGTGGGTTTTGTTTGTTTTCTAACACAGGTGTGGAGGTTCAGTCCAGTTGTTTGACAAATAGTCCTCAGTGGTAAATTCTCAGGGTTGTAGACCAGTAGACCTAGTAAAGGGGTTGTTATCTCCTTGTATGAGCAATGGCTCTGTGCCTGGGCTTATGTAATTTAACTGTAGCATTGTTATGATTTAATAGAAAATAAATGTGGCTTCTCATTACAGGTGTATCTTTTCATGTCTATTACCACTTTATATGGTGTTGGGCAGTGGAAGAGTCTATTCCCGGAATCTTACCAAATGATAATGGTTAAAGACTCTTTCCAAAGTGGTGATAGATATTTTTCTTCTTGTTGAAGTTCCCACCTCCATGTTCATTAAAGAAGTTAGGACAGCAAAGCGTGCTTTATAAAGATAATTATTTTGTTACTGTGGGGATACAGAATGACATTACTAATGGCCCTGTGCAGCAAAGAGAGGCAGCTCACACAGATTTGAGTTTGTTCAGTAAAGATGAGCACAAAGTCTTGTGCCTGGGATGGAATAATCCTATACACTAGTACAGGCCAGACGCTGGAAAGAGGCTTTGGAGGACTGGGGGTACTGGTGGAAAACAAGTTGAACATGAGCCAGTGATGTGCCCTTGACTTGAAGAAAGTGCTTCTTCTCCTCTCTGTGATATCGGTGAGACCGTATCTAGAGTGCTGTGCCCAAATTTGGGCCACAAGACAGGCAGTGACATACTGGAGCAAGCCCAGTGGATGGATGCCAGCATGTGGTGGAGGGGCGTAAGAGCAGAGGTTGAGAGATTAGAGTCCCTTCAGCCTTCGGAAAAGAAGGCTAAAGGTAGATTTTATTGGCGTCTATACCTACCTGTTGAATCATGTAGAGAAAATAAAGCCAGATTATTCCCAAAGGTGGGTGTTGATAGTACAGGAAGCAGCAGATGCAAGCTGCATCATGGACAGTTTCAATTAGAGAGAAAAAAAATTCACCCTGATGGTGGTCAAACACTGTAGCAGGTTGCCCAGTGAGGCTGTAGTATCTTCATCTTTGGAGGTAACCAAAACTCAATAGAACAGGGCTCTGAGCAACCTGCTTTGAGCAGGACAGGAGTTTAACTAGATGACCTCCAGATATCCCTTCCAACCTTGATAATTGTGTGATTCTGAAAAATACCTGAAGGAAGTTATTTTCAATGAATGTATTCAAACACAGTATCTCTTAGACCCTTACTGGGTGATATTGGTAAAGATGTCTGAAGTATTACACCCTTGGTATCTTGCTAATATACTGACTGTCATTAACAACCAGTGTAAATATATCGGAAAGTTTCACCACTACAGTTGTCATTACTGTCATTTTTTTAAACTTTATGCTCAAGACTAATGTGAAAATAAACTTTGCTTTATTTAACTCTGGTTATGTTACTAACAAATAGAAGTGAAAGCTTTGAAAGAGAATTTCTCTTCAAGTTCTTTTAGTTACTTAAAATGTGTGTAACCTTCTCAATTTATACTTTGTGCAATGTTATATATTAAATCTGGGTTTGAGCTCTGAGCTTTGCGTTGGAGACCCACTTGCTGTATTTCTGTTACTTTCACGGTGGGATGCCTGCAGCTAGCCTCACTTACCTAGCTGTTAGTGCAGCTTCACTCAATCGTTGCACGCAAAGCAGCTGAACTAGAGGCACTGGGCTGATCTTGAAACGCACTGTGCAGGAGTGGAGGGGTGACCCCTTAGTTCTCTCATTTGGCTTCTTTCTGTTCCCTCTCCCAGTGTTCACTGAGAAGTGCTTAAGCTGCAGCTGCATCTCAGTGAACACAGAAGCAATACAGCGGTAAATCGGGTAGTCTCTAATCTTAGGGCTCAAACTGTTCTTGGTTTGGATTATCTCCTACCACTCCTCCTTCTCCCCCTGCCACCCTCCAGAAAAAAGGAGAGAAGGATAAATTAAGGGGCTAATGGGGTCTCCCTCCCCTTTGGCCCTTGCAGGGAAAGCTGTTATTTATGATACATACAAAATCTACAAGTGTAGAACTTAGTTTTCCTGTGCTGAACCTTCATCAGATGAAGCCTTCTGGAGCATGGTTGGGGGGCCAGCTCAGTCCCTTTAGGGGCAGCTATCTGGGCTCAGGTGTTTCTGGAATTCAGTTAGAGATTTTTTTTTTTTCCTTTCCCAGTTCTTATTTTGAAACCCTACTGCTTGTGCTGGCTGTCAGTAGGTATTTTATCAAAAGGTTAGTAAGCCTACAGTTTGAGCTTGTATTTCACTAACGCATCTCTTACAGACACTTCCAAGACGTGGACCTAGGAAAGGGAAAGTAGAGAAAGAAATTCTTGTGTTTTGTATGAGCATTTTTGTTTGTCAGGGAGCAGCAGGAGTGGGGCTGTGCGAGGTCGGCCAAGTCAGGAGCTGTGGATGACACTGGTGCAGGCTGTGCCCTCATCGATGGGCTGCTGGCCCCCTGGGCTTGAGCCAGCTGAGCAGAGCCAACGGCTTCTGACTGGCTCCATTGACAAGACCCGACACAGCCAGGGGATGGACCAGGTTCAGGGTCTCTAGGTGGGCTTCAGGTGGCAGCAAAAGCAGGCAGGGTCACAGGCAGGGCTGGAGGCAAAGCTGCTGTGAGGGTCTGAGAGCTGGGGAACCCTCTCCTGCTCCTGGGTCTTGGGCAGAGACTGGGTGGGGGTGATGTGGGAGACTGCTCAGGGCCATCAAAGCCTATTAGTCCCCTCAGGGCCCTGATGGGATTCTTGCAGAAAAATCAGACTTCTAGAAATGAAGAATTTAATGTATATTTTCCACAACATTTTTTTCTGTAAAAAAGTTTCTTTCATTCAAGTTTTTACCTAGTCATGGCTGTGTTCAATCTAATAATTTTAACGCTATGGGAATCTATACCAAATAGAAAATTATTTAACTAAGATGCGCTTAAGTTTTACAAACAAACTATTAGTGAAAAGTACAGCTTTTTATAAGGTTGAGGTTATTCAGAATCTAGGATGATGGGATATATTGCAGGTATTCTAGAGGATTTCTTGTCTGTTTTAGAAGACACTGAAAATAGTAGTATTAGGCAATAGACAAATATAATTATCTTGGTTACATATAAGACATTGATGGAATTAAGAGGAAAATGTTGAGTAACCATAGGTAGGACAGTAAATAATTTCTCTTCAATCCTTCATGCCCCAATTTGCTGACAGTACATGCCCAGGTAAGAAACAAGGAACAGACAAGTGTACTTGGGGTGATTTACCACAGTGCCCAATCCCTTCCCTTTGGAAATTCTGGGAAAAGATAACCTGCCAAGATTATATTCTGAACAACAATAATGTGTGATTTGTGATCTAGTATGCATGTCCATGCTCTGGCACATGCTGTCTGACTCTAAACTTGTTTCAGGTACTATACTTGAATATCTGGCGCACGGTCTCCTTGGGGGGTCTGCTGGTGCCATAGTATGGTTGTCAGAAGTCAAATCCAAAAAGGGAAGATCTTTTAAAATCCTGGGTTGTTGGAGAAAATGTAATTATTGAAGTAGGTGCTTTACATTGGGCTCTGAGGGCACTAATTGGCCCTAACAGCTGTGACCTGCCTGGCCTGATGCCTCCACCTGCTGCCTCCCACTTCAGCTCAGGGATGGGTGCCCTGAAGGGGGCAGCTTGGCCCAGCCCGCCCCTCAGATAGCTCCATCTCCTGCTTTTCTTGGCTGGCCCCTGGACCTGGTTTATCCCCTGCAATGACGGGCTGTTGATGGAGCCCGTTATCTGCTTGCAGCTCTGCCCACCTGGCTCAGGCTTAGTGGGATGGTACTCCATCAGCGAGGGGGTCACCTTGGTGCCCAGCCCACCTTGCTGCTCCTTGGCATTTCACATGACACAGGCGTACCTTTAAAAGAAACAAGTCAAAACACTGCAGCCTCTCTGAAAACCCAGTTGGTTACTACTTCTGCACGTACTTAGTCCCTAAGAGGCAGTTAAGTTTCCTCTGCCTCCTCTAATCTATGCAAGCAAAATCAACTGTCCCTTGCTGTACTTGACTGGCTTGTAGCCTGGCTATTTTCTCTCAAAAGCAGTGTTTGTTTTTCTCTTTTTCAGGTCTGTCTCTACAGAGTTAGTCAGGGTTGTACTCTGTGAACCAATATGGCATTTTCTTTTATTCTCGTCTCTTTCAGGAAGAACTAACTCCATATGAATGAAGTAGTAGCTACTACCAAGAGCTGAGCATAGTACTACCCATGGTTTAAACAGGATGCAACTTTAGTTCTCAAAAGTCAACATTAAAAAAAATAAAAAAAATATTTGCAACTGTGAGTAACCGTTATCCCAAAACATGTCTCAACAATGATACCACAAAAGTGTATATGTAATCTAACAGCAGAGCCATTTATCATATTTATGGTAACTGAAAGGCCAGAACTATCACATGGAGAAAAATAGTTTTTCACTGAGACCTGGTTAAACCATCCTAGTTTCAAATCTGAAAAATACTGTTTGTGTTACTTTTTTTTTTTTTCTCTTCCTTCTCCTCCCTACAACCACATCTCACTTTTTTGTGATAGAAATTAGTGAAGATATTTGTTACAACCCAGACAGGGTTACTCAGGGAGTTGTAGTAGTTTCGTGATTCTCTTGGGCTGAAGTGAGGTGAAACGACACCAAACGATCATTTAAACCTTTTATTTGTGGTAGAAGCAATCTGAACTTGGAAAATGTAATAGTAGGTGGTGTGGATCCAGCTGAGATGTTTGTAAGAAGTAAAGGAAGGAGAGGAGAAAGTGGGGTGGGGCGGGGGGAGAGAGAGATATCACCACTTTTGGATCCTGTGATGACAATGACAGATGTGGCAATCCTCTGGTGATGGGTGCGTGCGTGGTTCCTTGGAGTTGTGCCCTTTGTAGTCTACAGCCCACCTCTTGATCGTGCCAGTCGTGCCCCTTGAGGACTTAACGTAATTCTTGATCATTTGTGGGTGGTCATGAAGGGTCTTTCGAGTGGTTGTGAGCCCCTTCCTCAAATAAAAACTCTGTATGACCCCTGGCCATACAGGGTGGGTTGTCATGCCAGGCCTATCAGAACATGGAATTAACCGCACACCCTCCAGCACGCCCTCCGCATCCTGTGTTAACCGACTTCTTGCTACTGTTGCAATGTGGACCATAACTGGGTTGCCATGATGTTTGAGACATCAACATACATTAACTCTTTTAGTCTCTTACAATATTTTCTGGGACGTTATGTTTTAAACTTGAATTCCTTGATCTAGGAGTGAAATGCTGGTCCTTCAACACAACCTGCAGGTGGACAAGCAAGCCTGAGTGACTAGAAGAATCTCACTCACGGTGGAAGTGAATTACCTGGAAGAACAAACAACTCCCCTGCCTTGTCATGTGCAATAACTATTTTCTGCCTAGTACCATTTGCGAAACTATCAAGTGCAAAGCAGATGTTCTCAAATTGCTCTTTGCAGAGCACTGCTCTTCGTTTGCAAAGCAGTGGCTGAGAGGTCTTGGTTGGTCAGATCTTCTTGCACAATCGCATTTGGAGAATACATGTATTAAATATTTTTCTATTTGAGCTGTTACAGTCACAGGAATGGTGTGGATTAGTAAAACCCAAAGGGTGGTCTAGGCAGGTGTGAATTGTAATGCATGGTGCTCATAGTACTATGTCTATTGCTTAAGTCAGGACAGCATAAAAGAATGTGAGAATCGTGGCCTGGGAAACATGAAATTAATAATGTCTTGAAAGAGAGATGAATGCAAATAAAACCTTTTGTTTAGTAAATTCTTGAGAAAAAGGACTTCTTTTGCTATCTGGTTTGTATGACTCCAAATTTTGCCATGGACACCACTGGGGAAATTTACTTTTGGTTTTTGCCTCAGCAGAATTTTTTTTGTTGCTTTTGTTGAGTTAACCTGAGTTTCCTCCACCTTGCTGGAGGCTTCAGCTTCCTCTTATCTTGCAGCCACCTTATGAGTGAAAGACTTGCTGTATACTTCACTTCTTTCTGATTGCCTTTAAGATCATAATATTAGAAAATTTGTGAAGAAACTGGCTAGTACTCCTTCTCCTTCACTAATCTGCTAAATAGCTTCTGTGACAGAGGAAGAGACCAGTTACACAAAGGGATTTTTGAAGAGGCCACGATGCTTCACCCTAAGAAATGCACTTTTTTGTGTCTGCATATGTGGAAATATAATGACTTCCCTTGCTATCCTTTTCCACTGACTGAAAGGGGAGAGTCTTCCTAAAAGCTTTTTGGCAATCCACACGCATGTATCGACAGATGAATCATACCCACAAGCCAGCTGATGCCTTCAGAAGGATCTAATGGGTTCATGAGGCAAGACTTCCCTTTTCAAAAAATACACTGTTTGTGTGTATACACATATCTTTAGACATGTGCTTTGTTAATCATATTCCCTTCTTTTGTTTTTTCCAGTCCTTACCAGACTTAGAGGCATGATGTCTTTTGGTGATTACCGGAACCTTTCTAAATAATCAGTGAACCATTTTTGCCATCTTCCTGTCCTTAGATACTAAACCAGTTTTAAACAAGAGATCAAACACTACATGGCCTGGCTGTCTCTTGAGTCTGGCCCATAATCTGCTCCACAAGCAGTGGGATTGCAGGAGCTTCATTTTCTTAAGAAAGCAGGGCCAGGTAATAGCTCCAAAAAGTACAACTTAATACTAATAAAAAGCCATACTGATAAAGAAACATTTAATGTGCATAACAGAACTCAGTCATAACAATTTTTAGATTTGCTTTAGTACACAAGAGTTTGTACTGTGCCTCATGAGTAATGACATAGCGTATATTACATACATGGATTTTTTTCTGTTTTTTTCTGAGCATCAATCAAAGAGCTTCAGACAATCAACTATAGATGCTGTATGATTGGACTAATTTGTTTTATTGATATGCCTAGTCCAAAACAATTCTTCTTGCAAGGATTGTCATGTTTTGCCAGGAATAAATTACTTGAAAGATGTGGTTTACTTATGACATTACTAGGAAGGACTGTATAAGTACTACAAAAGTCCTGATGCATTCAAACAAAGGTTAGGAATTTGTGTGTAAAATAGCCATCAAGTATTTTTGGTTATTCATATTACAGGTCGTGGAGGATCCATATAGAGAAAGATTAAAAAAAAATAAGTATACACACACACACACACACATATATATATATAAAGATTATTCCTTCCCTAGAAAATTCTTGAGCACGTAGATTGTAGGTAAAGTCCTTTGTATTTCCATGAAATGTCTTGAGGCATGATATGAGGATGCTATGTATCTTTCTGGGGGACTGAATATTATCACACCACTCTCCAACTTTTTCTAGTGTGGGAAGGTGTAAAGAAGGAAGACAGGAGTAGAAGTACTGTTTACAGAAGTAATAACCAATTTATACCAGCTAAAGACTTCATCCATATATTCTATAGTTGGTGATCTAGCTGCTCCTTGTGGTTGACTCCATTTTATGGTTCTAGTTGGTATTTCTTGGCATTAGTCATCCGACTCTGTTTCTTCTGGTTTACTTTGGCAAGTAAAAGGAAATAAAGAGTTGGGTTTTTTTTAACCTTTATCTAAAATTTCTAGAGAACAGTTTTGTTACTTACCAGTTGTAGTATCACTATTAGCGTCTACTAATAACAGTTGTGTAAAGGGTACATCTACTGCTTTGGGCTAGACGTATGGATGTCATATTAATAAAACCCTCTTCTGATGTGTATTATTGCTGTGGGAGCATCCTAATTCTGTAAGTTATCTCCAGAAAGCAGTTCAGACTGATTTGCGGGGAGTTCCAATGGAACTAGGTGGAGTTCAGAAAGACTTTCCTGACTTCCCACCACCTTAGGCACTGGTGGGAAGTTCTTTGCAGAACTGAACTGCTACCTTTTGCTTTCTTTCTTTTCCCTTTGTGTTTTGTTTTTCTTTTTTTCTTTCCTTTTCTCCTGATTGGATACATGCACTCCCTTAAAACAAATTCAAGTAAGCAGACCCCAGCTGAAAACCACTACTGCCTCTCTTCCATGGCATCCCACCCCACCCCACTATGCACTCGAGATGAGGCTCCTTTCTCTTTCCAACAGTACTTTGAAAACAAGTCTAAAACTGAAATGAAACTATATTTGAAGACTTTGAACTCCTGCAGGAAATGTAATTCCTGTCTTTGCTCAGTTTTCTGTAGAATACTCTTCCAGACAGAAAAGTGAGGATATCAATGTCGTGGTGGCTCATTTGTTTTTCACACAAACTTAGATTGATTTGACTGAAGACTTTGAAGGTAGATACAATGGTTTTGTGTTTGTTTGGGTTTTTTTTGTTAAAGGCTGTTCATAAGTTCAGTTTTCTAGAGTAATAAGATTATGGAATTCCAGGGAGATATTTTTTTAAAAGCCTATTTTGTCCAGCAGGTGTCACTCATTCATAAAGAATCTTACAAGGATTTTTCCAGTGTCAATCCTTACATAAGTGAAGAAAAAGCCTTCAGAAAAATGGAAGGCATTGTAGCAAGAACAGACAGTTCTTAACTCTGGTACGAGCATGGTGGTGATTCACAGCCATGAGGCCATTCTGACATGAAGGAATTTGAGCAAGGTTGCTTGACATTGCACCTGATATGGTTACCTGACAACAGCTTTTAACATATTTTTGTATATGCTTCCTTTCTTTTTTAAACAAAAAACCTTGTCTGCTCAGTGTCCTATAGAAAAACTATTATTTCTTTTACCTCAGCCATCTTTAACATTTTTAGGTGGTGCTGGACAAAGTAGGTGAAGGTTTGACAGTGTATGGAACAGAGGCAGTATGTCGCTGGCTACCTGTAGGCACCTGTGCTTATAGCAAAACCATTAAAGGATGGAAACAGGAGTCATGCTTGCTAAAGTGCACTCAATTGCCTTTGCGATTGTTTTTTACTTTCTGAATTTAGAAGCTGAAAGCTGTGCCTTTTGACTGTAAGTGCAGGAAGGAAAACATAAATGAACCACAGACACCATGATGACAATAACGACCTGAGAAGGGTCTATGATATGGAGGAGCTATGGTTTCTAGGAGTACTTTTAGAAGACTCGTGATGCTTGGGTGATATGTTAAGTGGAGTATTTACATCCTTAAGCTACATCTGCTTGATTCAAGTAACTTCTAATCAACAACTGGTTTTCAGTAAAGCACAGGGACAGCACACTGCAATGATGTTTCAGCCTTTGCTTTTGGGTATCTAGATGGAGCTAAGGTGGTGCAGGCTGGTGCCTTTGGTGGTAACAAAGTACTACATCACTGTAGTGGAAATTTCCTTTACATACCTGGAATTTGAAATGACTTAGGCTTTCAAAATCAAGGAATCACATGGATGCAAGAATTCCCCTATTATCTGCATGAAACTACAGGAGGGGCAGAAACTGGGTAGAAACACTGAAAGAGGTAGAGGGCATGAGCACTGTGTTTCCTCTAGACCAAAAGCACTCTCAGTGCTTGTCTTAAGGGTTGCCTATGGACAAATCTATCCAAGATGGATGAGATGCTGGCTGGGTGAGGAAGGGAATGTTTTGGTGAACTTGTGTCCTATTGAGGCATTTGCATATATGATAATTCCAGCGGTGTAGAGCCAGGAAACGGAATACATGTTGAAAAGCTGCAGCTCGTAACAGAAGGAGAAGCCATGCATAGAATCTATCACCTGAAGATCTGGTCTTCCATTTTCTTATGTTGGCTGTAATGTGCAGATCTATTTGAAGTTCTGTTCCAGAGACTAGCACCATTTAGCTGAAAAATCATTTTTTTTCTTAATGATCACCTCACATTAAAATAAGGAAGCTGTGATGAGATATAGAGAAAGCTGGCAGTATTGCTGATAGATAGTGATTCATGATGGAGGTAGATGTGAATACTTTTACTTTCAGATGTGAATAGCTAACCCAATGTAGAGCAGGTTAATAAGGGATGCAGCTTTGATGACAAACAAACCACCAAAACTTCATTATGGTGAAAGCAACAAGAATATGTGGGGAAGTAATTGCTTTCAAAATCAAAAGACAATTAGCTCTGTAACTTCTAATGCAGAAAGTGAAAGAGGAAGCCTTTTTGCTCTGACCTGGAAGCTGCAACAAGTGCACCTCCCTCCTCCGTTCAGAAATAACTGGGAAATCAGGAAAATATGACTGTACATATATTGGCAAGCCACACGACAGCAGCTAGGAGCACGGGGCACAACAGAAAAAAAAAAAAAGTGAGTCGAAGGAAAATGGTCTTTGCCTCGTCTAGATTATCTTGCCTTTGAGAGGTGCTGTTTCTTACTGAACACTTGATTGCAACAGCCCCACAAAACCATCGTGGTAACAATCCGTTCTCCTTTCAGCTGTTTCCACAGTACAGCAATCTAAACCCATGGCTTATTGATTTGGGGAAGGCAAAATAACTGAAATAACAGCAAATACCTGAAATTCCTTATATAGCACTTGAAAAGTAACTGTCTTTAGACAAAACACTGCTGCTCTGAATGGCTGATCACAGCTGGTTACTACATGCTTCAAATCATGGTCTTCTATCAGCCTTTTGTTGAAGAAGAAGCTGACAATATTTTAGTTGCACTGACTTTGTCTATTGAGCGTTGTAATCTTATTCAAGCTTCTGGAAGTCATAGCTCTTAAAGGCTGCTTGACCCCTAATTTCATTGGCAGATTATGAAGCTATGCAGCTGTATCTTGTGGGAAAAATAACGTATGCCACATTCTCATGCTATTGTGGCATGTTAAAACATCTCTGTTCCTTCCTTTAAACCTCTGTCTTGCTCAACTCATCCAGAAGAAAAACTGTAATATGTAGAAAAAAAATCAGCTTCTTTACAATATTTGTACGCTAGGCTAGATAGAGCAGCACAAACATTGATGTGCAAGGTTTTCTGCTAGTGAATCCTAACTAAAATCTTTTAAGTTTCACTTGTAGTGAATGAACCTCATTTTTCAGGCATTTGGGTTTTTTTTCCTAATGGCATCACCTTCAACTTTCACGTTCTCTCTGGTCTGGGTGTCTGTGCTGCAACTTTTTTGTTTTCTGGAGAAGAGCACAGGAATGAGTTGCAGTTAAGGAGTGCCTGGTGAGGGTCTGTGGGAGGCAGCAGCCTCCTACTTGCAGCCTTCTTGTCTTGCTCTTCCAACTCATGTAACTTAACCTAGGGAGAGTGCTTTCCTTTGCCTTTGTGAGACTTAGTGCATGATGCTCCATAGAATACAAAGACTGAAAGGTCTGCATGACTTTGGTTTCCTTATTTAGCATTTACTTGCTGCAGGAAGGCTCTGGCTGAGTGTTAATTTGTAGGTTCTGACTGAACACTTCAACTGATTGCTCTACTCACTGTAATGTTTTGATTCACTTCCAATTCTGTGTGTTTGAATGCTTCAGTGATTTTTTTTTGTTTGTTTTAATCACATAATTAAATACCTGAAAAAGTTTGTGCTACATTCTCCATAATATGAATATTTTTTCTTGCTCCCTGAAAATTTGGGTTTGCAAGAGAATAATTAATTACAAAGTCTCCTCAAGACAGTATAAAGACTGAGTTACTATAAGCTTTTTTTTAAACATGGACACTAAGTGCAAAGTACAAACAATAACTCAAGAAAGTAATCTAAACTTCCTTAGATTATTCTAGCCTTTACATTTTCACGCATACATGCATTTTATCAAAACTCTGTAATTTGTTCTATGTCAAGAGCCAGCCCTATCATTTTCACTTGATTGGGAAGTCAGACCCTTTTTCCCCACTGTCAGCCAGGAGAATCTTATGCTATCAGGTACATAAACTTGGACTTTTTTTAAGTGGCCCTGGTGTGTTAGTGTTTCATATTGGCTTCAAAATGCAGCGACTTGTCACATCAGTAATCTGAGACACAGTCTTAATTTAGAATGACTAGAAGTGTGTGAACTAACAAAGAGTGACAAGATGTCACCTAATTTTAGGAAGCCATCCTGAACTGCTGCTTTGATTTTTTGCTCTGCCAGTCATTCATGCTTTTAGTCAGTTTTAAAGTTTAAATGCTGTTTTGTGGCTTCATACTTCTAATTCTGCAAGCAACTTGGGCAGCATAAACCCGTGATTCTTCAGTGATCTTCATATTCTGTGTTAAGTAATAGCGCATGGGTGCCCAGAGAGATGAGTGTGCATGGCTGCCACCTTGGCTGACCTGCTGGGAACTGGGATTTCTGGAGCAAAAGCATTAACTTCTGCAGGATGAGTGGAGGCTTTTTAGCAGGAATTGTGTCTGCCACACTCCCCTGTGCGACTAAGGCATGGAGGGTTTGTAACCCACTCATTAGGATCGAGTCCTAACAGTTTCAAGGTCTGCAGTTTCCTAACCAAGCGTCAAGCAGCGCTGCCAACAGCAATACAGCTTGTTGTTCAGGTGGTCTAGTCACACATTCGTACGTGTTATTGTAGAGGACAAAATCTAGGTGCAGTACCACCACCTTGTTACTGAATTTGTGGCTGACACCTCATATTCTGCTGAAAGACCAGAGGAGGAAAAAAAAAGAAAGGTCCATCACAATTCCTCTGCCCTCATCTTTTCTCTTCTCCAACCAATTCCTAAAGAAGGTGTGTTAGAACATTTTTCTTAGAGTTTTCCCAACATGATGCTATTTTTACCTTCCTGTATTTATGCCTAACAGTTGCCAAGTTAGCTGACCCAGGAGCACATGTCTGGTCTACTCCCTGGACAGATCACACTGCCATCTGTGCCAGGCGGGAAGTGGGGAATGCATATAAGGATTAGGGTAGGACCACTAGTAAACATTAATAGCATATTTGTTAATCAACGGGAAATTACCAGTATGATATATAGCTGGAATGAAATATGGCCTCTCTGGGTTTTGAGCTCTAAGAGGTTAAGAAAGCAGAGCAAGTAATATGAAAAGGACATTGATTTGCTGCCATGAATTCTAACAGAGAACTACCTAATCAGAGCAAAAAAGAGTCCACGGACAGCAAATTCCAGGAATGTATCCTGAAGCCTCAGACTCTGGAGAGGGGCCAGCCATAAAGCTCCCCTCCTTAACTTCAGTCCATTCACTAGGACACAGAGGCCATTTACAGATGCTAAATTTTACTTAGTGGTTATGTTGCAAAAGCCAAAAATAAAATGATTTGTTATTTAAACTCCACAAATGTAGTTCACATTTGTTTAAAGCTATGGTTCCCAGGCCTGCCAGTGACTCCAAGGTAAGATGTTTTCGGAAATACACTAATTATCTTTGCAGGCTTTTGTGTAACACATCTGTTGACACATGCAAATTATGGATACTATAGTATATTTTGGTGTGTAATGGCTATACTAATCTTCTGTAAGCAATGAAACGGTAAATTTTTCTGAAAGAAGAAGCAGTTGTGCGTCTAAGTGTCCCCTTTACTTTGAGTACAGGATGTCCATTATTTCAGCTTGATGCATAATATAGGTATTTATTTTTTCTTTGCCTGAATGACTGTGGTTGGAAAATATTTGGTGAAATCAGTAATACCAGGTTACAGGAGGAATAAGCCATCCACAAAGAAATTCAAGAACAAATCTTATATATCTGTTAGAACATATAGTAATTATTTAAATAATAGACAAGATATTTTAACATTTTCCTTAATTTCCTATTGTAGAAAAATAGTTATTTTCAGACATCATGTCACCCAAATAACTACTTACCCATCTTGGGGAGCTTGGTTATGCCAGGCAATAGAAGGGACCCAAACTACAACATACACTGGGCTTTGTGATTTTGAGCATCCGGTCTGATGTAGCGTATGTGGTAAAGAATGAAAGAGAAAGGATTTGTTAATGTACCTTATATTACATATTTCATAAAGTTAACTTTGGTGGATTTGCATAAAAAAACCAGTGCAACATTCCTATTTTGCTGCAGGTTTTTTTTGTTTTGTTTTTTCTTTTTCTTTTTTTTTTTCTTGGAATTCCTTTTCACTTTCTTTGAATAACTAACATCCATACTAGTGTTTAAGGCTGCATCAAGAATGCACTTTATCTCCCAGTTGACACCACTTGAAATATTTTGGTTCATATCCTGAAACAGTCTTGGAGTGTATGAACTACTGCTCCCTCACTCTTCCCCACCCAACCCCACCCTGCCCTGTAAAGCTATATCAGAAAATGTGCTCCAGAAGCACACCCAATGCACTCTAACCCTGATCCGTGCTCAGTCTAGGTGGCCAGACTAAAGCTACTCCAAAGTAAATACCCCAAAGGCGTGCGTTGTGGACAGGGAGTCCTCAGCACTAACTACAGTGCTGTACAAACCTGCTGTTATTGTGCTGTATTATGCTTTGCTAATGCAAAGACTGTGATGCCATGGGGAAAAAAAAAAAAGGAAGAAAAATTAGAATAGGACTGCAAAATATTTGGGCTAAAATAATTTTACAGCTTTTGCACATCTTGGTTGGGAAGATACTGGATTTTAAGCTGATGAACTGAGAGGGGGAAAAACATCTTCCTGTTGCTTTAGCTAACAATTTCTAGGTATCAGACTGTGAGCTGTTTTATCCATGTAGCACCACCAGTCCATGCAAAGGAGCCTCATGTTCAGGCTGGGTAGACTATTCTTGTTGTGGGGTTTATTTAGTGATTTATTTATATTTCAGGGACGTGACTATAATGATGACTAAAGATGGAAGCCTTGGTCTACAGATTAGCCCAGTGTGACTCCCTCTTACTAGCAGCAGAAGAAAATGGTTTGTAAACATCACAGTGAAGCTAACTATGCTTACAACTGCATGTTGTGGTGTAGTTTCAGCTAAGAGCCAAACTCCTACCCAGCTGCATGTTCATCCCCCATCCCCCAGGGTGGGGGGGGAAAATAGGACAAACAGGAGTGAGAAAGCTTGTAGGTTGAGATAAAGCCAGGGAGATTGCTTTCCAGGCACTGCTGTGGGCAAAACAGGCTTGTTTTGGGCAGTAATTAACTTAATTGGTGCCATAATAAACATGTAATCACTAATTTGAGTAGTGGGAAACAAAGACAGGCATTAAAATAACACCTTTTCTTCCCCATTTCCCAGATGCAACTTCACTCCTTCAGTCTAGTCTCCCACTACCCCCCATGCCAAGTACACAGGGGGATGAGGAACGAGGGGCTGCAGTCGGTCCATAACAGCTCCACAGGCTGCAGTTCCTGTCCAGAAAATCTGCTCTGGCGTGGGCTCTACACAGGCTGTGATTCCTTCAGGAATACCCCTCTGCTACAGACTGCAGTGACTACCTGCACTGGTGCAGGTCCTCCATGGTCCACAGGGCATCTGTTCTGGCACCTGCAGCACCTCCTCCTCCTGCTCCTCTTTATGTGACCTGGGCGTTCCCTCTGTTGTTTCTCACTCTTTCTTTTTTGTTCCCTCTTCCTCTCTCTGTGGTGTTTTCTGTCTTTTGTTTCGTATATTTTTACAGATGTGCCACAAACTTTGCCGGTGGACTCAGCTTTGGCCCGTGGTGGGTCTGGCTGGAGCTGGCTGTGACCCAGGGCAGCCCCTACTAGCCCTCCTGCTGCCAACACCTTGTCACCTACATCAAATACACTTCTGTGCATTTGAAAGCCTGTAGGGTGAGTGGCAGGATAAAATGGATAAATCTTGACTGGCTTGTTTATTCTGACCCACAGAGTAGAAGCATAGTAGCTAACAGCCAGCAAGCAGGAAGGAAGCAAGGAGAGTATGTATTGGATATGGGTTTCTTTAATAATGATAGAAGATACACACAGAATAAAAGAAAATTATACAGTATTTTTACTAGACTGTTTTTATTTTGCTTGCCTTTGGAAATTTCACTTAAACTTGGGTTAGGTGAGTAGTGAAGTTACGTTAATGGCATGTGACTGGAAGAACCTTCGACTATGTGAGAATTCTTGAAAAAAGAGCAGGAATTTTTGATCAGAAAACAAGAATGCTGCTTTAGCCTGAACCACTATTAGAGTCTAAGTTGCAGACTACAATACCTAATATAGGCAAATGTATTAAATTAAGATCCATGTATAGCACAAAATGCACACAAATGATGCCTTAGGCTGTACGTGGAAAGCCTCATTCCGTGTTGGAATGTCACAGAATGTCATCACTGCCGAGGGACCTTTCACTCAGACTATGTGTACTATATATTTGGGAGGGGAAGCATTTACTGTGAGAATATCTAAATTTGCAGTATCTGGTAGGAAATAGGACTTTGCCTTCATGCAGAATAACAAACAGAAAGGGAGGAAAAAGTTTATCCATGATTTTTTAATTTACAAATATTCTCATTAATGTCATTAATGTTTACATACTGGTTCCACACAGACTTCTCTGCTTTGAATATTTAGGAAAAATAGAATCAAAGGAATATGGTCTATTGACAGGTACATACTAGTGTATTTTTTTTTTTTAGGGAGATCAGTGACTATGAAAGCTGATTTATAGCCTTAAAGACTGAAGATCTATCTCTATGACCATACGGTAAAAGAAATATTGTAAATTTTAGACTTTATTTTTTCAGCATACCTCAGTTGAGCCTGTTTTGCCATTATGTATAGCTCCTGATCCTCTAGGCCCAAATCTACAAAAGCTTCTTAACTCCCACTGAGAGTTAAGCATGAGAATTAAGCATCAAAACGTGTTAGGCAGGTGAGATACAGCAAATCTGCACCTTCGTGATAATGGTTCATCTCTTCGAGCACGTTTATACTTACACAAGGCAATAGAGTCCTGGAACATCCAAACTAGAGAAATTGTAAATTGTTTCAGGGCTGTATATAATATACTCATTACAGTACATGCCCGAGGCACAACATACATTGGTTTAGGAGTTCCACGTTGCTGGCCTAGGTGTTACGGGTTAACCCCAGCAGGCAGTTAAGCCCCACACAGCTGCTCACTCCCTCCCCTGCAGTGGGATAAGAGAGAGAATCAGAAATGTAAAAGTGAGGAAACACTATTGCTTGAGATAAAGACATCTTAACAGGTAAAGCAAAAGCTGCATGTGCAAGCAGAACAAGCTAAAGAGTTAGTTCAGGACTTTCCATCAACAGGCAGGCATTTAGCCATTGCTAGGAAAGCAGGACTTCATCATGCATAATGGTTACTTGGGAAGACAGACTCCATAACTCCAAATAGCTCCCCCCTTTCCTTCTTCTTTCCCCCCAGCTTTTATGGCTGAGCACAACACCATATGGTATGGGATATCACTTTGGTCAGCTGGGGTCAGCTGTCCTGGCTGTGTCCCCTTCCAACCTCTTGTGTACACCCAGTCTACTCGCCAGCAGGGCACTGTGAGAAGCAAAGTCCTGGGTGCTGTGTAAGCACTGCTCAGCAGTAACGGAAATGCGCATGTGTCATTAACACTGTTTTGGTCACAAATCCAGAACACAGCACCATATAAGCTACTATGAAGAAAACTAACTCCATCACAACGGGAACCAGTACCCCAGTGTTAGTGCTTGAGTTCCTCTCATTGACCTGTGCAGATGTTCTGAGCTGGAGCTGCTGGGACATTTTGTACTGCATTGTCCTATGTGACTTTCATACTCCGCGGAATATCTACTAGGTTGTTGCCATCGTACAGACTTAGATGTATAGGCTGGAAAGAACTTATTTCAAGGACAAAAGCCACTGGTCTACATTTGAAAAGGTTGTCTATAATTTTGTGATACCTTAGCAGTTTCCTGCATCATCAAGTAGTGTTGCAAAAGTGTTTCTAAACAGTACTCTTGTATTTTCTAAACTGAGTATTGCTTTTTAAGAGAATATCTCTTTATTTATCATGTTCCTGCAGAGAAAGACTCTTCATTAGTCATTAGGATTTTTTCTTTTGATGACTAAAACTTAGAGGAGAAAAAAAATGGAAAAAGCATTCAGATTTTTATGCTTAAAATATAAAATCTTGGGAGAACTTGGCTTGCTTCTTAGAATAACATACTTTAATTGGCCAAAATGGTGGAGGAAAAATGTTGCTTTCTGTTTGTGCTCTGAAATATGTAGAGAAAATTTTCATTATGTTTTATATAACAAGGTTTTGACTGCTAGGAATGTCCCAAATTATGCATAAATAGTTCATTTAAAGTGTTTTCCATTAAATGTGCTGACTGGGAATTAGGAAGGTATTCTGATTTCCTCTTGAAGGGTGAGTTCTTTTAACTGCACGCCTGCACTCAAACTGGCAGCATCCAGCTTTTGCCACTCACTTTATGACACAAGCCATAAAGCTCCTGGCACAAGATAATGCCAATGCAGGAATACTCATGCTTATTTGACTCCCATGAATTCAAAAGTGATGATACATTTCTCTAGGAGGTAAATTTTATACTTCAAAACAAGAGTCAAGATATATTAAGTACTGTGTATCAATTAGAAATTGGAATTTAATAATGTCACATATCTGATGCAGAAGCTCAGCAGTCCTTATGAAGACGTTGCCAAAGTCACCATTGCAAGAGCTCTTGGCTTCCCTTCGTACCAGGTGGACATTCTCAATTGATGTTTTGCTATTTCTGCATCACTGCCACATGGTTTGCAGTACATGCTGTTTTTCTGCTATTTGTCTACCTACTAAATCAAAGGTGTGGCCGAGATGTGGAATACATAGGCACTGGACATAATTTACCTAATTAAGTCAGAGATTCAGCTTAAGAGGTTCAGCAAAAAGCATGCATTTGCGGTCCTCATTTGGTTTTTAAACTGGTTATTGGGTCAGGCTGGAAGTTGTGTGTGGTGGGGTGAGCATGGCTAGCTGCCAGGTGCCCAGTTTACCACTCCACCTCCTCAAGAGGACAGGGGGAGAAAATGCAATGAAAAGCTCATAGGTTGAGATAAGGACAGGGAGATCACTTAACAACTACTTTCATGGGCAAAGGAGACTTGACTTGGGGAAATTAATTTAATTTATTGTCAGAGTAAGGTAGTGAGATAGAGGAACAAATCCAAGAACACCTTCCCCCCTTTTTCCCAGGCTCAGCTTCACTCCTCACTTCTCTGCCCCCGCCACCCCGGGTGGTGCAGAGGGATGGAAATGGGGGTTGTGGTCAGTTCATAAAGTTTTGTCTCTACCGCTCCTTCCTCCTCATGTTCTTCCTCTGCTCCAGTGTGGGGTCCTTAATGAACTTCTCCAATGCTGGTCCTCCCATGGGCTGCAGTTCTTCAAGAACTTCTCTAGCATGGTCTTTTGCATGGGGTGGAGTCCTTCAGACATGGACTACTCCAGCATGGGTCCCCCATGGGGCCACACATCCTGCCAGGAAACCTGCTTCTGTGTGGGCTCCTCTCCATGGGCTGCAGCTCCTCCCAGAAGCCTGCCCCAGTGTGGGTTCTCCATGGGCTGCAGCTTCCTTCAGGGCATGTCCACCTACTCTGGTGTGGGGTCCTCTCCGGGCTGCAGCTGGATATCTGCTCCGCTGTGGACCTCCATGGGCTGGGGGGACAGCCTGCCTCACCATGGGCTTCCTCACGGGCTGCTGGGGAATCTGCTCCAGCACCTGGAGCCCCTCCTGCCTCCTCCTGCACTGACCTGGGGGGCTGCAGGGCTGCTGCTCTCACACAGTCTCATTCTTTTCTCCATCAGCTGCTGTTGGCAGCTTTTCTACTCTTTCTTAAAGATGATATCACAGAGACACTATTAACATCACTGACTGACTCAGCTTTGGCCGGCGGTGAGTCCACCTTGGAGCTGGCTAGAACTGGCTCCCTCCAACACAGGAGCAGCTTCTGGCATCTTCTCACAGAGGTCATCCCTGCAGCCCCCCTGTACCAAAACCTTGCACGTAAACCCAATACAGTGTGAAACACCACCACTATAGTTATTGCATGTATTAGCTAGTTTAAAATGTATGTATGTGTATTTAAATAAGCACTTCCATTTCAGAAAAGCTGACTGCTCTGAACAGTTCAGACGGTAAGAGGGATAATATAGGGTCAGCTCATTTTTTTAGTTCTAGTCAAGGGTAGGTGGGCTGTAGCAGGTGTTTCCATGGCCTGTGTTGCTTCGTCTCCATGTAGGACAGAAGTTCTGGTTTTCACCTGGTAGTAGATGGATCTCTCTAGATCTTCTGAGTACCTGTGAGGACCATATGACAGACAACAGACTAAGTTGCGTGTCAGTCAGCTTTTGTTTATTATAAAAGAGTCTGCGCTTCCATTAGAAAGTTAGGAAGCATTCATAAATTGTGAATGGGTTGAAAATTGTAATGCTTTATGTGTTTAGGATATACTTAAACTGATGGGTATAAAACCTATGGAGGTTTATATATTTAAAGAAAAAGTGAGATAGGGATAATGGGCTGCAGTGCCACTGTCACATCCTAGTAGCATTGAACAATAACTGCACAGGTATTTATGACAAAGTTAATTCAGTGCACTCCATTTAGCTAATAGTTTTAAGAAAACTTATATATGTAGTACCTGTGTGAACTGGAGTTTGCGTCAGGAAGTCCCTCGAAGGCAGCCCAGAAATGATGGTTCAACTACGTCACTTTGTTCTGTGATCACTAACATACATACTCGTGGACTAAAAAATCGTTTGCCATCCTGTACGATACTCCAGTCTAAAGTTGTAATAAGATAGAAGGCCAGTAGATGGACCCAAAGATATAATATCTGTGATAATGTACATGTATGAGTTCAACAAAAGTTCTCAGTACACTGACGATATTCTTTTTATTTCTTTATAGTGAATGGCTATTTCCTACTTGTTTGCATTGCCCTACTACGTGGTCTCTGATATGTTTTCTTTCTGATTCTGTACTTACACTCTTATTAGATCTTTAAAAAGTATTTTTTTTTTCCAAGAACAAAATAAATGACAATCTGAGGATTTAGATAGTAAGATGTCTTAGGATAAGAGCCTGGAGGTGTTGGGAAAGTCACTAAACAAAATAAAATCTTACCAGTTAATACATTTACAGTATAGCAGATTTTATGCAAAAGAAACAAAATGCATTGCAGATATAATTAGATGCTACAGGAATTACAGGAATCACATTCTGAACAGATGAGAAAATTGATAAAGCTTTGGAACAAGTTTTTTTCTCTAAACTAGAATGGCAGCAGAATAAAATAGATGTGCCCATTAGTACACACACCTTTTGAAAAGCTTCTGATCTCTCCTTTTCTAGACCGACAATAAAATATCTGGTTACTTTTGCAATCTGTTGTCATATTGCCTTCTTAGCCAGTTGGGGGACAGGTTTCATAGTGATGGAAAAGCTCATAGAAGTGATAAAATTTAAGGAAATACAGCTGGGCTAACATGGCTTGCAGTATTGATCCCAGAATGACACGTGCCAAGTGCTGTAAATTGCCAACACTGTCAGCCCTATTAAGTAAATGAATTTGAATCTGCTACAGGATACTCCCTCTACACTTGGAATAAATAATTTCTACTCTTCCCAAGTGTGTGTTTGTGTATACACGCACATTTTTACCTCAGTGCTCCACCCAGCCAAGGTAATTTGATCAGTTCTTTCTGCAGAGCTTTTCAAGGTCCTGTTAATCCACTTCAGATTTAGCTGGCTGTTTCAATTTTTTATTTTCAACTTTGCCCACCTGTGTGCTGTACTTACAGGAATGCAAGATATTGAAACGAAACTGTTCAGAAAGTTTGGTTACTGGAACAGTTGGGGAATTCCTTGTTAAACTTTTAAAGAAAGATGAAATAGCACATTACTTTGAAGACCCCCCAAAAGTGGTAGTAGGGAACAGGACATCATGCTAACTTCTGCAATCTTTCTATAAAAAAAAGATAAACATCTATTTGTGAGGTCACCATCCAACAGGGATGTACAGAAAGTTATTAATTAGCTAGTTGGTGACAGCATAAGTCTACCTTTTAAGCTCTGGCTTACTTTGAGTTGCCTGGAGGGTTGGAGATTCTTTTAGGCAAGTAGGGTTATTAATTCTAAATTAACGCAAACTCACTAGAATTTTTTTGATATGGAAATTGGGTAAGAAATTTATTGACAAAAAGATTTGTCATGAGCCTTTCAGTATTCCCTAGCTTTGACTGAGTTGGAAACTTATATAAGAATAGCTTTTCTTGTGGTATTCAGATATTCCTTTCTGGCTGAAATGGAAAATCTAAAATACACTATTTAAAATAAAGTAAAAAAAAAAAAGAAGTGCTGAACCTCTGAACTTAAAAAGTTTTGTACTACTGGTAAAGGATAAGGGAAAGCTTTAAGGTAGTTCCAGTTTCATTGTCCCCAGGCTCTGGCTGATTTTCTTTTTCCTGGAGTGGTATGGGAGAAAGCAGAGGGTTCATGGATTTTAAGACCTGTTTAATTTGATCTCAGAAAAAGACTTAAAAGAGATTATGTGAGTTTCCCAATGCTTCATATGAAGCCTGTAACAGAAGACTGGGATTCCTGAGATCTAAGTCAGTGCTTTCACAACATGGTTATTTTTCACATCTTATGCCCCTCTGTTGCCTCCTCAAGCAAAAAAGGCTGTGCGATTCTGCGCCAAATTCAACCTCGCGCAATGTCTGTTCTCACTCAGCTGAGATGAGCATAGACAGAAACTGTGGTGTAAATTACCAGTTGGATACATCTTGGTTAGCAAATTGGCCAAGTTCTGTGGTCATCAGCTTCTACACTCAATCACATTATTGTATGTTTGGAATAACTGTAATCAAGTTAAAATAATAAGAAAGGAAAAAATAACATTTGTTAGCAATAAGTGAATGGGGAGTTTTAAAAGGCTGCTAGATTCACTCTACATTTACGTTGCTGCTGAAGGGGAATGACCCTTAAAAATCCTTCATTTTTAACTTGCTGAAAACTTGCATGAAGTGAGCTGAAAATTATGATGGCAGCTCCTGTAGGTACTAGACATCTCATCCCATAGTGCTGTTTCTTGTGGAACAATTGCCAGTACTTTATCTTTGTGTGTGAGTGATTCAGATACCTGCTAAGACAGAAAAGTAATATGTTTTAAAATGAAATTTTCTACCTGTATATTAAAGAAACCTCATTGAAATGATGGAATGAGGTAAAAGCTTTGTCAGACATTTATATTAGAATGTCTCCCACCACCTGCAGTACATTAGAAATAGCTTACTTTTAGCTTTGAGGGATATACTAAGGGAAGGGAGGACAGAAGGAACAGAAGTCTGTTGCCTTGAAGGTATGGATTTCAAAAGCATCTAAGGGATTTTAGTACATAACTTCCAAGAGCCAAAATCAATGGCATTTGTGTATCCTTAAGCATTTTTGACCAATCTGCCTTATTTCACTGAAATCCTGATATAGCAAAACGAAGAGCTACATGGTTTATTAAAGTTAAGCCCTGGGCTTAATATTTGTGAATACTTTCAAAGCCACTGGTTGAGGCAGAATGGAATGGAAAGTAACTTTATTACACCCCAGCTTACAGTTTTTAGTACTTGAGTTTCGCATTGCAAAATGAGAAAATTCACATTATCATTTGAATAGCTTAAGAATCCTAGAAGTGTAGGGATCTATTCTGTACATCTAAAACTTACATGGGCAAATAACTTCTGCTAAAATGTCTCATCAGCATCACATTAATACACAGAGATTTCTTTTTTACAGCATTAACATTTTGAGGAGACTTCTTTTACGTGTCTGCTTCACTGTTTTAGATATTCCATGTAATAGAAAGATACCTCTAATGCTCCGAATTATTCTGAGGGGACGTTGTCCAGGATTCTGCCAAGCATTCTGGCAGGGTCATCTTTACCCAACTCACAGTTTACTTTCTGTGTGAATGTTGCCTACTTTACTTGCTTAGCATGTTAGTATCTGGAAGTACACATTTTCTTAGCCTTTCACTGGTGTGAAATATAGTCCCAGATGTATAATCATGTGTTGTATTTTCTCTGTTCTAGTTCCTAGTACATGAGTCATTGCATAACTGTTCTGTGCCGGACTTTTAAGAATTCCAGGAAATATAAAACTGAACTCCTGAGTACTGATGCGGTACCTTCCTCATGTTAGAAACATTTGGAATATCACATTCAAGACCTTACTTCCTACACAAGCTTAAGGAAATTTTAATGGCTAATAAGAGCTGCTGTCTATTCTATTCTAAACATGAAAGCATTCTTCTATCAAAGCCAAAACCTACTCTCCTTACTTAGGTATCAAAATCTTGTCATGGCCTGATATTTCAGAGCATTTTTAAAAATGATTCACAAAAGGTGACCTGAGCAACCATAGTATTTTCTCTCATTTCACTTCATATAAAAATAAATATATTAAAAGAAAAAAAAAAGAAAGAAAGAAAAGAAAATGCAACAATGCATTGTTTTCCACGTTGCTGGAGTTTAGAATACATCGCTTGTAACAGTATTGAATTTCTATCTTAATAACACTGCTACTTCCCTATCCTCAAGGAGATGTCGTTTATTGAAGACTTATCTTTATTCCCTTTACATTTTTTCGTCTGTTTTTTGTGTGCGTGTGATTTCTGTAGACACTGAGCATTTTCCTACCCAGTATTCACTGTGAAATCAGAAATGTATGTGACCTTCTCCAGCATGTCAATTTACAGACTCATCAGACAGATCCAGCTAGACTGACTGTGAAGTTTTTGAGCAAACATAGTTAAAAGTTAATCAGGCCAGACTTTGGACAGTTCTAATGGAAAAAGCGTATCCTTTGTCTGCTTGGGTTTTTCTGGTTTGTCAGGTCACACTTACCCGTTTTGATTGAAAATACAGCTTTATATTTCTGAATCTGTTTGGACTACAAATCAACAAAATTGGTTAAAATTTACAGAAATTAGACCTATACAAAATTTTAGAGAAATTTTTCACGCAAATATTTTCAAAGTTTTGTGGGGTGCTTAGTAGGTTCAGGTTGTAAGGTTTTTTTTTGGTTTTTTTGGTTTTTTTTTTCCTAGCTTCAGAAGCCAACAAGAAGGCAGATGCAGCCTGTGCTTTTGAGGTTTATTTAAAACTAAAGTCCCGCAAAAATCTCTTTTCTTAATTTCCCTTAAGGAACGTAATTTTATTTTTTTTCAATGATGAATCAGCAAGATTAAAAAAAAGAAAAAAAATTGGCTAGGCTGTTATGTTAGCATTCTCTCTACTTTACCATGCTGAATAAGGAGATGAAGTCTCTAACCGTGCGTGTGCTGTAGAGGCAGTAAGGATGCTCTAGGCTGCTAATCCCGAACGCTGCTGGGTGATTAGAGGAGCAGAGTAGTCGCTGTAGCAGGAGCATGTCTCAGGTGTCCCCAGCAGGCATGGCCTGTACAGAAGCAGGACGGGCAGGGGCTGCAGCCGTATTCCTGGTGTATCGGAGCCACTTTTGATGCTAGACCACCCTGATGTCTGCGGTATATTTTAATTGCTAAGCAATAGTAAACATATCAAATATTCCAATTAATATTGCTAAACACTACTAAAGAATACTAATCAAACTCCCCTTAACAGGGAAAACTGGTCCTTCCAGTACCCCTCCCTCCATGTGCCTCCACACAGGACTAACCACAGGACAGCCCTTAATTTGGACAAATCAGTGCTCAAACACTCTTCTTCTGCCTCAGAATATTTTGTTTATTTTTTTACTCCAGTCAGGCCGGTAGGCATTTTCCCACCTAAAATTCTTCCCCATATATCTCATGCCAATATTTGCATTATAGTAGATGATGTTTTTCAGGGGCTCTCCCACAGTAGCTGAATTCTGAGAGGTGACTCCCTAAAGAATGCTACTGTAGAATTCTGTGATTCTTCTGTAAAAAGAAAGGATCTTTTTTTCCTAATGACCTTCCATGTACATCAAGTCTTGGGATCTAAGCAGCAGTCTTTCTGGCTTGTGCTGCATCACATATAGTGCAGATTCCACCACAGAAGCCTAGTACGGAATTCTGGCGGTCATCGGTGAGGCGGAATAACAACCTGTGTACATCCTGAGGAGGAAAAAAAATATTTTTCATGACTATGTGGGAACATTTCACTTGTGGTGGGCCTGAAATGCAAAAAGCCAAAAGGTATTTGTACACATTGATTTGGGCCAATGGGTCTGAGCCTGTTATGAAGAATTTTGGTTTTGACAGGCTAGTCTGTCCCCTGGATCATTCCCATACAGGCGTGCAGTATATTCAGGAGTACTTTTGCAAATTTAAGGATCATATTTGCAGGCCTGCTCCCACTGCAAAGGCTGGGCAGAGGGCTGTGTGGAAGCCAACAGCGCTGGGTGCACACAGATTCCCTGTTTTCGCACAGCACAACAAGCAGAAAGGGTGGGAAGTGGACTCTTCATGCCATGCATAGCACACTTCGTTCTGTTTTTAATCTCGCAGGTAGAAATAATCTAAGTAACTTGTTTGGAGGTCACAGTGAGCAGCTGAGGCAGAACAGGGAATTTAGCAAAGTTTTCAATGGTATCCAAAGTACTTATCATTCCAAGCATGTCATCTGATTCACCCATCAATTTTCCATCTGTGTTCAAAAGGGTCAAGTACATGTGCTCTATCTATATGCAGAATTGTAAGTGTGCATGTATTTTTTTGCTACAAAATTTGCTAATATGCTTTCATCTATAGAGTGATCAGCTCGATCTGCCGGCCAAGAAAATCCTGTTGTTTGGTGACCACGTTTCAAAGCAGAACTGCTCTGCTGGTTGTGGATTTGCTCTGGCTCCAGTTAGCTTTGACTTTCAGTCAAAGCTTTACTGTGCTGCGTTTCTCTCACACTGTGAACGAAATCACTGACCACAAAATTTTCAGAGATGTAATTGAACATATTTCCAGATTAATTGCTGCATTGGACCTTGCCATTAAGAGTGTTATGTCATGTGACTGCTTGTATTGCTGTATGAAGTGTGAGTAGTTAAGGCAAATGCCTCAACAGCACGGAGCTGTTTGTATATTGGGTGTGGGGGACAGTGGGTCACAGGGAACAGAGGTCACATAGTTTATTTTCCAGGTATTTGGCTTTCTGCCTAATTAATTTTATAACGGAAACACAGATTTGTGTTTAGAGCAGTTGTGATTCATGAAAAAACTAGTTTTACTAAAATAGATTATTCCAAGTCGACAAAACTAAGCTATTTGGTTAGCATATTTAAACAAGCAAAAAAGCCAGTTGAAGAGATTTTCTTGTTTACTTTACCATACATGAGTAACATGTTGATTCTGGCTTAAGCCAGGTATTAATGAAGAAATAATTCAAGCCATATTTATTGTTATTATTTTAAAAATAATTAAAATGTGTTTGAGGCCCTGACTTCCAGAGAAGCCGAAGAGAATTATGTGCCTAAATTCCATTAAGTGATTGTCCCTTTTATGTAATTTTACGCTATTTTGAAAATCCAAACCTTGACTGTTAGATGACTTAAAATTAAAAGCCAGAATCTCAAATTCTTTTCTGGATTTGTCCCAAAACTGGCCAAGTGAGGCTAGGCTTGAGTAAGTATTATCTAGATTGAATCCAGGTACTAGGATCTGGCCTAGGAAAAGATATTTTGAAGCCTGTTTCAGAAACAGGGCTATCAAGGCATAGATTTATGGAATTATGTATACAAGCTCAAATCCTAAACGGATGCAGCAGACATGATTAACACCAGTCTTTCATTATGTGTGTTTTAATAACAATATTTTTTTCCAAACTTCCAATCGGATACATTTGTTTAAAAACTGAACAAGGATAGGTGCTTAGCTATATAATGTATGGGATGTCTTGGTAGTTACAAGGATAGAAGTTGAGGAAGCCGTGGAACGAATGGAGAAGACAAAGACTTTTCATAGAAAAATGCCATAGTATGTTGGAACACAGATTCTTGGTCCTGCAGTTGCGTTGTCAGTGTTTCTGTAGAATGGCCAAGAATTGACTGCAGCTGAACTGGATTGCCCCAAATTTAGACGTGCTACTATGAAATATTTGACAAGGATGTAAGGTTTGTAACTGGTTACAGTATACCCAACTTACACAACTACTATGTACGTGTCTAGTAGTGGGCTCTGTGGTTGTGCAATCAGTAATTGTTGATTTGAATACAGCAAAATATGGAATTTACTCGCTGTTTGGTGCTGTACTGAAGCATATTCTTTCCTAGTAGTAACCATGTCCATCACAGAAGTAATTGATTCTAATTCCTCTTTTAAAAGAAGTATTACACTGCATATATAGATAGTGCTTCATTTATTTCCTCTATTACAGTACTGTAATTTTAACATCCTGATTCTCCTGTAATTACTAGGCCTGACTGAAATCTTCTTGCTGTTTCAGGGAAAATTAAAGATGAGACAAAATTTTTAACCAAGTTAAACTTCCTTTATTTTTGTAGAACCACTACAACTTTTACTTGTAAGAAAACCTTTATAGCTCAATGAACTATCCTTTAAAGCTGCTAACTGAAAATCTGAGAATACATTCATTTTAGGTTCTTCTGTGGAGTCTGTGAGGAATTCTAGCTTGTATGTTTTACAAAAGCAATGAAGTAAAAGCTGCATTAAATGCCATTCAAACCCCCTTCTCTGCCCAGAAAAGGATTGTGTTCCTTTTTGTCCTTTATCGCCAACAAGAAGGAAAAGTAGGATACCAAACATTTAAATTCTACTCTACCACCTTGCTGATTCAGCTGCTCTTCGTGAGAAGTTTCCTGCCTTGCTATAAGGTGTTTCCAGTTGGCTTGCTCTTTCCCCACAGTGACTGCATGACCTGAACACAAAGCTGTTGAGTGCTTGTGACTGTTCACTCAACTCCTGCTCAGATTTTGGCCAGCACAGCTTGTGCTAAGGCCCGATGTGTGCTGGGGGCAGCCACTAGGTCACAGCCAGAGCCCCACACAGACGGGACAGGTGGCCAGGCAGAGCTGAAGGGCCGATGGGCAGTTGTTGCCTCCTGCAAAATTGCTGTCTCCTGCAGAAATTGTGTTTTCTCTGGCAGTTCTGTCAGAATCCACTAACTTATGGAAATGGTACAGACCAGTCCTCCAAGCTGGAAGGCATAAAATGCCAGCCTACATTTGTTGAAGCAGCTCCAACATCAGCTGGACTCCTGAGGCTTTCGTGCTTCCCGGTGTGACTGAGGTGACACTCGCACCATGGCAGAGGTGGAAGGAAGCACTCTCACTGTTGGCTAGGTAAATAATTCTTTTTTTGTTTCCCTCATAAGTGCACGATACTAAGAGTTACGGGTTACAAGTTATGAAACCCTATGGCTTGAATCGTGAAAGTGCATGATATGAAGAGTTACAGGTTACAAGTTACGAAACTTTATGACTTGAATGGTGCATAGGTGAATTTACATGCAAAGAGCCCCTGTCTATCGTGTGTTTGTTGTATTTCTTAATGAGCTCATGAAGTAAAATTGAAATCAGAGTGCATTGTCCTGTGAATTGCAGAGATCCAAATGGACCGTGACAGCACTTTAAAACAAAATGTTAAGAGCATCACCTGAAGGGAAGCCACTTCCTATAGGATACTCTCATATCTACTCACTGTTCAATCAACAGTCTATGAATAAGAATAATTAATCTGATACTAATTACTGTAGAATTCTGGATAAATTTAACACAACCTGAGACATTGTTACAATACTCCCACAATTCCAGGAACAGTCAGTCAGTCTGACTGTCTCTCTCATTTTTTTTCTTCCCTTCACTCTGTACTTATCTTAAACTGCCTTAGATCAATGGCGTGGCTCAACTCTTATCTCTCACTTATGTGGTTGTCACATTGAGCTAAAACTACCAAATAATAAGTAAATGTCATTGTTTTAATTTTTTTTTCCTCCAGCATACATGCTGATTGATCTAGGAGGAATAAAAATTCAGCACTTCATGCAGAAATATTTCTGTTATTGCAATGTGGTAATAAGTAGCTTAATGGCACTGGAAAAATAACAAAGAAATGCTTGGTCTTAGCTGCGTGTCTTTCAGAACCATATACTGAGTAAAGGAATTAAAAAATAAAACTTGTTTGGGAGTGTTTCTTTTGCACAATAAGAAAATTAAAGCTAACGAGAAAGCCAATATACAACATTTTTCCGGACATTCATAAGAAAAAAAGTGACTCTGAACAGTTTTCTTCTGGGGGAAAAAAAAATAAGAATTGCATGCACCCTAAAGAAAGACATGTGAAATAAGTACTATAATTGTTGCAAGGGTGCCAGAAATTTCTAAGTAAGCTTTTCTTTTTATGGCTATGTTCTTCCAATTTCAAGCTGGAAATGTAGAATAACAAAGATACTATGATTTGTTGTACATTATTGAAGAAAAGGCTAAGTAGAGCAATGGAGTAGCTGTTGATTTAAAGGGGAGCCACAGGGGAATTCAGACTGTTCTCCATGCTCATATTTTCAAAAGTGGTAAGTACCAGCTAGTCGTGTATGGGATTCAAAAGTACCAAACAAGGTTAGGAATCTAATTCACTTTAATTTCAGTGGAAATTATATGCCTAATCTGTTGAAGGACATTTGAAAACCCCCCTATAGAAACACGTGCATTTTTATGTTGTTGTCACTTTAAAATGTCTTGCCCAAAGTAAGTTACAAGCGCAAATCCATTCAGTAATAGCAGATTAGTTTCTATGTTGTTTCAGTTACCTATTAACTCCAGCTCTCCACACTGTGCCTTCAGTTATGTCACCCCATTCTCGCGTTTACCATCACAAATAACTGCATCTTGTAAATTCAACAGCGCAGCTGCTAGTGGCAGAGGCTTAGCAAGGTCCTCTCTGTCACACAGACTAAAGCATGAAGTTGCATGTGCCAGAAAAAGAAGAATTTGAGGGCAAAGGGAAACCATGTGTACCTTTTCCCTGCCCTTGAGGCTCCGTATAGTTGGTAGGGGCTCCCCAAACAGGCACCAAGCCACAGCCAGGGTAGGGTTTGGGGAGAGCTGAGGCATCACAACTGAGATGCAACGAGCTACCAAAGAGCCCAAGAGGCAAAACTCACATGTATGAATCACGTTCTGTTGGGAAGACTTGGCAAGGTTCTATGGGAATTAAACTTTCTGCTTTTTTCTATTTAGTTCATTTTAAAGTATCAGCAGAAAGGAAACTCCTGATGTATTTCCTGCTTGCTGATAGACAATGAATGTCCTACCACAAAAGTGCTGTTTCCTACAAAGCCTCATGCTGTCTGGCTATGAGTGATAAAATTAAGTCTTGACATTTCTTTCACATAGGAAGGATGGGAATTTAGTTTACAAGACATGCTGTTACTATTTGTGCTCTTAGATAGCTTTGGGGGAAAAAATTGAAGTTTAGTTGGGAAACTGTTGTGAGTAAACTGCATAGCCTTGTTACTTTTCAGCAGGAAGGCTTAATTCCTTTTTTTCAATTAGATTAATACAAAATAGCTTCACAAATAATAGAACATTTGAGTTCATTTTTCCTTATTGTAATGTAAATGTTATTGAGTCCTGAAATAATGTATTTTCCTAAATAATTTGGTAGTTCTCATATATCTTTTCCTTCTCTGGGATGATCCCTCTCTCTTTCCTTAGATGTAAATGGAAATAAATAGAGAAAATATGCTCATTATTAGGGAGGCTGCCAGTGTATCCGTAATTTTTCGCTAGAAGCTGAGTAAACTTAGTTATGTAATAACGTTCGAGGCTTGACTCTGTTTATTTTAAGTTGAAGTGACAGTTTTTTATAAAGTACTATCATATCACTCAACCCATTTGTCTTTCAACATGATGTGTGCACAGGTAATCTGATCATTAGGACTAAACATTTCTTATTCTTTGTTTTTAAGGGAAGATACGTTTCGCAAACAGGATATTTTCAGACGTTGGCATTAAATTGTTGTATGTCCCAACATCAAAAGAAAGAAAGATTTTTAAGGCTTAGGGTCGTAACCGCAGATTCAACTGACATTTTTGACCTATTTGATAACCTATTAACCCAATGACTCACTTTTGTGGAGAAAGTCTTATTAGTAGGTGACTGTAAGATGTATTAAGTTCTTACGAATGCAAACATTTGGGACATAAATGGTGTGATGACAATGTTTTGATTTGGATAATGTGTAACTCTGAGGATAACATATAACTCTGAAACTTTGCATATGTGGAAGTAAATTGAATCTTTACTTCCTCTATTAGTTACATTTCCCAGAAGGAGCTCTGAGGGGTGAATTTCACGATTCAGAGAGTGATAGTTTCTGCCCTGCTCCTTGCTTGCTCCTGAAGAAAAATAATTTATGTTGTTATTTTCTCTTACTGCCAATACCAATTCATATTGAGCCAATAGAAACATTTCTGGCAAAATGTGCTTCCATCAAAGAACGCTATTTTGTCATAACATAAACATTTGATGCAATTCTCTTGGTGAAAACATTCAAAAGTTTTTTCTGCTTCAGTGGAGAACACAATTCAAAACTCAAAGTCTGTTGCAAAATAGACAAGCCAGCCCTTCTCAGCACCTTCTGCTGTTGCGCTTTTCTGTTTGTCACTTTTCCCGGCCCATTTACTGTTTGCCCATTCTGGATTGTGGAGGGATGGAGAGAAAGTAGAGCTTTTTCTCTCAATACATAAAAGTTGTCCAGTGCCCTCCTGGTGTTTCATATTGTGGCATTGAGACCTCATTGCAGAAGTGTTGCTTCCAGAGAAAGAGAAATAATTTGTTTTCCTATTTAATATTGATTTAGAAAAAAATCAGAGGGAGAAATAAGTTGCCTTAAGTGCAGGAGGCTGGAAGAACTAGTCTTAAAGTCTTGACATTCCTCCAGGATTTAAAAAAGCTGTTTAATGGAAATTATGTCTAGGGCATAGTGGGGTCCATTTATGTCTCTGGAAGAAAAGTCTGAGAGAAGTCATATGGAAGTCTTGCTAGTTATGCTGTTGGAAATCATGATATAGTCTGTAGTATGAATGCTGCCTTTAGCAGAATGATATATTGAACCATAAAAGATATAGTAGAACCCAAACTTCTGTATAGAGTTTTCTTCCAAGACTCATCTTTTAAACACAAAGTAATTTATTTGTATTTTGAGCCTTAAATCCAAACATTTGGTCCTGCTGAATCTCTTAAAAACTCTGTCAGCTAATTTTCCAATTCTATTTCAGCCTTTTTGAACTTTTTTCTGGCCCTTGGGGCTGCTTGCAAGAACTTTCGGACCCAAAGCTTTTTTTGGCTCTCAGTAGTTGAAAATCATCCAGAGTTGCTGTGGAAATGATTTTTTTTCTTTTTTCTTTTGGTTATCCTGAAAAGTGGCTACATAATAAGGCACAGTTTTCTGATTATAGATAATCTCAAATCCCTAGATGCAAGCTAGAAAATTTGCAGTCGGGGTGTAAACCATATGAGTTGGACCTATATTTTTACAGTATGCGTGTTGCATACATGATGCAGCTAAAAGCTAAGTTTATAATAGCTTATGAAGAAAGGTGTGGGCTATGGAAAAGAAAATATTTAGGTCCTGCACTTGAGTCTCAACACCACCAAGCAGCACTACAGGCTTCGGGAAGAGCAGCTGGAAAGCTGCCAGTTGGGAAAGGACCTGGGGGTGCTGGCTGACGACCGGCTGAACGTGAGCCAGCAGTGTGCCCAGGTGGCCAAGGCAGCCAACAGCATCCGGGCTTGTATCAGAAACAGTGTGGCCAGCAGGACTTGGTGCTTGTTAGGCCGCACCTCGAATCCTGTGTTCAGGTTTGGGCTCCTCACTACAAGAGGGAGGTAGAGATGCCAGAGTATGGCCAGAGACAGGCAACAAAGTTGGGGAAGGGTCTAGAGCACAAGCTGGATGAGGAGTGGCTGAGGCAACTGGGGTTACTTAGTCTGGAGAAAGGGAGACTCAGGGGAGACCTTATCGTTCTCTACAACTACCTGAAAAGAGGTTCTAACTGGGTGGGTGTCAATCTCTTTTCCCAAGTAGCAAGAGATAGGACGAGAGGAAATGGCCTCAAGTTGCACCAGGAGATATTTAGATTGGATATTAGGAAAAATGTCATCACTGAACAGGTGATCAAGCACTGGAACAGGCTGCCCAGGGAAGTGTTTGGGTCACCATCCCATGAGGTATTTAAAAGATGTGTAGATGTGGCACTAAGGGACATGGCAGTGTTAGGTTTACAGTTGGATTCAATGATCTTAAAGGTCTTTTTCAACCTAAATGATTCAATGATTCTATGATTCTGTATAACCTCCTAAAGACACCATTGGTTCCTTCTTTCCTGTATGCTCACTGTTCCTCTGCTCCTCTTCTTAAAAGGCCTTTTAAGTTGAGAGCAAGCAAGTTGTATTTCATTCCATGACTAAGCAGTCTTAATGCAGTGAAAGTGTTCACCAAGTTCTTACTGCTTTTATTCTGTACTAGCATGACCACAGAGATGAGCATTTGCTGCAGGTAAGACTGAGCTGGATGCTTACTGTGTATCAGTCAAAAATAAAATGGCTCTTGATTCAAGATGAGGTTGATCAGCTAACAAATTTTCAGAAACATTTTGGTAGCTTCAGAGTTAGCTGCAGAAACTGGTTATGGGCACAGTAAACCTAGGGGACATTTATATTTTCTAGTCCAGACTTGATCAGATTCTTTTTTTGGGAGAGGCGGAGGGTGGAATGGAAGGAAGTCGGCTTTTAGATTGATGCTTGGGCTGGAAAAGATTCCTATGAGTGGAAAAGTATTTTCAGCCTATTACATTAATTCCCAGGCAGTTATGCTATGCTCATTTGACAGACAACTGTTTTTGCAATACTTAGAAGGTAGTGTTTTGTTGTGTTGTAGAATATTTTTTGGCATAGATGAAGCAAAGAGTACAACAGATTAACAGATTTGCTTAATGTCAAGGAGAAGCACTCTGCAGTAACAAGTGGGAGCTGTGCTGGCACTAGTTTGAGAAAAGAGAATGCAGGCTCTGAAATGTCACGGTAAATATCACTTCTGTGGTGGGATGGAAGGCAACAGAGCAAGTGAGCAAGATTCTGGGTCACTGCTGTAATTCGCGGAATGGTGCAGAACTGACGTGGCTTGCCCAGTGAGAGGCAACACTGGGCTTGCTGTTCCTTCTTGACATCAGTCTAAGACACAAAATTGTACCAGTTTGAGTCCATATTCTTCAGTTTTATAGATTTTTAAGACAGAAAAGATCTTCATTTATTTACTCAGCACCTCTCTAACTGTGCTGAACGCAAAGACATTTTCGATCCCCCCGCGCACCTTTATTCTGCTTCCTTCCTGTAGATTACAGATGGTAGGTTACGCTGCCATTTGTTCTTTGGTGTTTTGATTTTAGCTTCTTTTGTTAATTAAAATGCTGCTGTACATGATTAAGAAACCTCATCAAGTTAATTGTTTTTGTGTCACTAGAGCGTATTCTCCAGTTTTGAGGCTTTCTTTTCAGAAAGTGTACAAGGTTGTTTTTAAAACTTGGTGCTGTTTCCTGCACCCTGGCATACAATAAAAGTAGTCAGACTTAATGAATTTCCACTAGTGAGCTGTGGCAACAGCACTGACTAGAAACTTTTTATTTCAGACATGATGTCTGTCTTGTCTGAGTCTCCTGAAATGCTGTCATGAATGCACCTTTTTGGAGAGGGGGTGAGGCTTGCCTGTTAGGCAGCGGAAACAACTAATGGAGTTGGTTTCACGTACGCAGAGCAGAAGAGATCTTTTCCTTCAAGTGGGCCAACATCTTTGCCATGAAGGTTAGATTCAGGAGCCCTTAGTGATGAATCTGCTGCATGGTCTTCACACTGAGAATGAGGCTTCAGGATTGGATTTGTTTCCAGTTCTGTTTCCAGGAGCCCTGTCTTCTCCAGCCCCAACTGTGTGCAGAAGGGACATAGTATTTGCGTGTTGATGTAACTTTAATGGAAATCTCACACAAACAGGAGAGGAAGCCTACCACCAAACACAAGACAGGGAACTGGAAATTTTGAGATTAATCATGGCATTAATCATCTGGCAATGATTAAGCAGTTTGTTTCAGCTGTGGACTATATGATTTTTTTAAAGCACAACTCTAAGCACAGATAAGATTAATGCACATGGACTTGGCCAGAGG
This sequence comes from Ibycter americanus, assembly GCA_035590275.1. NCBI lineage: Eukaryota > Metazoa > Chordata > Aves > Falconiformes > Falconidae > Ibycter > Ibycter americanus. The sequence continues at coordinate 88,647,244 of JAVJGI010000050.1, read as the reverse complement.
ACAAGTTTCATTTCGGTGAACCCACTAATTCTCTCACCTCTGTTAACAACCCACTTTGAACGTGCACACTGCCTTCACAGCAGAAGGTGGGCAACTGTATTAATTAGTTAGGTCTTTTCCAGCAGCTGGACACTATTTGGCAGCCTCGCTACAGCGAACGTTTCTTCTGACATCTTGCTACTTGAGTTGATGTTGCAGAGTTTGTGTGCTGGTGGAAGGAAATAAGCACTGATTATCCTCCTCTGGATACTCATTGCAAGGACAAATGAGGCAACAGCTCTGTAGTCAGAAAAAGCTGGTCAACACAAAGCCTGGCTAGAAGATTTCCCTCCCTGCCCCCCACGTTCTGGATCTGCGAGCAGGGTTACGTGATAAAGCTGTTTTGCTTTTCTAGTAAATGCCAGGCCTTCATGGCTAACTTGTCTGGCTTCTTGGTGCAATGTGTTATTGTTCTGTCCCAAATGAAAACACGCTGGATGGAATTAGGAATGTGGGGCTAAGTGCCAAGGAAAACATTTCTCTGGCTTAAAAACCTGCCACCACTCAGCACCTGTCTGGGCATGAATTGGACATTGTAGCAGTTGATCCACTGCAGCCTGACTGATAGATGTGTGAAATTTTTCGCCGTGTGTTCTCAGTACTTGAGCCCCCTCTTGGGAAAAAAAGCATATGAAGCACATTAGCTTAACCCCTTTTGTGGAGAGCAGGCAGCCTAGAGAGAGGGCTTGCTCTCTTTCTTTTCTTGCTCGTTTGTGGAAAATGGGGAGAAGGAAAACACTTGCAAATCAATGCAAATTCCTGCTAGGTTAGAGGCGCTGGAGGATGGTGACAACTGGGGAAACAGGGAAAGAATAGGAGAAAGAGGGACAGACCCAGCCCAGAAGTGCACAGTGTATTCAGTTCAGGAGAAGATCTCGGTTAACGTTTACTTCTCAAGAGGAAATTCTAATTGTAACTGCTCAGCAAGGGTAATTTTTGACCGAGGAAGTATCTGGCATGGAGGACAACTAGGTCCAACTGCAAGAAGGGGTTAAGTTGGCTGGAGGCAGGAATGTCCAGGACAGAACAGACTCCCTGCAAGAGAGTGAAGTTTTTCCTTGGTGATGAGCTAACAAACGGTCTTGGCGTTGTCTTGTAGAGCATCCTGGAATGGGAACACTCAGGGGCCCAGGCTCAGTGGTCACCTTTGGGCAGCAGAGCTGGGCTGGGGGATGGAACCAGGGCCAGGCTGCCTTGCCCTGTGCAGCTGCTGTCAGGACTGATGTTGGTGCGTGTGTATATAAGGAATCTGCTTGTGATGCATCTTTGCAGACTCCATGTAGAACTGCATATTGTGGTAGGACTCTGCCCTATTCATTGTTCATTGATTTTTTAAAAAATTTTTATATTTAAGCACAAACACATGTTTACTTTGCCTTGAGGGGTACCATGGAAATTCCCCAACAGTTCCCTTCCCTATTTGTTTCCTTCTGATATGGCTGCTCAGCACTAAACATGAAACAAACAGTTAATAAATAATATTCAGGAAAATTCTGGAGTTGCAAACAGTGTAATTGCACCTGTCTGATCCTACTTTAAGACTCCTAATGGACCTGAAATAATCTATAGGTGTCAGCCATTCCCCATGGCAGTCTGTGTAAGAACTGCTTTAAAGAAAACAATTAAGTAAAATAGAAAACAACTTAAGTAAGGGCTAACACTTAGTGATGGGCAGATTGCTTGCAGGACACAAGAACTCCCATCTTCACTCTCTCACCCCAAATGTGATCTGAACCCTGAAACTTTAAAATCCAGTGTGACTAACTGATACACATACAGACATGCACAGTCCTTTATAATTTTTATTTTCACTTCTTGAATTACCCTGAGAGCAGAACAGAAGACATACAGAGCAAGGTATTTTTCTATTTCTTAAGCAGCCTGAGGGAGGATATAAGAGAAACATGCAAGAAGCCTCATAAATCTTGAGATTAAATGGCACCTTCACACAAGATCTGTAGTCAGTTGTGCCACTTCAAAATTCAGACTTCATATATTCGGGCCATATGCAAGTCTGAATTTTAAAAGCTAGACTTTTCTAGAGTGTTCAGTGAACTTTGTGAGCTCATCATTGCAGCTGAAGCTTGGCAAAGCAGCAGAGCTTTCCAGCTGTCTCAAGTCAGACATGAGATCTCACTTGCCCTCTGGAGGAGCCTCTGTTATTTAACTGCCCATAGACTTCACATAATCAGCCTCCACAGGATCTGTGAAAGCATCTTACCCTGCCTTATTTTATGGGGTTTCTTTTGTTCAGAAGAGACCTTCTTGTTATCTACCTGAATGGTTTTATGATTAGTGACATGAAGAAAAATTAGAAGATGGGAATGTCAGAAAAGAAGAAAAACAGAAGTTCTCCATGTGTATTCTATTTACCTGCACATTGCCATCATCTAGGATTAATTTCACTTTTGTATGTATTTTACTTTATATATAATTTAAGACATTAGTCTATTTAGAAACTATAACGTTCTCTTTTTGCAATTCATCTCAGCTATCAAAATGCAAAAAACTGCAAGGGAATAAGATCAACACAGGCAAGAAATTTGCCCTGTGATATCCAGAGCCTTTGCATCAAAACCACACAATTGTAACAAGCTGCTGACACAGCTGATACTCAGGGTGCAGCTGTTGCTGTATCCTGTGCTCTTATTGATCCTTTAAGCAAGGGATTGATGAGACAATTAGAAATGGATAAGCTTCAGAAGTTCAGTCTCGATAAGCTCTCACAAGTGTTAGATGCTTACACAAAGCTTATCTTGGGTCTCAAACTTTGTGCCAGAAAGGGCACAAATGTAAACTCTCAAGATTTATGAGGCTTTGTGCATCTGCTCTTGGTGGAAATATTATGAGAACAGCTTTTTCTCAGAATCCAGAAGATTAACTGATGTATTACAATGTGTAGGAGATACTAAATCAAATTCTCCTCTTAGACAAGCTTTTACAGTTTTCCAGGTTCCTGTACAGTTAAGTTAGTCAGCATGGTTATTTATCCACCCATACTAATGTCAGTTTCTTATAGGAAAATATTGTTTATTTTTTGTTAAAAGGATAAAGTACTAGTAACCTGTAATGTGGCACACTCATTACAGGTAATCAGCACCTAAAGCCTAGTATATTACATTCACAACAGTTCTCCAGGTAACTTTCTTCCTTTCTCTCTTAAAAAAACCCAAGAATTTTTAAAAAACACAAATAAATTCTCTACAGCCAAGCTAGAAACTTGATTATTTTGGAAGGGCAGCTGAAGAAGTTGTGAGGAAGTAAAGGTAAGCAGGAGAATTTATGTGGCAATATTACCACAATTATCTGAAATTTGTCATATATGACACTATCAGCATAATCCCTTGGGTGAGTAGTCATAACATATGGTGATATAAGAAGCTTGGTAGGCTGGGAGTTCACTTTCTCAGCGGAACAGAGGTGATGGGTACTGACTGGAGTAGATTTGTTATGTATAATTTACATTGTAAATACCAGTCTGAATATCTGTTCTAAAGAAACATCCCTGGTATTCATACATGGAGAGCTTCTTAATGAAGCTTTTTTGCTGATCTTGGTCTTTCCTTTTGTCTTCTGAAACTAAAACAGTTTGGTTTTGGGACATTAGCTTGTATACCTCTTCTTCTGAAGTATATTTTGGTACTGGATGTCCAGCTGCAGGGATGTTATTTAGTCTTAAAAGGGGATTAGGTTGTACTCTAAACCTGACCAGGGAGAAAATGGATTGAGATATTTTCTTATATATATAGTCCATTCCTCTAATTAGTTAATTTTAGGAAAGAGCTTACCTTTCTGTGAGAGTGAGTGTGAAAGGCAGGTAGATTAACAGAGCCTTTGTTCTCCCGTGGTTATTCTGCATAAGAGGAGAAAGGAAGACATGATTTTCTTGGGAAAAGTAGGCTCCTCTCTGCTTGAAATTCCAATATGTTTTCTGCTAATGCACCGCAATGTACTGTTAACACGGGTAGCGTGTGCTATGCAATGTATATTCTGTGGTGTACAGAGGCAGATGTGTGATGTGCAAGTAATAAGCCTTTAGTTGTAGTTAACACTACTGAATTCTATTGTTTGACTTCTTACATATATCTTTTCAAATTAAAAAACTTCTAAATGCCATACCCTTAAAATATTATTTGTTATGTGTTGGTGAAACAGAAGTGGCATTGGTGCAATGTCTTTATGCTGGAGTATTTGTAGGACCAAGGAATATACCTATGAAAGAAACTCAGTGACTCTTGCTCTAGAGTTTTCCATCATTTGAAAATCTTAGAAGTCACATGGGAGTTCAAACCAACTAAAGTAGGCTGCATAGTAGAAAACATGATGTTGTGTGTCACTAATTTAATTTAGAACAAGAAAAAATCGAGGAGGATATTTCTTCTTGGAATAACTACAGAGTAACTTCTTCTTTTGAGGTCTATGGGGAAGCCAGTGTAAAGCATTCAAGAGTACCACAATGTACAATCTCAGGACCAGCCCTGGTAAAAGTCAGTAGACTGTAGCAAACAAAATATTCTTTATTATTAAAAGATTATTTTTGGATCAAGCTTGTCTGTGTTTCAAAATTTATTTTAAACATTCAAGTCCAATATAGACTTCCAGCTGTTTTTCATGAATTACTCTGTTGATTAGCTTGTTGGCTCCCAAGAGAAAAATTAACCTATTTATACTGAGGTGTGTTGGATTTCAAAGTATTTGGCAGCACCTAAGAAAGGCATTGTGAAAATAATTCAATTAAAATTAGGAGAGATAATTGCAGATGTTTTATCAGTCTTGAAATAAGCCTCTGCCTTGAGGTACAACTGCTAACTGCTATAGCACCGTATTCCAGAAGCTGTCTTCTGAAAGGTTCTTCAGAGACTCCTGGCATTATTCAGAGGAAATGTTCTTCCCAGTGTGCGTAAGGGTTGGCGTTAGATTCTAGACTGTAATACCAATATTCTGAAATTACAAAACATATTAAAAGAAACAGGTTTAAAAATATTGCTTTTGTACTTCTGGGTTCTGTTTTATTATTATACATAAACACAAGGTTTTCCAAGTGATTACTCATGACTTTGCAAAGCTGGATTTCAGGAGCATTTAATCACCTTATGTAGATTGGATATCTGATCTTTTTACTGAGGGTAATTGCACTACTGTAATACTTGCCAGTACTACCACAAAAAAGTACCTGTGATATATCTTTATTAATCAACTGAATGTAGCTCTCATTCCTGGAAAAGAATGCTCTTCCTAATGCAGACCATGAGGCTGTTGGCCGCCTTTGCCGTGATGTTGCATTGCTGGCTCATGGTCAGCTTGAGGTCACCAGGACCTCAGGTGCTTTCTCTGCAGAGCTGCTTTCCAGCATTCAGCCCCCAACATGTGCTGGTGTCTGGGATTGCTTGTCCTCAGGTGCCTGACTTTGCATTTCTCTTTGTTGAACTTCATGAGATTTCTCTCAGCCCAGTTCTTCAGCCTGTCCAGATCCCTTTGGATGGCAGCACAGCCATCTGGTGTATCAGCCACTCTTCCCGGTTTTGTGTGGTCTGCAAACTTGCTGAGGGTGCACTCAGTCCCTTCATCCAGATTGTTAATAAAGATATTAAACACTATTGGCCCCAGTGCTGACCACTGAGGTACACCACTAGTGACTTGCTTCCTAGCAGACTTTGTGCCATTGACCACGACTGCTTGGGCCTGGCCATTCAGCCATACCATGTGATACCATGCCAGATGTTATTAGCAGTTGGGTAGTAAATTGCTTAAACACAGTTCATGGTTGAAGTTCTAAGTCCTGTTTATTTCTTCATTTACAGCACAGATTCCAACTTTTTAGGAGGCCATCGCTACCTGTAGTTACTGGCAAAAGAAGTTGGGCAGCTAGGTATAAGATACTAAAACTTAGCTTTGAGGTGCTAAGAAAAGCAGGAGATAATTTTCAGCGGTCTTAAACGTCACAGTTGCTTCCCCTGGAATTTGAAAAAGCTTGTTTCAGATCTTTAGGAAATGTCTTAAGGCATGCCATTCCCACCTACTTATTGAATTAGGCTGTCTAGAATTCCTTTTGGGGAATGTTCAAACACATGATTTCTTGACTCTGAAAAATTTCAATTAATTTATTTCATGCCCTATGAAAAATTAGAACCATCTTTATACAAAAGCAAAAAAAAAAAGCAGACTGTACTGAGGCATCTCTTCATCATCTTCATCATCTGAAAATCTGAAAATCCATGACTGTGACCCTAAATGTGACACATGACTCAAGCAGCTTAAAGAAAACTTTAATACCCATGTTTTTTAAAGGTGGGGGGTTTTCTGGTACATGATGTCTCGTTATTTCAGATCACTAGACTTTTTTAGTGTTTTCTGTACCTGTATTTTCCATGAAGTAAATCAACTGGGAAATTTACTAGAAGTATTGATTTAGACTGTGCAGGGCTTCTACGTTCCGGTGTCTTAATATATGCTAATATTGCTACATCTTCGGAAACTGGGATATCTAGGTACCTTTACAACTCTGGACTTGAGTTTCAGTAAAGCCTTCATAAGAGTCTTCAAAAAACTGTTTCTGCTGGTTTGATCTTTACAGTCTTAAAGTCAGATACTGCACTGGCTGTTATTACATTGAAATTGTATTTATCTTGGTGACCTGGAATAAGTGGAGTGTTTGAGACAGAGATAACTTGTCCAAGAATCAGAAAGTGTGAGACAGAGTATCTCTGTAATCTTTGGTAATCTTCTGTAATTCTGGAAACAAAGGGAAAATAAACATGGTAACATAGTATAAAAACATTTTGAAAAAAAAAGTCAATATTTATGTTAATAGCAAATAGAAGACTTTATGCACAACAAAGATACAGGAAAATACTGCGTGAAAGTGATCATGGTGTACTAACATCATACATTCCATAAAATATCCATCTGTATTTGCATTTTGTATAAGAGTGTATTTAACACCGTATCAAAGTCATTGAACAGCTAATATAAACCAAACCCAAAATTATATATCCCTTGGAGAAGAATCTGAGTGTTGAGTACAAAGACCTAGGTGTTTCGCTGTCACCTAAGCCATGTTGTAGGAAATTAAGTTCAAAATGTAAATTGAGTTGAAGTGTTCCTTAATCCTGGTGAAATTTCAGATTTAAGGATTAGTTTTATGTGACATTTTAAATGTTACAATCTCTTGCCTTTTTTTTTCATTAACAAAACATGCCACACAGATAAGAAAATTGAATGTTTTCTTCCAGACCTTGAGTGGGTCCTACCTATAAGGACTGGATTAGAATAATTGGGTTAGTAGAATAACCCTATATATGTTTTCCATGGAGGAATTTTCCATGTATTTAGGTGTTTACCTTAAGGAATGAATTCAGGGTTATGAATTCTGAATGTAAACAGGCATTAATACTCCTTGCAAAGGCATGATTTCAAGCACATTTTTCTCTCTGTTGACTGATACTAATTGACTCTGCACCAGGTGTCTTACATCTTATGTGTAGAGATCCCAGGTGTGTAAATGTGGGCTTTGGAACCAACTGGAACAGGAAAACACCAGCCTAATTCCCCTAATTCCCTTTGCCTACCTAGTTCTGTTTGGGTGCTCTGAAGCGTTCCCGATACGCTCTGAAAAGGAAAAAATACTCCATTGTGTTGGGATATTACAGAGTTCTGCAGAGAAACAGCCTTCAAGTGGATAGTAGTAGGAAAAGATCTTGATAACAGAGCGGTGTGAAGCTTTTATGAACACCAATTGCTTCAGGGCTCACAAGTGTAAGGCTGAAATTGGAGTGCTTCTGTGGCAAAGGGATGTGATCAAACCCCCTGGTACATACATGTTTTTGTGCAGGGTTGTAGTCTGTAGTAATAGTGACAGTAACAAAACTAAGCAGTAAGCAAAGCACTTGGTTCTTAAAACAAATTTAAAATTACAGTGTTTTATTTGCAGAAATGATTATTGAGTTGTAGAGGCTGCTGAAAACTACAATTTGTCAGCTTTGGAAGTAGTCTACTGAGAAATTAATCACAATGCAAAGTGTCCACCTTTTTAACACCTTGGGCTTAAATCATCCTCTGGAAGGACTATTTGGTTCTTTTGCTACAGTTAATACAGAAGTTAATTTTAGGAATGAATAACCAGTTGTGAAAACTGCCCAGGACTGCAGTGAGATTAACTAAACTAGAACATTACAATTTGGAATACTCGATAGGAGAAGAAGTGTGAATGATGTGCAATAATAGTCACAAATCCTGTAGGAAGTGTGGTCTTATCCTGGCTAGGATTAGAGAAAGGCAGAGGCAGACACTCTGACTCTTAACGTTGAACTTCAGCTTGGGATCTCATCATATCCAAATGATGCACCTTAATATATGACTGTAATCAAAGACACATCTGGATGGCTTTTTGACAGTTCTCACAGAAGAAGCTCAGATTGCGGCTGGGCATTTCATTTTGTGGCATCTGGGAGCTGAAGATGTTCTGCCTTCTATAATGAAGCACTTTTTTATGTGGTTAAAGTACAACCTTAGAAAGGTTCTGCACCGAAGCCTTCACTCTTTAATACAACTCACACTTTGTCGTGACAGAGTATACTGAATGGTATTTCTTGGCAATATCAAAGTGCTATAAAATAGACAAACATATGGCTCAGATACTCAGCTGGTTAAAAGGACCGCTGGCTGCAATGAGCTACCTGCTTTTATTTCAGCTGGGAATGGGACCTTTAGTTTTCCTAAGAGACTCCTCAGACTGCTTCCATTTTGTCATTACATGAAGCTGTCTGCAGTGGAGGATGTTGCCTTCTCCCTGCTATATAACCTTCCTATCTTTAATTGTTTGTTGTGTTCATTGCCCCCCGCCCCCACCACACTTTGCTGCTTCTGTTTTGTATTTTAAAGATCTCGTGTCTCCTTGCTTGGGGTTTATAATTCTCCAAGACAAGTTTCACAATGTGTGAAGTAGCCTGGGTTCAGAAATGGGAGAGTGGTGTACTGTTTCCACAGATGTTACATCAATGCGTCACCCTTCCTTTCCCCCCTTTTTTTTGTGCTGTACTGTCTTAAGACATACTCTTCTATTTTATCATGTGGTCAACTGAAAATGTTTTGTAGGAACTGTGGCTGGTTTGTAAGGCTTCTAGAGGGGCACATTTTACTTAAACACAAACAGTGAAGAAACAATCCCATAAGCAACTTTCAAATTATATAAGCAGATGAATATGCAAGTCTCTAAATGTTGCTTCTAGCAACTAAGTGATAAATATTTTTAGAGATGAAAGTTCTGAAGAAAAAAGATTTTAAAGTAATGTATATTTTCCCTGGAAATTTTTATATATATATATATTTTTTTTTCCTTCTTCATTCCCTTCCCCCTCTAGCTTTGTGGTCCTTTTTTTCATAATGAGTTATACCTCTTCATCATTTTTGGATTTTTAAGTGTATTTTAGACTTTGCAAGGACAAATTAAAATTAACTGTACAGAACAAAATCCTATAAGTATTCTGGTCTGGAACAGAAAAAGTGAGGAGGTACATAATTTTCTCTGAAAATGGGAGACACTTGCCTCTACTTAGGTAAGTAGATACTGATGACAAATCCCTACTGAACTATCATTGCTGATATATTTCTGCAGCCATTAATTCCACAATGCAGACTTGCATAATGTAAGATTTTTATATTCTGCAAATATCTTAGAATTAGAGAATAATTCAGGTGGTGTCTAGTCTACTTTCTTTCTCAAAGAAAAGCTCCAAGGATGGAGACTGCACAGCTTTACTGGGCAACCTACTCACTGTGCAACACTCTTTGTGGTGCGAATTCCTACTTGTGCCACATTGGAACTTCCCATTTCTGTTTTTGATCACCACTTCTCATCCTCCCACCGTACACCTTCAGAAAGAGCCTGGGCCTGTCTTGTTGATGACCCACCCATAGGTATTGGGGGACTGTGATCAAGTTCCCCTGAAGCAGTCTCTTCTCCAGGCTGAGCAAGCTCTGGTCCGTCAGCTTCTCCTCACAGGGCAAGTGCTCCAGCCCCAACCATCCTGGTGGTCCTTTGCGGAACTTGGCCTGGTTTATCACATTCTTCTTTTCACGGGGAGTGGGGGAAGCAAAACTGGATGAAGTATTCTGAGTGCAAAGTAAAGCGAAACAATTTCTTTCTTCAGTCTACTCGCTGCATTCCTCTCAGTACAGCCCAGTGTGCTGTTGGTCTTCCATGCTGCCAGGGTACGATGAGTGTAGAAGCATACTTAGTTTTACAATAAACAGTGATGTCTTAATTTTTTTAGATCAGTGTAAAAAACTAAAGTTTATATGAAAAATAATCTTATCTCTCCTCTCCAGAAACCTAGCTTCCAATGTTGTAAGCAGCCAGAAATCACACTTTTTTCCTACTGTGAACATCCAATGTAGATGTATATGTGTTTATATCAAATAGAAAGAAACAGTGCCGGTTTTGTTACTGATGGATCTTTGCTATACTGTCTGGTTTTTTGTATCTCCATTTTATGAAGATATCCATTTATTTTACTTGATAATCAAGAAATACGGTAGAACGCCTTCAGTGCTTAGTTAAGCACAGGTATTTGGATGGCCAGGACTGCCATCGAGCTCTTCAATTCTCAAATAGACTGTGATCCTCTTCAATGTAAGTTAAGAACCCACCCTTTTTTATTGTAGTGTGTATTTTCTGTGCATGTGTACAGAATTACTTACAGAATTACAGTATTGTATGTAGACAGAAATTTAAATGGGCTTTAGCATATTATGCCAGCATTTCCCAGAATACTGTAACATTGGTGTGTTATAATACATGCAGCTTAATAGAGAATATATAATACATAACACTACCCTGTGTACCAGCTGCAGGATTAATAGCTTTCGTACCAGAGCTATTGTGTGTTGTGTATTTTTATCACCTTTCATTCTGGTCAGAGAGTTGAAAGGAACACACACACACACAAAACAAACAAAACCCCAAACATCCACATTGTCTCTAATCTCAGATCTTAGCTGAAAAATTGATGTGTTTCCTCTCAAAGACTAATTCATTAGTTTCTTTACAACTTATAAATACATTTTAGAAAACAGTAACTACTTACTTAAGATACATATTAAAATTTTAATTGTGAACATATTATTACTACATATTTATGATTAATATGCTGTGTTGTATGAAGTTATAAATCTGTATTTTTTCCTAATATTCTTTTGTTTGTGTGTTGAAAAATGTCCTTGCATATAGATAAACAACATGCAAAACTCCTTTCAGGACTGCATTTACAGCATGTCACAAGAGAGTGCAGAATGCTTCAGTGTGTAAAGCTCTGCTCCTGCAAACACTGATGTAAGTACTTCCCCACAAGCCTGAGAATAGTCCGAGTGATTTGAATGAGTCTATTTAGAAACTGATGTGTTCGAAATTAAGTGTGTGTATAGATGTTTGCAGAAGTAGGGCTTGAACTAACCTGTGTTTTGTAAAAAGACAACTGGAGAAGCAGCCCCTGCCTATGCAGAAATGTCACGAAGTACTAAAAGACACTGAAAACAGAGGTGAATCTAGATGACTGTTTGGGGGTGGGTGGGTGGAGGAAGGACACGAGCCCAAAAAAGCCCAGGCCTTCACAATTCTATACATAAAATTGCTGCCTTTATTTAAAAGGTCTGCTGGTATATCACCTTGTCATGAGTGACCTTTTGTTGTTCAGGTCTTCCTTTCAGAAATAAATAAGAATGAAAGGAACACTTTGCAACACGTTCCAAAGTATTGGGGCAAATGCCTTTAGAGAAAAGTATAGAAAGCTTTCCTATACATCGGATAGTGAAGGAAATGTTAATTTAATGCAATTTACTTTTTTATTTAGCGCTTAAGTTTAACATCCCTGCCAAGATCTAGCTATACAATAACTAAGCACTTTAGCATCTGCAACTTCTTAAAGCCCTGTTAAACAGATGTAATTCCTGGCATAACTTAGTTCTTGCCAGCACTTTTTGTTACATTCCACTAAGACCAAACAGGAAATATATTTCCTTCAGTCTAAGAGCTCAGGAAGAAAATGAGCCTCTCTATAGCACAGAACACAAGGAGACCTTCATTGCTTCATACCATCAATAAACAGGTCAATGGTGAAGTAAATGGGCAGTACTCTTAGTGTGTTAAAGACGTAAGCAAATTTATTGATATTGATTCCTTTTAATTTGCATATTCAGTATTTTTTACTCTTGCAGGTTTTAGGCATCTGATCATTAGAACATGTTCTCTAGTGCCATTATTATTTTTGTTCAGTATATATTCACAGTATCTCTAATGTACATTTTGCAAGCAACTGAAGTTTGGATTTTAGTGTTATTTTTATTAGCTTTGAGTGTGGAAAAATGCAGAAAGAAAAAATCCTAGAGGATTTTTAAACCCACTTTGTCATTTAATGTGCAGTCAACACCTGATGCTGTGGAAAACCCCTCCACAGATCTTACATACAGATCTTAACCACAGACCTTGTGCATGGTGCGTGTTATTTCAGGGAGACATAAGAAAATTAGTAGTGAAGATTCAGAATGAACTTGTACCTTTGCATAAACCTGAAATTAAACCTTTTTTATGGTTGAAAAAGTTTATTTGTATTTTATTTGTTTATTGTATATAATTTCTTCTTGTAGCTCTGCCCTCCCTGGTTTGAACGAGGCCCGGAAACGGAAATACTGAAATATTTGCAGAAATGTTATTCTTTAGTCTATTTTTGGCTTGGGGAAACCACAAAGAACTGGAAATCCCAGGAGAAGACCAGTTCTTGTGAAATGTTGTCAGCCATGTTTCCAGATGTAGAGATTTGAAAAACAAACAAACAAAAAATGTTCAGGATTTATCCCAATTTATGAATCTGCTGAGTTTTACCTGCCAGTTATTCACGGGAAAGTCATTGAATATTTCTTTGGGCTCACACAAATCGGTAAAAAGGATGTGTTGCCATATGTCTTTACAGCTCTTGACATAACACTAAACAGCCTCAGTAATGCTCAAACTAAATTATGACAGAAGACCGCAGGACGGTTTTTTGCATTAATTCAAAGCAGATCCAAAATTTAAATATCCTTTGCAGAAATTTTCTAATCTCAGAATCTTCCCCAAATCCAATTTCTTAATATCTGGAGAAGGAACAAGGCTGTGAATAAGCATGTGTACACGCACGTATGTATGACTCAGATTCATTGAATAGGGTTATTGCACGCAGGTCTGGGCTTGATTTTTGATTAACAAAGCTGAACTTTCTATCTGATTTCACTTAATCTAAGTTAGCAGAATTCAGAATTTTCCCTTTGGTTTGTGACTTAAGTAAATTCTTTCAATTAGTCATTTGAATTTTTTTACTATTTGTAAAAAATGCTTGGATACTGGTATATTTGACCCATTTGAACATTGTTTTTAGGTTAATTGATATTTCTAATCAATACTAGTACATATTATATATTCCACCATTCTGTGTAGTAGATAGGAAGGATAACTACTTTTGAATTTGATTAACCACCTAATTTATTGTTTTGGGTTTTTTTATAAACAATTTCCTCTGAGAAGGATATTGCCTGTAAGCTCATCTATAATGCACATCATGCACTAAACAGATCTTTTGTCATAATTTCTAGACTTACCTCTGTAGAGGAACTGTAGAGGTTTAATTAACATTGATAATATACAGTTGTGGGCTTGCTTCTGGGGCAGTGGGTTGGCTGATGTGGATAATGTACAGCGGTGGCTTGTTCCTGCTAAGTAGCTAAATAGCCCTGAGGAGCCTGGAAGAGGAGCACTGGGTGAAGAAAGAGGAGACCAGATGAAAAGAGGACCCTGGGTGTAGGGGAGACAAGGAGAGGCCCTGGGAGAAGCTCACAGAAGAAGGGGGCCCAGATGAGGAGAGGCTGGCTGGAGGAGAAGCCAGGAGCCCGGACGCAGCAGAGGCAAGAAGCAGGGTGGACTGGCCTGAAGAGGATGAAGAAACAGCACGGACCGTAGGTGAACTTTTGGAACCTTGTGTGGGAAAGCCTTGTTGCGGCGTGATAGTTTTGTACTGCTGCGACATATCTCTAAAAAATACTTTTGAGAACTGAGTTACAGAGGAATACTGCAGCATTTTGTTGCAAGTTATTTGTTCTTTCTAGCATTAGGCCATTTTAAACCGTTTGGCCTGTATGTTACAGGACCAAGGCATTTGCTCTCTGACACTTGTGAAACATTTTTCAGATATAGCTTTACTTAGAATTCTGGGGTTTTAAAATATTTTGTTTTCATTATTGTGGTGTTGGTTTGTAGTGAGTTGATAAGGTCAAACTCTCTTTCCAGTTGCCTGCAATATTGTCTGTAAATGCAATGGGTTATGCTGGTTACAAATATTGTAACTGGCTATGCCTGTAACTTAGGCTTGCTACTTATGTCTATAGCAACTTCATGGCCAAGCTGGAGCCCAACACTCTTCTCAGTGAGAGGTTAAACACTCACGAGCACTGAACTTGCAGCAGGGAGCATGAGTAGAGCGGAGCGCCGGGGTGCAGCGCTCCAGCCCCGCGGCAGCAGGCACGATGGGGTGATGGCTCTCCAGGGAGGGGGGTTGGATGTGGGTGCCCCAAAGGACAGCTGTCCTTTTCTAGTCTGCCTCTGTGAGACCACTCCCAGTCCGGTTTAGGGCAGCATCGAAGAGTGAGCTTATGTTTTGGGACTGTTCTGTAAAATGACCTTAAGACTGTTGGGTTGGCTGTACAAGGCAGAGGAGAGTTGGTAAGCTGCTGCTTGCTGCCAGCTGAGCCAAGAGAACTGGTGCAGAGTAGCTTGCTGTGTCCTAATGCTAAGGCTGCTTTCAACTGATTCCTGCCTTTTCACACTGGAAACATCTAGAAGTATTCCTACTGTCAACTGCAGAGAAAAGAGAGTCCTGTAATTGCTCCTCCATGCTTCTTGGTTGTTACATATAGCAGCCCAAATGAGGCGGCTGTCTCACCGAATTAGTGAGGGGGGGTTTCCACACTCAGCGACATCAAATATCCACGTGCCTTCGCCGGCTGAGCGGAGTTTGAAAGCCTTATGAACTAACCGTGCTCATCTTTGGCTGCTCGCGGATTGCTGTGTTGGGGAAGACATGCAGGAGATGGGTTTATTTTCCCTGCACTACTCAACATATGTCTTGCTGTTTGTTTGACTTTTTTTTTTTTTTTTTTTTTTAAGATTATGTAGTTATCTTAACAGGCCTTTGAAAAAAGTTCAGTCTGTGAAAGAGGAGAGAGGCAGAATTTCAGAAAGTCCAGCAAGAGATGAATTATTTCCATCAATAACTTTGTTTCATTGTAAGTAAGTGCTGGTATTTTTTTACAGAAATGCTTTATGAAGGTCTAGGGCAAAAATCTCAAATATTTTAGGTTCAGAATTCTGTAATGCGACTAGAGTGCTGTGGGAATATTTCAGAGGCTTCCTGTAGATTTCTTAAGTGCCTGGAGACAGTCTGTGTATAAGATTTTCTTGACTGTACGTGATGTTCAGTTAGTATTTCCATTTATTTAATAACCAGTAAATTTAAAATTTAATAACAAGTTAATTTTTTGAGTCCAGTGTGCTAAGCTGCACCAATTAAATGATTTTTTTGCTTTTTTGTGCATAAGTTTCTAGTAAAGTTCACCTGGGACTGAGACAGTGACATCCATTTACCTTTCCCATTATTTACATAATTGGAAGACATTGTAAAAAAAAAAAAAAAAAGTAAAACTTACTGACATTTATGGTTCAATGAAAGCTTGCATGATAGTCTTACAAGGCTAAAAAGAGCTGAATATTAGCTATTTGATTTCAATATATTACAAAAGTAACGTTTGTTTCTCTGTACTTGCTTGGATCAAAGCTTTCAAACACTTTGTGCCTGGAAAGGAGTAAAGGATTGACCATCACCTCCTCGAAAGTGTCTGTCTTGGCTGGCATAAATTTAAGAACATGACCTAACATGTAACACGATTGATGGGATTTTTCAAGAACTGTTTGTTTAATCCTTCTTTTTTCATGACCTATAATAAAAATCCTGAAGTGGTAAAAAGTGCATTTTCAGATATTACATGTGATTAATATAGTTATTACTCAATATATTTACATACAGTTTGCGCTGGTCCATCAATTTTGTAAATTTACTAAACACACTAAGACAGGTATGAATGAATGCTTCATACTCTATTTTTCCAAACTTCAAAGTTGGTGGTATATTCTGCGTTATATTTGCTCTGTTGTGTTTAATGAGATTTTTTGAACACTTAATGAAATCTATGATGCAGTTCTTCAGTGAGTGGTATTTGTAACCATTTTGGCTTGTTTTTATTAACGATCTTGAAGAAAAAATAGAAGGATGCTGATGAAATACATGACTTTTTGTGTAAATGCCTCCCAGCTTTGTGAAAAAGTGTATGTAGACTGTATCAGGCATGTTCATGGTAAGCTGAGGGATCATTAATTGGAAATAACATGGAAAGACTTGACTATATGGCACATGTCATTGTTCTTCACACCATGAAAAAAGGCAGAAATCCTCAAACTTATTTCATGAGGTATTTCCAGTAAGGGCTGAAAGATAAGTGTCATTTTAAAACCTACTGATCAAGTCTCACTTGGGTATAATCCACCATATCAAACTGAAGCTATTACAGACAGGGATAAATAGGAGAATAGAAAATGTGCTTCACAAGAGACTAGAAGATGTTGACTTTCTATAAACACTATAATTTCTTTCAATTTGGAAGTTAGGAGAAACATTTCTATCAGCTAAGGATTGAGCTTTTCAAACACTTCTACAAATACAGACAGTAGAGGCAAGTTTTTGATGCTCACCAAACATGCACAAACGTCTAACCCCTCTTTTAAACCCGTCTGTATTCACAATGGGGCTCAAGTCCGTGTTCCATGGGAAGGTATGACCTGACCTGAATATTAGGGGGGTGAACCTGAAGATTCAGGATTTCCTTGCAACTTCCTTATCTTTCCAGATTAATAACCTCACTGTGAAGGGTAAAAAATTAGTCCGGGAAGTTCAAATGACTTAAGTTTCTTACATGCATGATTGGTGAATGCACTGGGGCATTTCAGAATTTATTTTCACCAAATTTGAGGAATATTTGGAATTGAATATTAGTAAGAAAAATTTATGCCATACTTCTCTATTTTTCACATACTTTAGAAAAGTCTTTGCATCTTCTGAATTCTGGATGCTACTAAAATCCTGCCTTGAAGCAATTTGCTAATGTCACTGCAAAGTTGATTTTAATTATATAAAGTGTTAGCTTTCAGAACCCTGCAGGATAAGTATCATAAGTAAAGCAATTTATGCACAGCTTAAATGCACATTGGAGGGAGGGAAAAAACTTCCAAAGGACAGACACATGCTTCTTTCCATTGGATCTTGCCTCTAAATGTCAACACCTTTACCATGCAGCAATAGGCACTAAAGTTACCCATTAAAAAAGTGACATCGCTCTCAGTAATGAACATAGCACACGCTGTAGTTCTAGGTTCATGTTAACAAACTCATAAAATCCTGTCAGCATTCTTCATCTTTCAAACACAGTGAAAAATTTGCTGTCAAATATACACTAAAATTTTTGAGGGGGAGAAATACCACATAGCAAAGCAAACATGAGGAGTTTTACTCATTATGTTTCTTTGCCTGTTGCTGTTTTCATGCATGTCAAAGGAGTTCACCTGTATTCCTCAAATGTCCCATCACAGACTATATTTAAAAATAGTTCCTTCCTTAAAAATTTTCTGTGGTAAAAGCAAATGCTGCCAAATTATGCAGCAATCCTTAAAAGTTTTTAAACTTCTCCATCAAGCTTTATGTCAAATTTGTGTTACACTGAACATTTGTCCAGAATGGCAATGTGCATGTAATCGTATTTGTATGAAACTGTGTGTTGAGGGCAGGTTTGGGGGATATCCCATGGAATCCTGTATTTCTTTCTCCCATCCAAAGTGGTGGTGTTTTTCTGTGCCCCCTACAATCAAGAGGAACATGGCTGTTGCTGTAAAACTGAAGGTTGGGGACATACGTGTAGTTTTCACCAAACAAGAGAATGTAAGATTACATCTGTTTTGAGTTAAATCCAGCAGGATTTTTGGAGTAGCAATTGGAAGAATCTTCCTGAGAAGAATTAATTAGATACAAGTGGGGCATGGCTAGGCTCAAAACCTTAAATATATGCTACCCTTGCTTTTGGTGAGAAACCCAAGCTATATGTTCTGCAGCAGCCAGACCAAGCAAGTCCTAGAAACATCAACAGCAAAAACTTTGTTTTGTCCTCTTGTTTTCTTTTTGAAGCTAGGTATCTAAATGTAGGAGGAACGTGCTTGTGTAAACTTTTTGGGGTGTGTTCTTTTGGCTGAATTAGTAAAATAAACCTAGGCACCGTAGAAAGGGTGTGTTGCTGAGTTTTTGTTTTGACCTGGGCCTCTGACAGAGCTTCTCTCTGTCTGTAAAGTCCTTGGCTCTGCCACCCTCTCCACCCCCTCCCCTCCCCTAAAGGACAAATAATGTATTTTTGGCTTCCATATGTAATAAATAGGTGGTCTCTCTTCAGAGCTTTCCAGTGCCTCCCCTCAAATGGCTGAAGATGGTTAGCAGAGGCCAAGTGGATTCACTCTTCTCTTGGATCTAAGTCTCTCCTGCATCTGTCTTGGACCTCCTCAGTATTGCCAGCCCTCATTGTCCTAAAGAGGAAAGCACTGGGCCCAATGCACTGACGTTTTCCAGCTGCAATAGACAAGGAATCTAGTATCTATTTCTTCTTTTGGAATTGTGCTGCAAGGCCAGCGTTCAAAGAGGTCTCCACATGGTCATATTAGGTCATAACCAAGAATTTAGAAGGGTGATGCCTGTGTATTCATAAAATTATTTAAGAACAAAAGCTAACCTGGGAAGATTTTTTCCCCCCCACGGTTTTGAAACCCCAGACTGGTGAGATTCCAGAATATTTCATCCTCTATGACCCTCAAGCCTCACAGCAGTCAGATAACGTATATGCTCAATTTTGTTTATTTTTAATCGCCATAAAACTTGTGACATTTTGCTAGTCTTTTCCAAAGACATCTTGAAAGAGAGAATTTAAAAACCAGGGCAACATTTATTATTTAGGGATGTCCTCCCTGCTGTGAAGAAGAATTTAACCTTGCTGTTGCTCGAATGAAACATTTTTACTTTAGTTAAAATTCACAATCCAACTTCTCATGTGTTTCATATTTGTTATTTTGTAAGGATGTTCAAGTTCAATAGAAGATATGGAGAAGGAATTGAAGTAGAAAACATTTTGAAAATGTCTTAATACCCCGCCAGCATATAAAAGGTTAGACGTTTTGAAGTATTTATCATATATTAGTTGCCTATGTGAAAAACTGGAACCTTTTGGTGAAAAACACTTGAGGAAAAATTAGTGTTTTCATGATAACATTAAAGAAGGAATTGAGTTACTAGAAAAATAAACTGGTTTGAGTTTACAATGTTTCTAGAATTAAGACTGAGGGTGATTTGACTTGAAATTTGTTTCTGAAAATTAAATTAATCCTTCATACTTTGAGAAAGAATAGGAAAAATAAAAGTGACAACGTATATGTGTGTATGCGCGTGTCTCTATATATGTACACTCTAATGCGAATGGGGAACACATATTGAAAAAGGTATCTTCACCTTCGTTCAAGTACTATGTCTGACATGTTCAGCTTACCCAGTTGCGTGAGAAATTCCTGATTCCATCAGCTTCCTGGAAGAGTTGTAGCAGTGCAAGTATATTTTAAGCAGCTGGTTATAGGAAGTGGACTTAAAAATGTTCCATGCTTATCTTGGCAGGTAACTATATGCTTTGGCTTTAATTTGGGATCAGTTGATACTCAATGCTTTGGAATATTTAAGAAAACCCTGAACTATAAATAGCTACATTTACTCCATATTTCTTTTTTTATGATACAAAATAATAATTTACTGGTGGCTGTCACAGCTACGTTTTCTGAGTCGCTTTTTTTCTGCAACGTACCAATCAATATTGTAAAGCATTGGTCTTACTACGAATGACTGAAAATACAAGGGAAAGTTTTGATGCAATGAACTCCTTTCTCACAAGTGTATGAATGTCTCATTGGCTGAGCGCTACTGCGTCAGAAATATTGTTTGATTCTAAGTTCTCTTCTGTAAAGGTAATGAATAAAGTAATTTGTCTTAGTTTTGAGGGAATACATGAACTGCAAGAACCCTATAAAGTAATATTTTGCTTTCTCTTCCCCCCCCCCCCTTTTTTTTTCTACCTGGAGAACATTCCCATCCCCAGTTCCTTTCCCTGAAAAGCATTTGCTTTTGACCAAGAAAGTAAAATTCAATGGATATGAGCAATGATTTCTGTTCTTTTAAAGTTGGTTTTATAAGGCAGAAGGTCTAGACATCGAATATTTGGGCTGCTCAGGTATGGTTTATGTTCTGTGGAGAAAAACATGAGCAATATTTATGGATGAAGATATCTGATAGCGATTTACTTAAATTATCTGCAATTTGTTTCTTCTGTTTAGGATTTAATTAGCTTTCATGAAGGAACAAAAACCATCCAAACCACAAAAGAAATTTGTTTAATTAAAATAGTGTGTTTAAAAATAGATTGTTCCCACAATAATTTTAGTAGAATGTTTTCAGCTTTGTCTGAAATTAAGTGGAAAATATTTACATGAAGTTTATTTAAATATCTATTGCTGAAAATTTACATGACACGAGGTCAAATTGAAATCCAGTCATTTTTTTTTTCTAAGTCAGAATTAGTTTTCAGTAATAATACTTAATCCTCAATCTACTAGCCAAATATTATGGTTTCAAGAATAATTTTTCCCTGTTTGTAAAATGTAATCTTTCCTTTTTGGTCTTTCATACAGTGCAAATCTACTCTCAAACAAAAGAAAGATTATACATCTTGCAAAAACGTATACATACTTCTATTTGTAGGAAGTCTGTCTTGTCTTTAGGCACATATAGAAATCTTTGTCAGACCGGCCTAAGAACGTTCATCATCCTTCAAATCTGCAATTATCTTTTCTAAATTAATGGTTACAGCAAATGTTGTTAGTTGTAACAATGTTTCATTCTTTGCAGTTTTGTAGGCTGGAGGGTGAACTTCAGACAGCATTATGTTTTTAGTTGGTTTCTGTTCTCTTATTAGCAATACTTGTTGAATTAAATGTATTCTAAAAAATATTTTATATTAAGGATGATCTGTTCTGGAATAATTTTCTCTTGTGATCCTTATCACAATGTCTATGTTAGTCTGCTGTCTGTCTTAGGCAACAGAATTAAATCTGACCATACTTCATATCAGGTAAAGGATTTAATACAGTTTGTCTGAAGAATTCATCAAAATATTTTGTGGTAAAGACGGTGATAAATTCAGAATTGCTGCTGATTTTAGGATTTTTTTTTTCATTTGGAGACAAAATTATTATATATACTTTTTTCTGAATATTTGTAAAATTGTTATTTAGATGCACCTGATTTTGGTGAAAATTACCCAGTTACACTGTGATGTCAAAATCATTCGGCACTAACCTTCTAATACCTTCACACAGCTTGGATTATGAAAATATTTATCTGCTTTTCACATATGCTGTCTTTTCCATCATGTTGCTTTGCTGACCTTCACTGGCATGTCTTCCTTTTTTGAGCCTTGCCATTAGGATGCGACAAAATTAGGTCTTGCTGTAAACTGACAATTAGTAAAGAAAAATATTTTCTGTTGTTTATCCTTCAAAGGATAATCTAAGTCTATCCATCTGAATCTGACAAAAAACGTAAGCAGCTTTAGTGATTATACCCCTTAGCACCTTGAAACAATACATGGGCTCATTGGTTAGTTCCAAAACTACTGTTAGACACCTTCTATCAGATTCTCCAGTGAAGACTTTTTCCCCTTAAAAATTATGAAAATACTTGTGGTGGTGATTTTTAAACTGATATTCCTGATATTGAGAAGGGAATCTATTACAGTTCCCACAGTAGGTGGCTGGATGGGAAAGTGGTCAGCAGTAAAATCTAGTCTTGTGTATTGCAGCATAGCTTGGAAATATCCAAAATATCCACCCTTATTCTCACTCAAAGATATTTTTTCATGGAGCTATTTACACTACTTAATGTTAGAATTCTCTGAATTAGGTGCTTGAATTTGAATCCTAGGCAATCTTCCGTAGTCAGTGGGCCATGATAGAGGCACCACAGGGTGAAATACAGGGTAAAAAAAGTATTTTTTCAACTTGCAAAACACTTTTTTACATTTAGAAATGAAACATTAATTTTAAAGGAACTTCTCTACTTAATAATGGCCAGTGTGAAAAATAATCACCTTTCTGTTGGATTTTGAAAAATTTAATTGCATTTAATTGCAGTTAAGGAGTGGGTTGTAAAGATCCTTCCATGAAAGAACGTTTATTTTTCCACTGTCTGTGGACAAGATGGAGATGAATTACAGTCAAATAAATTTGGGCACTAAACTTAAGAGAACTAGATTTGCAAAGAATTGGAAGATGGGAATTTTAGTTTTAACCAAGCCTGTGGAAATTTGCCAACCTAACAATGGATTGGTTTTTTTTAAGATAGTATCTACCTGGGTTATGGAGCAATGTCCATACAGGTAAACATATAGGTTATGAAGTAAAGCTTTGTCAACAATAACATCTTTTTGCACACACCCGTCCTTCAGGCACTGTGGCACTTTCTCCACGACTGTGGCATTTTCTCAGGCTGTTTCCGTATCTGTAAACTGAAGGTTTTTATTTATTTTTAAATAGAAACTGGTTTCCAAATCTTACTGTAGATTAATTAATAATAGGGCCTGACATATTATAGGTATGGTAGAACAAGGGATCTGTTTGGCACCCAAGCAGGGATGGAGGAGTGGCAAGCAGACAGGATGTATGTAAGGCTTATGGCTGAAGCAACACGGCTGAAACAATGCTGTCTCATTGAAATACTTCTTTAATAACTGTCAAATCTTTAAGCCCAGTAGATATTTTCACTGTTGTAATTACAATGTCAGGTAATTGATTTAGAATACCATAGACAAAATCACTTGGAATTTCATTCGCCTTTCATTGACACTATGATAGTGTGGTTATTTGCTGCTGATGACCTTACACAAAGAGTTTTCTATGATGGATCTCAGCTGTTTGTTTTTTCTTTTTTTTTGAATGTTGGCTAACCTACATCAGATGTGGCTCTTCTGTCATTGTCTGTGGGTTATCATTGTCTAGGAGTTGAAAATACATGTAGGTAGTTGGTAGTCTTCACCGAGAGGATACAATATTGTGGAAGTTAAAATGATGTTTTAATTAAGGGAAGGTTGAGGCTAATAGCTCTCATTTTGTCCTGTTCTTTATACCACAAATGGAAAAATGGCATAACTTGTTTTAATGAAGATTTTTCCAGTGCAAAGTTTCTTCTTTAGCAATTGTAAAAGACTTAAAGGTATAACGTGCATGTTACAGGGTAATTCCATCCTTTATGAATGTTAGTGTATACAAAATATTTAGTTATTGTTACTTTTGGAGCAAGACCACGTTCAGTCGTGCTTTGTTTTACTTGTGTGTCTCAATATAATAATTTTTCTTGTTATTACTATTTTTTGTTAGTAAGGCTTTCAACAGTTTTCGTAATGAATGAGTTGGGGTAACTTACCCCACTCCAGCTGGTACCTGTATACTACATTTATGCAACACAAACTTTATATGCTCATTTGGAGGCTAGGTATTTATGAATTATGTAAAAGGAAAGACATATGTTCTGGTCCCTTTGCCCCATGTTATTCTGGAGTCCTCCTGCCAGAATGGACTGTGTGGCTGGGAGTGCCTGGAGAAAGCATCCAGGAGGTGTTGAGGAAGAATAAACTCAGAACAGTTTGTCTCCACTAAATTGTATTGTATTTTACAAGTTATCTTTCATTCTGTGTTATTTCTGTTCTGAACTGTGGGAATGCCTCCATCACATCTTCATCCTCAGGAAAATTTCTCTATTTTCTGGTTGCCAGATGGCAAATCAGCAGCCAACAACAACATTGACTCTCATATATCTGAATATTAACTTCTTAGTTTGACAGGACGATTTAAGAAAATACCATCTAATGATTTAATAGACTGTGTTTCAAAAAATAATAAAAAAGGAATAAATATTAAACAAAACACTAGAAATGTGGTCTGTATAAAGTTCCAAAGTTTTCTTGACAACAATAGCAATAACAACAGCAGAATTAGAACCACACAATCGACAGCTCTTGCCCAACCACGCATGCTGTCAGATGGGGAGTTGGCTTGAGTTGTAACTGGAAGCCTTACTAAGCCGTGCAAAATACAAATCTGAAAACTTGCAACAAAATTTCCAGAATATTCACAAACCTCTGAAGTTCTTGTGAAAATTTCAAGGTGCGCAAAATTAGCTGCTTAGGCTGAGCATACATTTGATAATTTCATTTAACTTGCCTTTTGCACATGAGCATGGCTCAATTCTTGGCAAGGGACAAGCATACTGGAAAGAAGTGGGGTGGGGAAAAGCCTGCCAAGAAGACAAGTGGCACCGTGGCTTGCAAGCCAGGGTGCTTTCAGCTCATACAAGGCTGGAAGAAAGCACTTTAAAGGAACTGAGGTGATTGTGGCAGAGGTAGATACACAATGGCAGGCAGGCTTGGTGGATGTGCAAGTTTTCCAAACACAACATTTGTGTCAAGTACATCTTAACAGTAATAGATATCCAATCATGCCTGGGCCATGGCAAAAGGCAAACCAGGAGCCCTTTAGCAAGGGGCACAAGCCTCAGAAATTACAGACCAACTGTGGAATAGAATTTTTAAACCAGCTTTTAAAACAAGCTTTTAAAGCAGTGTAATGTTCACTATTTTTGATCCTAATAATGAAGTAAAACCCTCTGTCATAGCGCATTTTGACAAGAAGCGTGTGAGGGAAGACCCAAGAAACCACAGACCTGATAGTCTAACCTCAGTACCTGGAATAGTTTTGGAGAATATCATACTGGGTGCTATTGAGAGACATTTAAAGAACAATCATCAGACATGGTCAACACGGGTTCACAAAGAGAAGGTCCTGTTTAACTGATTTGATATCCTTCTATGATAAGGTCACCTGCCTGGTGGATGAAGGGCAGGCAGTGGATATACTTCTGGATTTTGGTAAGGCTTTTGATACTGCTCCTCCCAGCATCCTTCTGGACAAGTTGTCCAACTGTGAGATGAACAGGCGGCGCACTGGGTGAAGAACTGGCTGAAGGGCAGAGCTCAAAGGGCTGTAGTGAATGGGGCTACATCTGGCTGGTGACCAGTCACCAGCGCTGTTCCTCAGGGTTCAATTCTAGGGCCAGTTCTGTTCAAGATTTGTATCAATGATCTGAGTGCAGGAGCTGAATGCACTGTCAGCAAGTTTGCTGATGGTACTAAACTGGGAGGTGCTGTTGACTTTATGGAGTGACAAGTGGCCTTGCAGAGGGATCTAGTTAGATTGGAGCATTGGGCAATCATTAATGGCATGAAACTTAACAAGTCCAAATGCCAGAATCTGCACCAGGAATGGAGTATTGCCAGGCAGAGGTCTAAACTGAGAGAGGAATGGCTCTCCTGAGGTAACAGCAGGGAGTGGAATGGTGTGAACTCAATGAGCGGGTTACTGCTTTTTTCATCCATACAGAATCTTTCGTTGAACAACCATCTGAAAGGTACTTGGCAGACATTTAACTCACTGAGCCTCAGAAGGCCCCATCTAATACATGGGTTATATTGTCTCCATCTCGCAGTAGGGTAAATTGCAGGGACAATCTGTCCTGAATGCTGTGTAATTTCTGGTGCGTTCCTCAGCTTCCTTTTTTGGGTTTCTTTTTGTTTTTTCTTTGTTCTTTTCCGTTTTCCTTTTTGCCCCTATATCCCCCGCCCCTCCTTCTTCCCCTTCCCTCCTTTTTCCCCCCTTCCTCCTCTTTCTGCACCTCCTTCCTTTTTTCTTCTGCCTTAATTTAAGGTGTAGGCCTACGAATGGTTCTGGAGAATGTTCCTAAATTAACCATGTTTGCAGATGGTGGGCCTTTAGTGAAACAGGGGAATAACTACAGGCTTCATTGCTGCAGAAAGAAACTGGAAACAAAAATTTCCATTCTATTTGATAAGGCTTTTTATATCATGAGTATGCAATGCTGGGCTCTCAATCTGCATTTAGTTATTTGAAAACGCTTGTCCAGCTTAACAACAACAACAAAAAAAGATGAATGCTAGATCAGTTTCCACTGAAATTAGTAGAGCTAATGGGTACATTTGAAATTAAGACTTTTTAGAAGGGCACAAAAGAAAATTTTTGAACCTAATTGGTTACAAAAACCCACGGACATTATAATAGAGATTATACATGTAAAAAAAGTCACTTAGTGGGGAATATCCAATACAAACACCTTTCTTCCCTTATAAAAATGTCATAGATTATTTTACAGATTATATCTGTGATAGGTTTTTAATTTGAGCTAGTGTTCAGGAACTCTTATAGAATATATATTCAGAATTTTCTAACAACTCACGATCAGTGAGTAGGCAGTCCCAAAACAGAAGAGCTCTGTATGCATAGTGAGGTAGTAAAGTTAATTCTCAGTTCACTACTTTACCTAGGAATTAATAGAGATGTTTAAAAATGACTAGTGTTGCTTTTACTATATTCTGATTGCTCACTTTCTGAATAGAAAGGAATATCCATTATAATACTATTTCCAGTGCTTCTTATGCATTGTTTGTCTTTTAATTCATTGGGTTAATTGACTGTTCTCGTTGAATATACAATTATGTATGACTTTTTGAGGGCTGCGGTTTAGTGTTTTTTTCTAATATTTTCTGAAGGGAATGTGTAGTGAGTTACTTTCAAAAGCATACTTGATTCTTAAAGACAAAATGACTTCAGAAAAATTTAGTGAAAGGTATTAACATTGAAAGAATAAATTTTATAGCAGTGATATTACTTTCTTAAAAAGAGCTGGCACTAAATATATTTAACTCCCATTTTGAACACAATTTAATCAGCAGAATATTAGAAGCAGATTTGACCTTCTGACCCACTTTGTAAACAGATGGTCTTAGCCAGGAGTATCAGCATGTATCTGAATGATATCATGTGGTTTGCTACACCCCTGGGAAGGAAAGTATTACATTGCCATGTTGCAGCTAGGTAACCCTATAGCCCCAAAGTCTGAAACAGCAACACAAAGATTCTGCAGCATATTCAGTCTATTCATCAGTGAGCTACCATGTGTCTGCTGTAAGGATGTTGAAAGGCCTGCAACTGGTCCATCAAAGCAGTCTGCAGCTTAGCTTTTTAGTTCTCCACTATAGTAGGATGCACATGGGTTTTACAAAGCAGCTGATTTAGGTTATAGACAGAGATTTGTGGAAGGTAGAGCATGAAGTGTGGAGCATCCCACAGCAGTGATTTATGTCTTCAGCCTTCACATTATACGTATGTGGAATTTACAGTGAAATGTAAGAATAAAAGTTTGCAACATCTGAATTTATATTGTATCAAAAAAAGCCTTTAAAGCAAATGTATTGTGCATCCAGATGTGTCAGTATAACTGTATCGACCTTGGTTGTTCCAGAATTACTTCAGTATGATCAAAATCTTTCTTCACCCTCACCTACTTTCTCTCATCATCCGATGTACAACTGGCATTTGGCAAGGTCAGAGCTGCACTTTGAAACACGCAGGTATTACTTTCCATCTGCAAGTTTGATATATTTTGTATGAAAAATCTGTTTACTACTTGAACCTAGATAAAATTAACTGGTAACTATAAACAAAACTGGTGTCAATCATGCTATTCCAAGTAGGTTTTATAGTGATTCTTTATATTATCATGGGCTTTGGTAACACAGTTGAGGTTTTACTGGTTCACAGGTAACTTTTCTGTTAAAACATACCAGGCATTTTGGAAAGCAATTTCCAATACCAAGTGTTTGGAGGAAGCAACCTAGTTTCACACATCTACCCTTTAAGTGATGTTTCTTGATCATCCTACTTTTTCAACATACTAGACAGTGACTGTATTTCCAGAGAGATATTTGATGTAGATCATGTATCATCTCTTAAATAACTGTTTTCACATATGGACCTCCCTTCAATCTTGTGTTTCCTTTAAGCACTGATTCTGGGCACGACATGGACTGTGCCTCAAAGGCTTCTCAATAAAAGTAGCTGGCCATCCAAGAGAAAAAGAGCAGGTAGAGTGCTGGCTTTATTGTTTTTCTTCATGATGCCAGTGAGCTTATTGTATTTGATGTGGTACACATTTGAAACGGCATACACTAAATGAATTACTCCCTCTAGCTAGTGCAGGTGTGGATGTCGCTCTAGAGCCATTGTCCATTTTGTGTTGTCCACTGTTAAGGGATGTTGACACAAATCTAGACCTAAGACTGTAGTCTTCCTTTCTAAGCCTTTCCCACCTTATCGAACTTCTTTGGTATTTTATTCTGGCTTTTGAAATTTCAAGCTCCTTAAGAGATCTTGAAATCTCCTGTATTCTCATAAGAACAATTCTAACATCTTCAGCTGTTTCACTTTTGTAGTTTTATTTTTTTAAACTTCTGCCTGAGAAAATAGGATAGAGTTTTTTAAACCCAGATTCTCAGAAGCTTGTACATAAATGGTTGTCATCTGTCTTTATTAACACAAACGTTACTGTACTGCACTTATGAAGACAGTTTCATAAAAGCAAGTATTCAGTTAAAAGAGTGGGGCCAGATGATACCATCAGTTTCATTTTTTCCCCAGAATGTGGTACAGTGTGCAGTTCAGTGCAGATCTGTGGAACTGACACAGGACTAAATGAGCAGAAGCTGGCTGAGGAAGTTTGTCTGGGCCTGTCTTCTGTTAGAAAGTCTGTGGGAGCCTTTCATTTCTGTTCTGAATCACGTGGGATGATTTACACACACACACACACACACACACACACCCCCCAACTACAACCTCAGAAGAAAGTATGTATAATTCCATTCTAACTGGCCTGTGGTTATACATAATCGTATTCCATCTAAATGGCCTTTCTTTACAGTTCTTGTTTCTCCATTCTAGCTTCTTGCACGTTTGAATGAGCTTTACTGCTTAATTCAGTTTTTTAACTCCATATTGTTTAACACATATATGAGCTTGTTAAACAAAGCACTATAAAGAACGTGACTTTCTTGCTTTCGTTGGAGGTTTTTGTGATGCTCTATACAGTGGAACCCGTCATGATTCACTGTATAGAAGGAAAGGTCACTGTTTAGAAGGAAATGAGAGGTAAAATAATTGATTTGCAGGTTTTGGAATCAACCAGATGGATAAAGCATACATACATGTTCCAAGTGTGACTGCAGAGGGGATCACAAACTTGGCTTCCCCTGCATTCTTTTCATATTACTAAAAGCAGGGTATTGTTAGGTCATGTCTGTTTGTCCAGGTCATCGTAATTTTTTGTGCTGAATCTGACCACTAATTACAGACTTCAGAATTATTCTTGGAGTTCTCTAATTTCATTTTTTTTATATCTGATTATAACACAATATTTGAGAATGAGCACAGTGCAATTTAAAAATAATAGTCTGGTGGGGTTATGGCAATGTGACATGATTTGATGCTTTGTTAACGGATGTAAGAAAATTGTCTGCAGCTTTAAAAGAAAGAAACCACAGCTTAAAAACTCCTGTAGTAATTAGTAGTAAACTAAGCTGCTAATAAAACAATAAGACAAAGAATTAATAAAAAACTGTAGCTTACAGAAATTATTGAAAATAAGAAGTTGTTCCAAAAATTGCAAAAATTCCAATACAAGATTTCATCAGAAGTAATTTTTATGATTTTTTTTTTTTGGAGTCAAACCATATTAAATAGGAAATTGTATCAAAGACTTATATATCCACCCACTTACCCATACAAGGGGGAATTTATATTTTCCTCTTAGGAAAAAAGAATGAAGAAGAATAGATCAGGTTTTCTGGCTGGACCTGATTTCTGCTGTTACCAACACTTGTATATTTTAGGAGTCATACAGTAGGAACTAAAAAGTTACTTTTAATATTGATATTGAAGGATGTGGTTGGAATTGGGTGAATAACTGCTGACATTTGTTCTGTCCATGTAAATAACAACATGCTATGACTTGAGTGTATCTTTTTTCCTAATTGAGAAGGTAACCATAAATACAGTGGCACAAGTGTTTCCAAGCTTTTACAAGAGCGAGAAAGAGTGAAGAGCTAACATTCTAGAGTTCAACATGAGGGCATGAGAGACTGAGGGAAGTCAGTAGTTTCCACTTGGAAGACTAGAACAGTCCAGTCTAATGTGCAATGCAGCAATAGCAACTGTGTGTATTGTTAACACAGACCAGTCATCAGTGACTTACCCTTTTTGGAGTTCAGCTGTCTCAGAAAGAGAACAAGGCACCTTAAGGCCAAAGAATTAGCTACATCATTTAAAGGTAAGCCCCATGACTATAAGTAAAGCTGAAAAAAATCTTTCCATACTCCTCTTAAAATGTGTTTAATAGAAAAAAACACCTTTCCATGGTGTTAAATGCAATGTGCCAAACTGTCGCTCCTTTCAAATGAGGAGTTTATTTTGCGCAATGGATTATTTTTTTTAAATTACATTTTGTAACTCAGTGAAAGAGCGGTACATGACTCTGTTTTCAGTTGTGTGACTGGCTGTGTTTATCAAAACAGGTTCTTGCTTGCCTCTATCTGGATAAGCCATCACATCACTTATATGAGCATTACATTCAGAAGCCTGGCTTTAATTTATTGAAAAATGTAACATACTGTGCTGGTGCAAATCTAACTCAGAAGCGTGTACTAACTCAAAAGAGTCTTTTTGAGTTGTAGGTACACTGTGTACTTGCCAGTTAGAAACAGGCAGATTTCCTGTACTCAGAAGACTGGTTTATATTTCACATGTTGCCCTGTGTAAAGACCTGCTTTAAACTATGCTGGCCAGGAGGTATAATTCTTCCTGTAATCTCTTTTGCTCTGATGTCAATGAGATGGAGAAAACAATTCACTGAAGACCTTTCAAAGAAATAGCTGTTACTCAGGAGAAAGGACAACACTATTTATTAATTCCTGTTGGTCAGTGAAATGGAAAATGCATTGTTCCCAGAGTGCTAATTATGATTAATACATTTATTTTTGTATTAGATACTTAGGCAGCTCAGAGGATAGGTAAGAAGATGGTCTTTTCATTATGGGTAATGTCTTCTTGTCTCTGTTATTGACAGCATTTTAGTGGGAGCAGATACAAAACTACTGCTAAATAGATAGAATGATTTTTAGACCCCAGATAGCACTGTAAGCACTAAAGGACAAGGGAAAGGTTTAGCATCTGATGCTGTAATTGATATAAGCTATTGTCTTACTCTAGAATGGAACCCAGTTTATTTGATTAATACTGGAGGGATTAGTCTCATTCAAATTCATGTAAATGATGTAGACCTCTGCATTTGTTAGCCATATTAAACTCTTGTAATGCTAAAGGAGGCAAATAGGAAAGAATAGGCACGTGAGCTATTTTAGATGTCTTAGTCTGGGAGAAAAGGAGCTGCATGCTTGACATACTTCTTCTCTCTACTGAGTATACAAGGAGCACAAAGGAGCTGTAAAGGGACTATGAAAGAAAATTAGCCCAGATACCTACACTTTATTAGCTGGAAAAAGAAGGAGAAACAGAACTTTTGGTAGTACCTTTGCAGCAAGCCCACTGATTTTAGCATTGCTGCAATACTTACATTGCTTTAGTCATACCTGCCATTTACTACATTAAAAACTAATTTTTCATTTTTTTTAAAGGCTCCTTTTTTTGGGTTCTGTTTGATGCTGAATACAGACCTATGCATCATGTTCCCAAGGGGTTAGAAAGGCTCAAGAAACAAAAAGAGAAGGTACTGAAAAGCTTTGTCAAACCGTTTGTTAAAAGCAAAATTAAAATATTCAGATATTGCTATTATTTCTGTACCATAAATATTATCATCACTGAGGTTTTCTTTTAATTTTCTTTATGTCTTATTGAAAAAAGTCATTGTTTGTGACATATTTTTTCATCCATGTATCTAATCTTCGTCCTGGTAAGAGATCAGCAGACGAAAGTTTAAGTACATGGAGAATGAACTTTTTTCCAATTTAAGACAAACTACTCAGTGGAGACTATGGTTTTGAAAATGTATGGATTTGTATGCAGTTGTAAATTTCCTGTAAGCCATGTGTAAACTTACCATGTTTAGTGACACAGTTTCCCTAATTTCCTGTAAAGCATATGTAATTAATTAATATCAGGCAAATAAATTGTATTATTTTGGCCATGAGTTATTTTGGACCAAATTAGATTATACTGGAGGCAACAGAAGGAGAGAAAAATAGGGAAATGTTTAAGGAGCTAGGAACAGCAATGTTAAACCTATGTCTACATGGTTTGAAGAACAGTTTATATGCTTGATCTCTTGCCTATCTTTTCCCTAAATCTACTGGCTTGTTAAATAAAAAATAATCAGCCCTCCCAAGACAGCTTGCCTCACGTATCTCGGTAGGCCACCAATGGCTACAACAATGCTTCTAATTCAGCGTTTGAAGATCAAAAACATTGCAACGTAAGAAAAGGGAAGAAGTTTATTTCTCACTGTGATTTCAGTACGTTTTCCTCACCAAGCTTTCCACTCTAAGGTAACACTCAGGAAACTGCGGGAAATCAATGGGAATCTTTACCATACTTCAATGGCCTTTTGGCACAAATGTGGGAAAGTTAGTTCTTTTTTGATGGCTTCTGTTATCATTTGGTAAAAACTAACATATTCTTTCTCTTTTCTTTCATACAAATGGTGAGAATGTAATCAAAGCTTTAAAGAAGTGCTGGAGAATCTAGCCATTCCAGGTGTGTAATAACGCAAGTATGGTTTAGGACAGGTCAGACAGAAGCTTTACTGACCGTGACTATATTGAGAGAACATTAGGATGGCATCCCTCCCTCTGCTCCCCTGTTGTGTCCCAAGTGATTGCAGAGAACTGTTTCAGAAAAAAAGAAAGAGATGAAGTAAATAATCATTTCAGTGTTAACAAGGCCAATTATCCATCCCTGGGAGGGATGGACTCCTGAAGGAGCTTGCTAACTGCCACAATTCTAAGACAAGACCAAACAGTAATAAATGATGTGCAGTATGGAGAGATGCTTTTGGTGGAGCCTGTAGGAGTGGCACACCCACTTATCTTAGCTCACAAGTGGGGAGTTGAAAAGAATCACAGACTGTTAGCTTTTAGTCAAAAGAAACGTTGTCAGGCTTGAGAAGTGGACCTGTGTGAACCTCATGAAGTTCAACAAGGCCAGTGCAAGGTCCTGCCTGTGAGTCAGGGCAATCCCAAGCACGAACACAAGCTGGGTGGAGAATGGACTGAGACCAGTGTTCAGGAGAAAGACTTGGGGGTGCTGGTGGATGAGAAGCTCAGCATGGCCCAGCAGTGTGTGCCTGCAGCCCAGAAAGCCAACTGAATCCTGGGCTGCATCCCCAGCAGTGTGGCCAGCAGGTCGAGGGAGGGGATTCTCCCCCTCTACTCTGCTCTTGTGAGACCCCACCTGGAGCACTGCACCCAGCTCTGAGGTCCCCAACATAAGAATGGCATGGACCTGTTGGAACAAGTCCAGAGAAGGCCACAAAGATGCTCAGAGGGCTGGAGACAGGCTGAGAGAGTTGGGGTTGTTCAGCTTGGAGCGGAGAAGGCTCCAGGGAGACCTTAGAGCACCTTCCAGTACCTAAAGGGACTGAGAAGAAAGCTGGAGAGGGGCTTGGTACAAGGGCACATAGCAATAGGACAAGGAGGAATGGCTTTAAACTGAAAGAGGGCAGATTTAGGTTAGATATTAGGAAGAATTTACTTTACTGTGAGGGTGGCGAGACACTGGCACAGGCTGCCCAGAGCAGCTGTGGGTGCCCCATCCCTGGCAGTGTCCAAGGCCAGGCTGGATGGGGCTTGGAGCAACCTGGGCTGGTGGGAGATGTCCCTGCCCAGGGCAGGGGGGTGGGAACTAGACGATCTTTAATGTTCCTTCCAACCCAAACCATTCTATGATCCTAGTTAGGATAAACTTCTTAGGCAGACTCAAATCTTAAATCTCTCATAGGAGGGAGATACAGATGGAGGTGGAAAGGCAGAGAAAAATAAGTAAAAACACACAAGGGAAGTGTGTAAAGGAAGTGGAATACACAAAGCAAGCCAGAAAGAGGAAAAGGAAGGAGGCCAAAACAGGACTAGCTCCTTTGGGCTACGTACAGCCAAGGAATTGAATTGTGTTAGGCTGAAGGAGGAGGTCAGTGCTTCCTCTTTTCAATGTCTGAGTTTTTTGGGCTATATAGACTGTGCTTTGCTTAGTGCTCCAGGGTTAAATTGTGGTGGTGAAACCTACTATTTTAAGTTGCCAAGCCAGCAAGGAACTTCATAAAATATACAATTCTTTTCTGTTTTACAACGTTTTGTAGTTTATTATTGTTTCATTTTACTAATCCATTCACTGACCAGCAAGCGATGTCTCAGTACCTTTCCTGTGTTCTAAAATAGCAGCATGGTCAGGGTAATTACTACGCAGCACCTGGGGCAAAAGCTTTTTCTTCCCTGTTGTTAATGTGTATTTGCATCAGAGCCTAAAGCCTAGTTTATACGAGCAGCCCAGAATTCCAAATTCCACTTTCCAAATGAACTGGATGTGTTCCTTTCTCTACTGCTGCTGAGGTAGGAACAGCACAATGCCAACATGACCAGACTCCCCCTTCCGACCTGGAAGCCAGCTTGTACCTTCTAGGGGTGGGTTTGAATCCTTGGTGCCACACTGGTCCGACAAAAGAGTAGTTCCTGGTATAATGCTGGGTATGCTTAAAGAAATCGGAGGACGAGATGTGTAAGGTATTTTAGCATCAGTGTGCTTGCCTTTGATATTGCTCTGATGAATAGCAGTGTAACTGCCTAAGTTCAATACTATAATCTTGCTATCACCCAAAATAGGAACAATTGTTCTCCACATCTCAGAGCCCTTTTCTTTTTCACAGACTGCTGCCTGTAGACCACTTTATTCCTGCTGGCTACTGGCCTGTCTCAAAGCAAAATGTCTCTACTTCAACATATACTTGACATTTCCTCTCACATACTTTTTGCCAGTTTCCAACCTTCTTGCATCCAACATTTCTTAAAAAGAAAGGAGTAAGATGAAGTTTTTTGTCTCAAAAATCATTATAGATATACTAGTATCAATATCAAGCTCTTTCAAATACATTCATGGAATCATAGAATGGTTTGGGTTGGAAGGGACATTAAAGACCATCTAGCTCCACCTCCCCACCATGGACAGGGACACCTCCCACCAGCCCAGGTTGCTCCAAGCCCCCTCCAGCCTGGCCTTGAGCCCTGCCAGGGATGGGGCAGCCACAGCTGCTTTGGCCAGCACCTCGCCCCCCTCACAGTAAAGAATTTCTTCCCAGTACATAATCTAAATCTGCCCTCTTTCAGTTTAAAGCCATTCCTCCTTGTCCTGTCACTACATGCTCTTGTAAGAAGCCCCTCTCCAGCTTTCTTCTCAGTCCCTCTAGGTACTGGAATGTGCTCTAAGGTCTCCTTGGAGCCTTCTCTGCTCCAAGCTGAACAACCCCAACTCTCTCAGCCTGTCCTTATAGGAGAGGTGCTCCAGCCCTCTGACCATCTTTGTGGCCTCCTCTGGACATGCTCCAACAGGCCAATTTGACATGGATATTATCAATATCAAATATCACTATGTTATTAACATTAGTATGAACTATATGCTATGAATAGCTGTCTATTATTAAAATAAATTCCCAGAAACATTAACAGTGGTAAAACAGGGGATTTTGCAGCATTTCATGTAATTCATGCATTCTTGTATTGGTAATCTTGAATTGGTAATCAGAGTACAAATACAAGTTTTCTATAGCTTGATCTATGTAATTAACTTACTACTTGGTTATAAAGAAAATTGTTATAAGTACTTTGATACGGATTAGGTGGAATGGAATGGAAAAACAGTTTGATTTAACTGTAAGGCAAGTGCATTTTGTTGTTGTTTTGAAGTTCACCTTTCATTAAAGAGGGTATTTTACATTTTGGGAATATGGTACTTTGGGGGAGAGGAGTCTGAGCTCCATGTAGTTGTACTTGGAACAGCCTTCTGTTTCAGCTTGCAGTTGTACCCATATTGCATACCTTAATTATGGAACTTCTGGATGTGTGGTAAACGGAACTTGCTCTCTTTATGGAGAAAATAGGTACAATGAGCATTCTTGAATATTTTTGCTCTTTGTTTTCCTGTTTTTCAACCAAATTTTTATTGAATTGCCTTTTTATTTTACAAGATTGACATTGATAGAAAATATACTTAAATGCTATCTTTTTTCCCAAAATTATTTAAATTTCATGTATTGAAACATAAGTGCTGTACTAATCCTGGAAATTCTGACAAAAGCAGCAATTGTATTGTACTGTGAGTCGGTAGAGAGAGAAGCATTACTTTTCTATTAATGAAAGTATGCTAAGTGGTCTGTTTACATCCTCCATTTGGCAAATGTAGTTACCTTCTGTGCTGCCTTCACCTTTTGTTGCTATGAGGGAAATTCAGCAGCACAGTATTTGGAATGTGGGTTTTTTTGGGGGGCAGAGGGGGAAGTTGGATTAGTAATCCTGTTTCTTGCTTGTCAAGAGAAAAATTAAGATCAAATAATTGAATACGTATCATGAAAAATAACTGCAAAACACTTTGCTAAATTTTTAAGCTTTAGGACTTAGATTTTTGTTCTGTGTTTCTATGCTAACAAGGCTTTTAGTTGTAATCTTTCTGTGCCTTTCTGATTAAAAACAAGGTGATGGAGAGAAGAGTAGTAGCGTAGTCCTTTATATGATTTTTTTTGGAGGTATAGTGAAGTTTGAAGTTCAAATTAATCCAGTAAAGCATAGGCGGATTTTAGGTAGTCTTTGACTCGTCAAGTCCTCTAGTGTAGGGCCACCGTAATGGTTCTAATTTTTGGATGTATCTGATAGAGCAATGCTGGGAAAAAAAGGTGTTGTCACAGCCTAGGCCCTAAAACCTGACAATCTGTGATGTTTCCTCAAGACTGCACTCATGTACATGCAATTTGAATCAACCACCAGGGTCTGACATTTGTCAGGAGTTTAAACCAACCTTTGCCTTACTTACAGAAAGTAAATCCCCTTTGCTGTTCTCAAAGCTGAACCAGAAAGAAAACCTTTATCCCAACAACAAGTAATGTGAACTTCAGGCAATGGCTGTTAAATTCTTCAAAGTAAATTTCGAGGTATTCTGTGCAATCTGCCAGAACAGAGGTTTGCATAGACCTCCTGTAATCAAAACGATGACATCTTTTTTTCTTGCATTTCAACTTTTAAATAACTTGAAGTCCTTTACTGGTAGACACTTCTGAAACTATACACCTTAGATTTTCCAGTGGTGAATGGTGAACTGATGTCAATTGATCTGGTAGAGCTTTTCATTTATCCCCTTGCAGTTTCTTACTTTAGAAGAAAAAAAAAACACCTGAGGAACTGAAACTGAATCTAGCCCGCAGGACATAATTTCTGAAGGAGAGTTACTAAAGAGCTAGCTCTGGGCTAAATTTATAACTTCTGTGTAAATGTAAAGAAACCACATAAACCTCCTATAGATCTGTTTGTTGTAACAACAGTAACCTGAACACCTTAAATTTTAAACAAATGTAGTTCCTGTCTACAAAGTTAAATGGTGCTTTTCAGAGAGAAATAGGAAAGGGGTAGCCTTTATTTTCCTTCAAGATTTTCTCAGCCGTGTGATCAAACTAGAACAGGAACTGGTGTAATAACGAAGCAAGGGTTTGTTTTAACTTTTAGTGGTGCAGCTCAAAGATTTATAAAGTTGTACTTTTAGGTACCTGAAAATGGGCTTCTGGCTCTCTACAGAGAATAACGGAACACTTATTTTCTCCAGACCTGCTGTGATTGACACAATTATGACACACCAAAGGAAGGTGATATGCTATTCAAGATCATCTTTAGCCCTCCTGCTAGGGCCTGTAAACTGTAAACATAAACACCCTTAAACCACATTATTGTGAGTCAAACCCTGCCCTCAAGAAGCGTTAGCAGAGCCTCAGGTCTCATATGTCCCAATACAGTGACCTAACAGGGCTGCCTCTAATTATAATGTACACAAGTAGTATTGCACTCAATATAACTTAATTAGAATTAGCATAAGTCACAGCATTCACAAGAGATTGGATTCTCACTTTATAAAAGCAACCAAGACAATGGGCATTTTTAATTTTTTTTTTTTTCTTGCTTTGCCAGGATTAGAATGACCTTGACTTTCAGCCAAGAACATTCCAAGCGAGCTAACAGCAGGAAACACATCCACTGTTGAGATCATCTTTGCAATCGCATAACAATTTATTTCCATTTGTGAAAGTTATTCATCCTTGTTTAAGGACAATATTAGTGTACAGTATGTTCACAGCATGTTTTAATGTCACAGTGTGAAGGACATGAAAAGAAGTTCAAGAACCAGGATATACCTACATTAAAAAATGTTGTAAAATGATGCAATGCTATTTTTGCAAAATATTATAATGAAATGTCACAGAGTTCATAGTTGTTACTCTAACTTTAAAATCTAACTTTGAGTTTCTTCCATTTTCCCCCACAACCTAACTCCGGATTTTTGCCCCCTACACATGGGTGCCTGCAGTTCAACCCCATCATATACATTTGGAATTAGAAACCATTGTTTGGAAAGTCAATCAAGACATTACCAAATTGCCCAGAGTAGTCATATTCAACTAACTGCAAATCAGAGAAACTGCATTCAAAAACAGTTCAGGATAGTGCAAAAAAAGCAGTCCAGCTCCTCTGGAAAATTTTAATTTTGACCCATTTAATTGCGCAATCATGCATTCTCTTCGGATTGTGCAGACTGGTTTCAAGGATATGACGAGTGGTGGAGAGGCACCTGTTTTGTACAGCACCACCTTACAGCATGTATCTATGAACACGTGGCTTTAGCTTCAACTGCTCAAGGAGCTGGCTGTGACCTGGAGTGACAGAAGTGTAGGTGCACTCTTCTCTGCCTCTTCGCATGCCTGAGTGAGGCAATTTCTTCAACTCCCTCCTAAATATGCCCATGGATGCCTCTCAGATCCTGTGGATAGATGGGAAGGAGAGAAAACTATTACAGTCTTGCGAATTTGTGTGAAATGTTTTTGAAGAAGATTACATGTAATTTTTGGAAGATCAGTCACAGAAATTCTTGGGGGAAAAAAGCAGAGGTAGGAGAAGATATAACAAACCAGAGGCTGTGCTACAGATGGCTTTCGTGTTTTCCAGGATTCTGAACAGAACATGAAAGCTTTACTTTTAATAGCTTTGAACTCATTCAAATAATGTATATGTTGGAAGACTGAAAGAAAGAGAAATCAGGGGGGGAAAAAAAATTCAGTTAGACTTAGCAGGTCACCATGACCTACTCCTTTCTCCCCATCTTCCAAATCTTTGGGTCTCAGGAGTTAAGAGAAAAGCCTTGGATGAATTAGGTGGTATTGTGATGAGTTATGATGACAGTGACTTGAGACAAAGATGACTTCTCTCTTCCCACTCTTACTCTCTTTGCATTGCTGAATATAAAGATATTTCTTAGGGGAAGGAAGCAACAACCTTTTTGAGATTATATTGCTGAAGAAGAGGTAAGCTACTAGGTCCCCAAAGACTTCAGAAATCAAAGAGGATTTCAGTGCCAGTTGTGGAAGAAAGATTTGAACGATGCTGGCAAGTCTACTCTTATTGCGGAATCAGGGAGAAACATACCTGGCTTTTAAGGGACTTAAAGCTAGACAGACTGCATGCCTTTATGAGGAGCTTTTGTTTTCTGGAAAAAATGAATCTTTCTTAATTTTATAATTGAAGAATTAGTGAGATTTTGATTACTATTTTCTTTTTAAATTTCTTTTTGTAGGGCTAATTCTGATTTTACAATGGCAGTGATTTAGGAACTAACTCTACCACAGTAAAACGGGCCGTACCAGTGCAGAAACAGTTTCACGGAGCTGACAATCAGTATGTTTAATTGCCTGTTCATCTTTGTTGGGCTCTATGCCTGTCTCTGCCACTATGTGATTTCTGAAAGAACTTCTTTGCCTCAAGTTAACGTGCATATTGTTTAGCTTTTAGGTAGCGCTGGCTGTGCTTTAGGGCTCAAGTAACTAATCTATCAAAGCGTGCCAAGTAGAAGTTGCTATATGGCCACAATTTTTCTGTAGTTATTATTAGTGGAGCCTCAGTAAAAACTCATTTTACATTACTACTATTGTACAGTAATGAAAACAATGAACATATTTCCATGAGCTTTTTGTGATGAACTTTGTTCTCCATACGGAAATCTCTTTTATTGAAGTTCAAGCTTTT
Organism: Ibycter americanus; assembly: GCA_035590275.1. Classification (NCBI taxonomy): domain Eukaryota; kingdom Metazoa; phylum Chordata; class Aves; order Falconiformes; family Falconidae; genus Ibycter; species Ibycter americanus. The sequence continues at coordinate 88,606,717 of JAVJGI010000050.1, read as the reverse complement.
GAATGACTTCTGTGCTTTCAAAGTCTTGTATTGAAAAGTACTGAACTTATTTCTACATGGCAGTGTACAAGTCTGATGATTCACTAGAGAACTGGTGGCTGAATATCTGCAAAGGCCACCACTCCTACTATCTCAGCTTTCCTAATTTTAAAAGTCACAGGAAAAGTATTTGTCTCCTGGCTGTGAAGTGTATACACTTACTGAAAAGAGAGTTGCAAGTCAAACTGCACATTATCCATTTTCAGTTGTTTTCAGACTGTTTTTTGCCCCTGGATGCTTACTGCAATATCCTTCTATTCCCTGCATTCCATTAGGCATTTAGTTCTGATGTTTAAAGCTCAAAGTTTCTTGTTTGTGTGAGTACAGCTAAATGGGCACATGAGTATTTACAGTCTTGGGGGTTCTTATGTCTATCCTCAGGGGTTCCTTTGCTGTTTGCTGTTGTGTGACTAAACACACAATTCCGTGTGTGTTTACAATTCACAAGTTTCTTTTAGGCCTCTGTAAATACTGAATAAACTGCCACTGTCATGAACGATTTTGGAATCAATGTTACATTAAAGCTTCTAGCTAACGTGATGCCCTGCCTATTTAATAAATGATGTACTGTGAGTGTTTTATAATTTTACTGAAATGCATACACTAGATGTCTAGAATTCGCACAACAAGGAATTTGACCAACCGTATGGCACATTTTCTTTCTCAGAAAGTAAAATTTCAATCCAAGTGCACTAGGTGGTTCTTCACAGGAAATATTAGCCTATTTAGATCTCTAATTTTCATACCATTTAAGCAGATAAAGACCTACTGTTGAGTGCAGACCATCAGGAATGGATTCCAAGTCAAACAGTGGACCACAGCTTCAGTTTAAAATGCATATGTTGTTTTCACCGCTTTAGAGGGCTGCCCATGTTCTGACTAGTGCTGCTATCATGAGCTGTAAAACCGAGACCCACGGACATAAGTTGCTAGACCCAAAAGGTGCCATTCAGAAGACATTGTCCAGAATACCAGTCCTGAAAACACTGGCTAAGTTACTGTGTGGCTCTACAGGAATGGAAATTCTGTCATTGCTGAGTAGCATGTTTTTTTCAGGTGCCTGAAACATGCCATGAGTCTTGACACATGTTGCTGCCTCGTAGTCAAGGATTCCCATTGCTTTTATGACTAACTCAACAGTCACAAGACTTTGTGCTCCCATGATACTTCTTACCCTGCCTCCAGCTCTTTTTCTGATGAGCTGATAGCCAAGTTCTGTGGCTTTTTCAGGCTACCAGCTTTAGGGCAATAAATCTGGAAGGTCTGGTTATTACTAAAAGTGTTTTATTTACCCATAGCTTGAATAGCAGACTTTGGCTAGCTGTGCCTTGACAGTAATACTCTGTGATGGTGATGCAGAAAGCACAAGGAACTCCAGACATCCTAACAGGCTTCTAAGAGTCCGCTGTTTTAAGATTTGATGGCAATTTGCCAAACTTACAGATCTGTGTTGAAAAGATTCTGTTGACTTTTTCTATATAATAGACATTTGTTGTATTTTTAAGGATTTTTTAAGGATGACTGCATCTGAATGTGTATAATTTTTTTTGTTCCACATACCCTAGCAAAAAATCTAAATCTATTCTAGTTGCAAGAGTCTAGGAACCCATGATTTGCCTTACAAGTACACCTGTTTCTTAGAGAGAATTGATTGGCTACTTTAAGAAAGTATTGGGAAATGCACCTCCTTTTGTATTCTTTTTAATACTGAAAAGGTCAGAACAAGGCTGCTTGGGGAGCTGCAGAATTTGCATAGGCCCATTTTCCATGACTGAGAGGTATGAAGAAACATCTGTTTTCTTTTTTGTTGTTTTCAGAATCAACTGGCAAATGCAAAAAGGTAATATAAAATGTTGCAACATCATTGTGGGTCTTTTAAATGTGTTTATAATGAGTAGGTCACTCTATATTGGAAGAATGTCAAAACTTGAAAGATGATTAAATTTGGAAACAACTTCATTCAACCCTCTTAGTAAATTGGGTTATTGGGCAAAGTTTCCTACATGAATGATTTAAGCTAACTAAGGGATGCACTTTAAATTCTTATGGGAATTTACTTCATTAAATTATCTTGTAGTGTCATTTGAATAACCAACAGTAATAAAAAACCACTATGAAACAAGTCATTTTCAGCAATTAAAATAGTTCTGGTATTTTAAAAATTTGAACATATTGACATTTACTGGTCTTTTCCGTTAAGTGTGCCAAAAATAAGATGAACTTGTAAATGTGTCCCCAAATCACAACACAGTGCCTGCTACAGATTTTGTAAGGTATGACTTTACTCAATTTCACCTTGCACTAGTAGTACTGGGAAAGATTTCTTTTTCAGGGACACTTGCGTTAAACCTCTCTCTGTAGAGTTGCCAGCCTGGCTGAAAGGAAGCAAATAAAAGAGAGAATGAAAGCCAGAAAGGAGAAGGGAATGAAGCATGAATTTATAGGCATTTGTACTGCTGCTGAATGGTCCCAGGTTTTAGTACAGCTAGTGCAGATCATGTAAGCATTTGAAAGAAATAAGTCATGTTTTAGATCTACAAATAGGCAAATATAATGCCTTATTGCTTCAATTAGATAAATACGTTGTGTACCATATGCAATCTAATAAATCAGCCATTATTCTCTCTGTGATTTCTCTCTGTGAAAGGTCTTGTCAGACAGTCTGAGCAAAATCTCTAAAAATAAATTTAAGGAAGATACAGGTTTTTCATAAAAAGAGAATGAAACCCCCCCCCTATAAAGTCTTTGTCGTACCTGCAAGATGTTTATAACTTCATATTTCATGAACCGATTTGAGGTAACCATTGGAACTGATTTCTGCTTTTGGTCGGCACTTGCATGTCCTGTGGTTTCCACAAAACCATTTGTCATGTTGAGTCGCTTAAGTTCTGCACCAATAGTAGTGCTAAGTAAAAAAGTGATAATAGGAATAAAACATCCTGCTACTCAATTTTAAGCCACACTTAGATGAGATCAGGATTCTGATAGCTTAAATTGCATAGAATATGACATTACTTACAGACGGTAACACCCACTGCATGCAAACAGCATGAAGGTGTAGGTTCACCCATGGCTGTTTTTATGTAACTGTCTCAGCTGTCCCACAATATGTGCAGAAAGAACCTCGCAAATCTCAGCCCTCGAAGCCGCCTGGTTAATTATGTGATCACTTGTGGATGTTAAGAAAAACAAAAGTAATATTACAACAATGTGCTTTTGAAAAAGATTTGGAACTTTAGGCATGGTATCCACTTTATATCTTGAAATTACCCTCAAAGAACATGAAGGGAAAAAAAGATTATAGAAATTGGACAGTCCCAGCTTTTAAACCCAGGAAATACGAATGTCTTTCTAGTTGAAGTAAAAGGAAGAACAAAACATGTATCTGAAGAAAAAATGGAATAGATAATTGTACAGACTGATGCGGAGCATTACATCTGAGTTCTTAGATCTGACCTACTGACTGCGTTACAGGCAGCTCTGTTTTTTGAATGTGAAACAGATGAGTTTGAGAATTACTGTAAGCAAACTGATGTGACGCCTGGGCTTTGATATTCTAAGCATTTCTTTCTGTGAAAGATTTGAGGGAAAATAAAGTTACACGGTTGTGTTTTTTTTAAGCTTGTGGATGTGTGATACTAATTCAAATAAGCTATATTTAACAGGACATCTTTACTCTCATCCTTACACTTTGTTACGTCATCCTATGTGTGCACTTTATACCATGGTTATCATATAGCTGACACATATCCCATGCATATATTTTTCTATATACAGTATTGCCAGAACTTGTGTGTACCCTGAGATTTTAGAAAAGCTTTTTAATGCATATGAGGATGGTGACTTAGGCAAACTGTATTTGCTGTCTAATGCACTAATGAATGGTAGGACTGGTAGGAAAGTAATGTTTCAAGTTACTATAGTTTGTTTACACACTCTTGACCTTCAAAACTCTTTTTAAAATAATAAACTGTCAGTGATTTGGATTTTGTGAATTAGGAACAATCACTAAGAACTTCTTCAGATAATGTGAAAAGTAATATAGGGGCTGCTTTCTTACATAATGTTACATAACCTGCAAAAAAATTTAGGATTCTGGTGGTATAGAAAGAATATCTTCATAAGTACCAGTAACATATGGGCATGTTTGCCAGATTTCCTAGGATCTGATTTTGCAGTGGAAACATATTTGTATATTGAAAAGTCAGAGCTTAAATCTGTGACCTTTATTCACACAAACGCATCTTCAAAGTGAATGGGTCTACCTCACTGGAGAAAAATTGAAACTCTGAACTTATACATTCCTCAAATTGCCATCTCCAGAATGAAATTGTCCAAGTATTACAATGGTATTACAAACTACTAAATGCTTTACAGTCAACTTTTCTAAAACTTATCAATCTCTACAACCCCTCTACTTCAAAAAACCCCTCCAACCATCCCCAACCCCAACCCCAATCAAAATAAACAAACAAACTACCCCACACCCCCTTTGTTAGGAAAGAGATAATATCTTAATCACTTATCTGCAGAACGAGTTTCTGACCAAAGCATAAACTGTTGTTTCACTGTGACTGTCTAGAAATACTAAAGTCATTCCACAAAAGGTTTTCTTCATTCAATTATTTCCTTCATTAATTGTTTTACTTCTGAAGAATAAGTTTCTGCATTTTGCAGCCTTATGGTGCATTGTGTTTCCACGGAAGCCTGAAGATGTCGAGTCAATACACAGAAGAATATCTAAGTTGGTTTTAATATGTGTGAATTTAGATGGTAGGGTATGGCTTTCACTGCGAAGAATATAGGCGGGTAGATGAGGTTTGGCTTCAGATGTTCAAGTCTCCGCTATATGACCCAAAGTACAAACTCACTTTTCCACACCATCTGCAAGACTTCAGGTAGACCTTACTTGCACAGACATCTGCAAAGGTAAAGTGAGCTTTATTTTCCTGCAAAACTCATGTAATTCTCAAATTGATCTTTTCTGTGGTCTGTTTTTCATTATAATAACTTAGTAGAACAGTATTCAGTTAGTTCTACCCTATCAGAAAATGGCAGCAGGAAGTTTAGCTTAACATAAATTCCAAGGGCAGACCATATGCAATTCATTTTTATTTTTAATTGCTTCCATAAACACACAAAGATTAAATTAGCAAAGCTGGTGTAGGTTTTTTGGTTGTATGTGGTATTTTAACTAAATACTGAAGGATAAAAATGGAAACCAGCAATACCCAGGAAGCCCACAGGTTTTAATTTATGTTGTGGGCCATGAGCATCAAAGAAAAATTGGATCTTTGAGATGTTTCTTTACGGATAACAAGTTAGCCCTAAATTGCTTGCTACAAAAGAAATATCATTAAATGCCAAAGCCCAACTAAGCAGGCAGTACTGGAAAAAGTACTTTTATTGCTGTTTGAATAATTTTTTAAAGTACTTCAATCTGAAATAATTTATCTGAAATAGATCCTGAATATCTTGTAGAAAGGTGTATTTCAGACCACACAAATAAAAGCTACAAAGCAGACTGATACTTTGCATGGTGACTGTTTTCTCTGTACATTGCAAAAAGGCATTAACTGTAGTGTCGAAAGACTGAAGACTGTAAAACAAGCTAAAAAAGGAAAACATTTCTTTACACCAAAAGTACAGATTGCAATGAAATGTCTTTAGTCTGAAGATTGCAAGGCACATGTTTGTTCACTTCCATTTTTTAGGTAGAGTTTTCATAAATGACAGTGCAAGTTTTCCCTGCTAAAGGCGGGGTTTTGTGGTTGGTTTTTCCCCCCTGGTTTGGTTTTTTTTTTTTTGGGGGTGGGGGGAAGGTGTGTGTGTTTGTTTGCTTCATTGTTTTGGGTTGGGTTGGG
>JAVJGI010000050.1:88578885-88600714 GCA_035590275.1 Ibycter americanus | reverse complement strand
GGTGGTTGGGTTTGTTTGATTCTGTGTTTTGGTTGGGGTTGGGTGGGGTTGGGTTGGTTTTTTTTGGTTTTGGGTTTTTTTTTTTCCTTTCATTGGACAGTACATCTACAAGCCAAAAAGAGGCAGACAGCAAAGAAGGTATCAGCCTGCGCCAGAAGTAGTGGGGCAGCACAAGTGCATTTCTTGCCTATTCAGATACAGGGATTGGTAAGTGGCAAGTTAGGGCAACAACTCAGCTTCATCTTCGGTGGCCTTTGTCCAGCAGAAGAAGGGTAGTTACATTTTTCTCTTTGCTAGTTATCCGACAGACTTTCATACCATTACTTATTTACAGAGTCATTTTCTAACCTGAAGAAACCATTCCTTGTAAGAAGGAAGACCTGTACGTTTAAGTGAGCCAGAGACGTGGACTTGTATGTTTCTTATCTCCTCTGGAGTATTTGGCTTAACTCTTACTAAGTTCAGCTGAAACAGAGAACTCAGGAGCAGGGACCAGTCACAAAATGTGCTTGTACATGTGTACTGTAATAGGGACAACAGTGCAGTCATGTTTGTAATTTTCACTCTGGGCTTATTAAGTCTGCTAGAATTAAAAAAAGTATACTTGTAGCATGTTAATTAGCCCAAGTGAAAGACTTGGGGTGCAGCCAAGCTTTTGTCTTCCCCAAAGTGTGTTCTCATTTGCCTATACTCAAAAGTGGTTTTGCTGACATTCTCACATATGAACTTTGAGGTGTGCCACCAACTATGACTTGTACAGACCGAACTCAGTCACTCAAAGGCAGTTTGGGGAGCTGGGTGTTTCCTGGTGTCCCAGTACAACTCACAGCAGACAGATCACACAGCTGCATTTCATGCCTACAGAGGTACTTAGTGTGCCAGGCTTCTGGCTTCATCGCTGGACAATGTTTCAGTGGAGAATGTTTACATTGCTTTTTAAACACTAGATTTTGTCTTTCACAGCTTTATTTTATGAACACCAATCTATATGTTTGAGCAAATAGATAAGGGAAACGAAGGCATATCCTCTCAAACTGCAAAATAAAATTCATGATTTACAATTTCAAAATAAAATTATTCTTGGATATTTTACCATATTACCATATTTTACTTTCCCCTCTTTCTTTTAGGTTGAACTGGAATTTTCCTTTGTTAACATGAAATTTCTTGTGCTTCTGTTCTTTGGAGTGGCTTATGCTATCTCTTTATCCAACATACAATGAGAAATCTGAAACGTACAGTTGTCTTGCTAGACCTGTCTTTATAGTTTCTCTAAGACCATTGTATGAAGACTAAAAATAAACTATGTATGGCATGCCTACTCTGAATGATAGCTTCTGCTCAACTGAATATGTTTTTGCTTCATCTTTTTCAGAGCTACCAGTGCAACAGGTTGTACTGATTATTACTTTAAAAGAATGGCTATTATAGTTGTTAGGCTAGGTGCAATGCAGAAGGAATAAACTTTGGGTTGATGGCAAGGACCCTGATGACCTTTGGAAAAATGAAATAAGACTGCTTCTGTAATCAGTTTTCCTAATCAGTGCAACTGGAAACATTATTTTCGTCTTTACTCTTAATGCCTGACAAAGTATTTGGTGTAGTTTTAACTAAACAGATGAGCCTAATTACATTTTGTTGTATTGGTATTTGCTTTATTTGGCCAATGAAAAATCTGTCAGACTGATGACGAATTGAAAAGGGTTGAAGACTTACAGCAAATACTCAGGGTCTAAAAATATAATCTCTGTAATGCGAGACAGGAAAAAAAAATAATTTTAAGAACTGCCCTTGTCACAGACTAAAGGCATCTACATTAAACAAAAACTTCGGGTGTCAATGAATGAATGAAATCTTGTTTGAAATAATGATGTCTTAGTTGGAAGCTGAAAATTGACCAAGGGAGACCAGAAAGAAAATGCTTCTTTTCTCAGTGAAGTAGTTAGCAGTTGAAATAACTTGACTGAGGAAGTGATGGGGGTTTTTATTACTAGGTATAAAACCCCAAACTTGATGTGTTTCTAAAAAGATATAGTTCAACTCAATCAGGAGGTATAAAAGTTATTGATTAATACCTTTTGTTGGTATAGTAATAACATCCTGAGAGGAGTCCACATGGAAATTATTGTCCTGGCATCCAGAACTATGATTCAGCTTCTATGTTTAAGTTTGGGGTTTTTTCTATTTGTTACAGCTCAGAATAATGTTTACTCTCTAGATTTCAGACTATTACAATATAATGAGTAACATTTATTATATTTCAGCTTTGTTATTTTAGGAAAACTGTCTGTCCAACTAACCAAGGACTAAAAGAAAATCCTTAGCTTTTATGGCTATAAATAGATTCCTTAAATTGGATTTGATTTTAATTTCTCAGATAACATTTTGAGATGATTATGAAAAAGAATTAGATTAAAGATTAATACATGAAATTCAGCACTGTTTTAGCACTTAATGTTTAATATTACACCCTTTTGAAATAAACTCTAGTTTATACCAAGCTGTGAATTTTTTTCAGGATGGAAACTAACAGAAGGGAATAACATAATTTAAGAATAGAATATTTGTTTAATAGTATAATTTATTTTTCTTCTCAGAACAGTTATCATCTATATAATGTAATTTATCAGTGGGAACAGAGTATCTTAGATGTTAGTTTTACTGTCTGAAGCTATGTCCATTCAAAAAAATAAAGGCGACATAGGGTCAACCTTTGCGGTTATTAATGATAAACATATGAATTATTGTCAGTTTTACAAAAAGTTACTATCAAAACTATAGTTTAAAAATCCGATGGAAATTTTCTTCATCAAAACTGCTATGTTTATACGTTATTTTGAAAAAAGCAGTCTCGAAAATGCAGGTGGGGACTGAAAATAGTCAAACTCCGTTCTTTCTAGCTCTTGAAGCGGTTCAGTTACTAACAGTAATAGAAGTTGTAAGTGAAATATTATAGTTGCATTTGTATACATTGACTATGACACAATTCCAGGTGCTATAACTGGAACATTTTTAGTTCAGTCCTATAACTATATACAACCTTCACTTCAGCGCTAGGGAAACGTTTTGTCAAAACCAGCTTTGTTAATTAAGTGGTGCTATTTGTATATTTATTTTCAATAGTGTGTAATAACCCTGTTGCAATAATTTTCTTGACAAGCAATGGCCAGCAGTAGGTGTGTGCAACTGGACTCGCCCCTAGATGGTATCTCACTGGCATTCAATTTGTGTCCTTCACAGCAAAACCAGTGTAGCCAGCAGAGCTGTGCATAATTTCAGACTTTTCTATTGACATCAGAGGAGGGCCAGTCAGAGGATGTTGTCTCATACGGGCTGGTGGTGTGACCCACAGGACAGTGACAGAAGCAGGAAGACTGAAGAAACAGCATGTGGGAACAGAACACAACAGCCGTGTTGCTCTGTGGCAGCACAGCCAAGTGTGAAGAATGATTACCCTCTAAGGAGTCTCTGGCTTTTACCAAATATTTAGGTTAAAGAACTGTTGCTGTGAAAACAGACTGAGGGAGAGGGACAGAAAAAGTAGAAGTAAGGTAAGAAAAAGCCGTGCTTGTGGTTTTTTTGTTTGGTGGTTGGGTTTTTTTAGTATTTTTTTTATTTTATGGCTGGCTGGCTATCATTTATGCTGGTCAAGATGCTCACCGTTTATAATAAACTATGTGTATTCTGAGAGATTATTCAAGTTTATTAAAGCAGCTTTAAATTTTGTTGTGGATTAAGGATTTCCCACCCAACAAATAAAAAGTTGTTAAAAAGAAAATGTTTTGTTACATCGACACAAGCATTCAGTGCAAGCCATTCAGGTATTTTCTTTTGACAGCAGTTAGACACAAAAGCTTTTCCATAGGTAGATGTAAGGAGAGTGAAAAACAGAGACGGAGAATTTAATTTTGAAAAGAAAAAACAGTCCTACATAGAGTGGCAGGGATTTATTTGCTTTTGATAAAGTTTACATCATGAAAAGAACTGTTATTTAATGTCTGTGAAATTCATCCTTAAGATGAACAGGAAACTTTTAATGTTTGTGGTGTTTTATGCAGTAGCCTGGGCAAAGCTTCCTCTTTTTTTTCCGTATTGAGGCATGCCTCTGCATTTAGCATGGTAAGGGCAAAGATTCTGTCATTCCAGTTCTTTCAGTTCTTGGTATTCCGGAAAGGATCCTGTCTAGGTGCCAATGATCATTATGGCAATTTTGTTGTGCCGTGACAAAACGCAACAGAAGAACTTGGAGAAGCAAGGAGGGTTGTAGCAGAACTGCCACCTTGGGCTTCCCAAGGGAAGACTTTGGCTTGTCTAGGAGCCTGGTTGACAGAGTCCCTTGGGATGCAGCCCTGAAGGGCAAATGAGCCCAGGAAGGCTGGAGAGTCTTCAAGAAGGAAATCTTAAAAAAGCAGGATCAGGCTGTCCCCATGTGTTGAAAGACGAGCTGGTGGGGCAGACCAGCCTGGCTGAACAGAGAGCTTTGGCTGGAACTTGGGAAAAAGGAGAGGTTATGACCCTTGGAAGAAGGGGCAGGCAACTCAGGAGGACTACAAGGATGGCATGAGGTTATGAAGGGAGAAAGTGAGAAGGGTCAGAGTTGAACTAGAACTTAATCTGGCTACTGCTGTAAAAAATAATAAAAATTGTTTCTATAAATACATTAGCAACAGAAGGAGAGTTAAGGACAATCTCCATCTTTTATTGGATGCAGGGGGAAACATAGTGACAAAGGGTGAGGAAAAGGCTGAGGTACTTAGTGCCATCTTTGCCTCAGTCTTTAATACTAAGAGCAGTTGTTCTCTGGGTACCCAGCCCCCTGAGCTGGAAGACAGGGACAGGGAGCAGAATGAAGCCCCCATAATCCAAGGGGAAATAGCGACCTGCTACACCACTTAGACACACACAAGTCTATGGAGCTGGATGGGATCCACCTGAGGGTACTGAGGGAGCTGGTGGAGGTGCTCACGGAGCCACTTTCCATCATTTATCAGCAGTCCTGGCTAACTGGGAATGTCCCGGTTGCCTGAAGGTTAGCAAATGTGACACCCATCTACAAGAAGGGCTGGAAGGAGGATCGGGGGAACTACAGGCCTGTCAGTCTGACCTCAGTGCTGGGGAAGGTTATGGAGCAGATCATCCTGAGTGCCATCATGCAGCATGTACAGGACAACTAGTGGATCAGGCCCAGCCAGCATGGGTTTATGAAAAGCAGGTCCTGCTTGGCTAACATGATCTCCTTCTATGGCAAGGTGACCCACTTAGTGGATGAAGGAGAGGCTGTGGGTAGTGTCTACCTGGATGTTAGTAAAGCCTTTGACACGGCCTCCCCCAGCATTCCCTGGAGAAACTGGCTGCTCATGGCTTGGATGGGTGTACTCTACGCTGGGTAAGCCGAGGCTGAAGAGTGGTGGGGAATGAAGTTAAATCCAGTTGGCAGCCCACCACAAGTGGTCTCAGTATTGGGGTCGGTTCTGTTTAATATCTTTATCAATGATCTGTATGAGGGGATAGAGAGGACCCTCAGTAAGTTTGCAAATGACACCAAGTTGGGCAGGAGTGTTGATCTGCTTCAGAGTAGAAAGGCTCTGCAGAGGGATCTGGGTAGGCTGGGTCGAGGCCAGTTGTATGAGGTTCAGCAAGGTTCAGTGCTGGGTCCTGCACTTGGGTCACAGCAGCCCCACGCAGCGCTGCAGGCTTGGGGAAGAGCAGCTGGAAAGCTGTCCAGCAGAAAAGGAGCTGAGGATGCTGGTTGCTGTCTGGCTGAACATGAGCCAGCAGTGTGCCCACATGGCAAAGGTGGCCAACAGCATCCTGGCTTATGTCAGAAATAGTGTGGCCAGCAGGATTAGGGACGTGATCGTCCCCCTGTACTTGGCACTGGTGAGGCCGCACCTCAAATACTGTGCTCAGTTTTGGGGCCCCCACTTCAAGACATCGAGGTGCTGGAGCGTGTCCAAAGAAGAGCAATAAAGCTGGTGAAGGGTCTGGAGCACAAGGCTGATGATGTGGATCAGCTGACAGAACTGAGGTGTTTAGTTCTGGAGAAAAGGCGGCTGAGGGGAGACCTTATCCCTCTCTACAGCTGCCTGACAGGAGTTTCCAGAGAGGTGGGGGTCAGTCTCTTTTTCCCAGGTAACGAGTGATAGGACAAGAAGAAATGGCCTCAAGTTGTTCCAGGGGAGGTTTAGATTGGATATTAGGAAAAATTTCTTCACTGAAAGGGTGGCCAAGCATTAGAACAGGCTGCCAAGGGAAATGGTTGAGTTACCATCCCTGGAGGTATTTAAAAGACATGTAGGTGTGGCATTTAGGGACATGGTTTAGTAGTAGACTTGGCAGTGCTGGCTTTACAGTTGGACTTGATGATCTTAAAGGTCTTTTCTAACCTAAATGATTCTATGATTCAATAATTAAGGCAGATACTACAATTTCAGGTTATTTTCTTTCTTTTTCTTTCATTGGTACATCATTATTCTTTTTTTTTAAGCCAGTGCAACCTTAACAGACTGGAGTAGTTCACAACTGCCAGGAGGTTGCAAGTTCTTAGAAACCCAGAGAGCATGGGTTTGCCATGTCATGCAAGTGTTTAAGAGAAATAGCTAAAAAAGTCAGCTAAAACAGGTGAAAAATAAAGCTACGAAGAATGACCAGGTCATACATTTTTGCTTTCCACAGGTAATTGCAGCTCTAAGCAGCAGGAGATGTCCTTTCTAACCTCAGTTCCTCCGAGCGCATGAGCAAGAGACATTGGTGTGAAGCATGACAGGGTTTTCTGCAGTCTTTCAGGCAATAAATGAGTACCCTTTATTATCCTGTTGATATGCTGGGGAAAACAAAAATACAGAAGAGAAGCCAAAGTATTATTCAAGAAGATGGAAAGTTGCCAAGGTGATACATTAAAACCACAAAGCATGCGGGTTTTTTATGTGGCACAGGTTGCTAATACGCAGAAATGAAGGAAGTGATCTTAATACACTGATTCATTCACTTGGGATTAACACCGTCGCCAGTGCTTTCAGAATAGGCATCCTTCTAGTAGCGTGGTACCATGACATAGTTTAGAAAAGTCATTGTTTCGCCAGAAATGATCCTTGTTAGGTGATAGATTCACCACCTGACCCACATAGTTTTTCCAACGTTTCATCAGCCTCCTTAACAATAATCACTCCTTTATTCAAAGCTGATATTTTGTGTACCGTCATTATGCTAACTGCCAAACAGGTTTTCTTACTGTCACATTCAGGAAAGTTAAAGCATCTCCCCTTTAAAATGATTTGCCTTTACATACGTATGCGCAGCAGTGAAATCTCCCTTCTGCCTTCTGTTTTGAGTTAGTTGAAATCTGCAGCTTCTCATTGTTTCCAATGCAGTTTCCAATCTTGCAATCACTTCTACGGCTCTCCTTTGAATTCTCCCGTTTCCAAATCTGTTTTTAATAACTTAAATATATTTAACTTGTAATAACATAAACAAATAATATAGAAGTTTGCTTAAATCAGCCTGCCTCTTACGAGTTGCTGTTTTCCTTTTAACTGAGTTTTTTTGGTAGACCTTTAAGTAGACTATTACCACTTTTTTAAACCATCAACCAAATCTGTGGTAAAATTAAATTATATCTTTCCTGGGCTCATGGTTTTTGATTTTCTGTGAGTCCTTTTTTGTGTCTACTTCATCTTTTAGAGTTTTAATGATAGCAAATAGTGTTCTCCCAACAGAATGATTGCTTTTGTGTTTCTTAAGAGCTCATTTATTATTTTCAAAACAATCTGTTTTCCATATGTGTACATTGGTACAAAAAAGTTTGTATTTTTCTGAAGTTTCAGGCTACAGCAAAATCTTACATTGTACTCATTTTTATTCATCAAGAACTTCAACTGTTATTTTTTGCAGGTGCCATTACTGAATTTGATTGAATTTTGAAAACGTATCAAGTAACCCAGCTACTGAAACTCAGCTGTGGCCCTGTATCCTTAAATGGTATGTCTAAAAGCTCATCATTATGCTTACTTATATTTTTCAGGCTATTTAGTACTTGGTGTTTATGTGTGAGTTCCTGGTCAACATTTTGATAGGAATGATGATTCTTAGGTGATTGAAACCAGGCAGCAAAGGGAAGCCAGACAGATGTTTGTTTATGTTCCAAGGCAATTTATTATTTCTTAAATTTGGACCTGAAATCATACAACCTTATTTTGCTTTCAATATTTTCAGTGTTTTGCAGGGAAGTGAGCACTTTTCAAAGAAGCGCTTTTGCTTTTTTTTTTTTTTTCTTTGAAATAGTAATGGGTTGTTGTCTTTGACCAAGTTCTTGCAATATTTTCACATTAGCATTTTTTGCTTTATGATTAAAAAAAAAAACCAAACATTTTTTAATAGGCTTAGAATTTATTTGTTTGTTCATTTTTGGGTGGGTATCACTGGAGCACCAATACACTTTCCCTGCCCCTAACTTTACGTAGTGCAAGTTATTTTTGTTAGTGAAAAATATATCCTGTTGGATCCAACAGCCCAAGAGAAGCGAGGCAGCTGGTGCTCCACGTGCCCAGGTCCCGCAGCAAGGCTGAAAATGCATTCTCAGAAGGCACACACACAGAAAGCACACATACACGACACACATAAAAATATATATGGATATACATACACACAGATATACGTATATACACATATATAGGGCTGGCCACCCAGATTGCAGACAGGAACTCCCGTTAGCACAGCACCAATGACATTATTCTGCTCGCCTCTCTGGCTGAGCTGGATGGAGGTCCACTGGTGCCAATATATACGTATGTACAAGGCAGATCCCTCCGGCAGCCAGACGGATGCGCTCAGCTTGCCTAGTAGCTGTCCCTGGATCTCAGTTTCCCTCCCCTGTTGCTGGCACACGGCCGCACACCCACTCCCATTGCTGGCACAGACCGTCACACACAGACACAAACACGCAGCTGGCCAGGACTTTCCTCGTCGCAATAGCTGACCCCTTGTGCTCTTACAGACACTCTTGCACACGGAGCTGGCCCTTACAGACCCACCCACCCCCTTGCTCCCAGGCTACTTCACCTATTTACCAGCTAACGCATCTTGATCATTGCTAGTGATCATTCCACACTTACTCTAGTCACTGGCACCACGGATATAGGGGCCCTCCAGTCTGACGCCGGTGGCTGCGCTCACACCCCCATACACACAGGTCGGAGAGCCCCCCACCCAGGAAAGAGTTAGAAAGGATTTGAAGAAGGAGATGGGACAGGCTGCACTGATTACACAGAGGGCTTGGCCAGGCGAGTGTACAGATCAGACCACTGCTTACATGTGACCGGCCCTTTATATTACAATACCCCTCTATGTGCCCACTCTTGTTCCTCTCCCACATCACCCAAGCCCCTCCCTTGTCCCACCTTTGATTCTTCCCAAAAGAATCCTACAATAAATCCTGTGCAATCCCAAACTGTTTTCCCTCTCCATCACATAACGTGTCCAACCCCCAGGCAGCAACCCTTAGGCCAAAAGCTAATCCAGGGAGATGCTCTAGATGACTCATGGTGATGGGTTTCACACCTTGACCCTGGGGCTGAGGCTGTGCTGGGACAGCCCTGGGAGGGGCCCAGACAGGGTGTTACTTCTTCAGGAGTCCTCAATTTGAGTCGCTGCCTGACATTGTGCCCCTGCGTTCCTTTGGGTTTGCACAGATAGGCATTTCTGGAAATCGTAGATCTTTTGATAAAAGAAGTTTACACGGCCAGGCTTTGTACTTCTGATCTCTAAGAAACATAAACAATTGTCCAAATGGCATCATGACATGGATCACAGGAGGGCTCTGCAGAAAATAAGTGAATGTTCACTCATTTCTTCTTTATTTCTAGCTTCTATTCCTTGAGACAACTTTCAGATCTGTTACTTCAACATTTTCATGTCCCTTGTCTGCAAATGACCCCAGACCTTTCTTCAAGCTGCCTTCCAGTTTTAGGAATAATACATAATATAGCCTCTTTTCTGTAGCAATGACTTTCAATTAGCCTTCCAATACTGACTTTAGTCTGTCTTACCTGTCTGATTTTGTTTCATCGGTCTTTTCATCTTTGTTGCTTTATCTCTTATTTTCTCATATTGATGAGTCCATGTTCTTTCCTGGATTAGGGCCATTATTTTTAAGATCTTTAAATGAAATGCTTTCTTCTATATTGACCTTCAAGAGTTGTAGATATTGTGAGACACAGGGAAAATAACACTACTGCCAATAGGTTTGCTAGTTAAAATTATCTGAACACTATTTTTGTTAATATTGTTCAATAAACCCAGCCAAAGGCTTCCAGTAATTGTATGAATTTAGTCTTACACTATGCGCCCTAATGTATGAATTGTAAAGGTTGAATTTCACCATCTCTTCTGATTAATTATTACGGTGTATATTCTCCATCATTGATAGCAATTGCATCTTATTATTTCATGGATGATTTTGACTCTTCTTCTTATGCATTTAGGAAATTAAAACCACTTTTTGCTACTCAGAGGAAAAGTCTTATACAAAATGATCTAGCCCTGCTTCTGTGGAATTTCGTTGGGAGTATCTGTGCAGAAGGACCAACTCCTTTGCTGGAAATTATGTAACATGCTAACATCTTTTTGAATCAGTTGAAAACAGCCATGAATGCATAGGATGGTTTAATATCACACCAGCCATCTCTTGTAGCTACTAGACGGCACTACTTCATGGAGCAGTGATCAAAAATGAAAGGAGCTAATGGATTATTTTGGCAGCTCTTCTCCAGAGAATTATAGAGTACCAATCAGGTATTGTGACTTATGGTCAAGTGAAATGGATTTCACCGGGTAAAATATTTTAGTGCCATGCATTATCCCTGATGTCACATGCAGTAATGAATCAGCTGTTACTTTGCATGTCCTGTGGTACACAGAGATGAACAGGTGTCCCAGCGATGACTAGAGCTTTTCCAGACTCCATGAGATAATGGACTACTTGTAAAGCCTTCAGACGTTCTACTTCATTCTGATATTTACAGTTGTCGTTCTTCAGACTATAAAATCTGAATATCTTGAGTTTTGTTCAGTAGTTGCAGACATTCTTGGAAAAGGTTTTGTATATTTGTGTCAAATTTTCATTTGCTCTTCCTGAAATCTTGGTGAAAGAAATGAGGCTTTGTTACAAAATTATACATACAAAACAGTTACTGTAATTCTCAGCACAGGTTCTCCGGGAATGGAATAACTCTGAAAAAAAGAAGTTGTCTCAAATATCTTGATGGAATAGGTCATATGATCCAATTTGAGAGAAGGAAAAGCACTTGTATATATCATGGCTCTCAGCAAGTCTAATATTCCTGCTGGAAAATAATTTTTTAAACATGCAAACATGACTAGGACTGTCCCTCTTGACTAGAGGATAAATAAGAAAGGACTGATGCTATATCATGATTTAAATTCAAATAAAGAAATTATTTTTACAGCTAAATGGGGTAAAATTGGACCATAACTGAGTTTAGGTTTCTGAGGTTTGTTCTGGAATACTGTGCTGAGGTAAGCTCTCTGATGATAAGAAAAACTGATGCTCTTTCTATCTGTTTTCAACTGAAATTTTTCATTTTGAGTTCCAGTCCAGTCTATTTTTGAGGTTAGAGTTATTATGTACTTTTAAAACAAACTCCAGAAAATCATGAACTGGCACTGACCATTCCAACAACTATTTAGTCATCATGGCACAAGCCATTGCTTGATAAATGGATTTATAACTAAGACCACCACCCACCTAGCTCACACTGAAGGTGTAAGATAACTTTCTAGTGTTTTCTGACGGGTTAATTCAAAATTAGTTTTAAGTAGCCAAAGTTGAAGTTAATATTTCAAGGCCTTGTACAAGCAAGCTTGTTTGTGCATCTTTACGTGTTAATAAAAATAGGGACCATTCCTCAAAATCCGCCCTGAAACAGTATCAGAAATCAAAAAACTCTAAAAAAAAAAAGTAAAAATAATTTAAAATGTCATTTAAAATATCTTTTTTGTTATTTTTATAAAATATATTTAGATTAAGACATAGCCACTTAAAAAAATGCAACCCTTTTAGTGCTTCCACATTTAATTTTGTACCTGTTGGAATATGCCAACAATAATTCTTATAAATTTAACCTGCATAGAAGCAACAGTCATAATTCTACACCCACAGCAACTCCTTTGAAAATATTAAAATATTAAATTCTTACCCACCTAAGTCACCCTCTGCTTTGGAAAATCCGGTGAAGAAAGCAGAGGTTGTTTTGCTATGAGGGTGACAGACATAAGCGAATGGAAATGTACAGGGAAAAACTTTGCACAAACTTTCAAAGTCAAAAGGGAAGATTATTGATAGCTGCGGTGGGCTAGCCTCAGCAAACTGCAAAACTCCCACCCAGCTGCTTGCTGAGTCCTCCACTCCCCTGCAAGGGGACAGGGAGAGGTAATGGGAAGAGCAGGAATGGGAAAGCTTGTGGGTCAAGATAAAGACCAGGGTATTGCTTACCAGTCACCGGTGCAGACAAAACAGAATCAACTTGGGGAAGATTGACTGAATCTTTTGCCAATTAGAATAAATACCAGTAAAATAACACCTTTCCTTGCCCTTTGGCCACACCCAGCTCTACTCTTTCATTCCCAACTCCTGTACCTCCTCTCCAAGCAGGGCAGGGGGATGGGGAAATGGGGGATTGCAGTCAATTCATAATGGTTTCTTTCTGCCAGCCTGTTTCATCACTCCCTTTCTCTGCTGTGGCACTGGTCCTTCCACAGGCTGCAGTTCCTCTCAGGAAAATCTGTTCCAGTGTGGGCACTCCACAGGCTGCATCTTTGCTCTTGATTTTACTCTGCTTCGTTTATTTTGTGTATACAGCTTACCTCTTAACACTCAGAGTAAACCCAAAAGCCTGTGAAATTAGTAATTTTTAATTGATGGTTTTTATTAATTTACTAATAAATTTTGTTATTAAAATAATAAATTTTTAATTGATGGTTTTTATTAATTTACCAATAAATTTTGTTATTAAAATAATAAATTACCAAAAATTACTGTTTTAGAGAAGTATGTCTTCTCCATTTATAACCAAAACCATTTAAAGCTGAACCATTTCTTACTTTGTATTTGTACAGTGTTCACCACAGCATACTGTGGTGAGAACAGTATTTTTTAAAATGTAGTTTCAATTACTTCATATTCAGCTGGATGAGTGCTTCTAGAAAGACTCCAAAAATACCAGCGTTACATCTAAACCATGTCTAAAAATAATGGCAAAATCTCACACACGCAAGTATATGCGTACATATAGGTTATTGGCCTATAAATGGTCAATACATTCGTCTAGTTAAGAAAGCAAACTAAAATATATATATAAAATAATAATGCACATAAGGACGGATCAAAAGGTAAGCCTAATATCTCAATGCTATTAGTGCATTCGGAGAAAAAGGAATAATTTAACAGGTTTTTTATAACCCCTTTAATTGAAAACAAGAGGGGTTTTTTTTTGTAGTGTAACATAAGCAATCACTAATGGAAGTTGAATTAATAGCTGAAAAAAAAGAAATATTCAAGAAAGAACCTCAAATAACAATTTTGCAACAGTCATTAGGACTTTCTCTTGGCTTGTATAATGAATAACAAGTACTTCAGAGAAAAGGAAAAGAAAAAGTTGGAATAATCTACTATAAGTGAAGTGTCTTATGTAGCCTTCATCTGCAAACAACTGATTTATTCCCTAGAAATATGATGATGTTGTACTTTTTTCTCTTCCAGCAAATTGAAATTCTGTTTTTTTCTCATTAGTTTTGAAGTCTTTCTGTCATTAGATCACTAATCTTTTTAATGCCCTAACCATAAAAGATGTCTTGGTGTTTGGAAATTCCAAAGGTGGTGGAAATTATGCATTGTGTAAAAGTTTGTAATAACTGTTATTGTTTTGCTGTTTAAGATTATCCTGTCTTGTGTTAAGAACCCAAAAGTTAGATAGACTTTTTTAAAAAATAATTTCTTAATTTTGGAGAAAGTGAGCTTATCTTGAGATTAATGAACTATGTCTACCCCACCCTACTTGTTTTTCCTGGACTCAAAGCAGCTTACTTTTCTGAGATCTTGAAAATAGTTTTTAATCATCTTGACTGCTGAAGGATTAAGACTTCACCCAGAAATTTCTGAAAGATTTATCTAGCCTTGGGTATTGCTCCTCTTAATTTATCATTTTGTTATGTTTTCTCTTGACACCTCAGTGTTTGACAGTGCCTATTTTTTTGTTAGGGGAAAAGTTTTCATGTTCCTTTCATTTATTGGCATCTGTTTATACCAGTAAGGAAGTCACCAATGATGGTCGCTTTCCAGGCATATTGAATGGAAATATATTTCCTTTGCCTCGTCTGCAAAATTATATTTACTCTTAATGGCTGGACCATGAAGCATCTGTTGAATGGGAAAAAAACTAGTCAACTGTAAAAAAAATAGATGTGTTTAAGCTAATGCATTACCTGATATGAAATAAAGGATAGTAGTAAAGGTGATGGTTCCTGTCCTCTGTCTCATGGTATGCTTTCAAATATTTTGGAATGTCTTACTCTAATCTTACATAGCATGGGTATAAGTAGCTAATCGATTATACAGGACTTGCTGCCCTTTTAAAAATGAATAACATTCATTCTTGAATTGCTCAAATGTTTGACTGGGCTAAGACTAGTATTTCCTCTTGCTAGATACATCCCTTTTTATGAGTAGGTGTTAGCAGAGGGCAAAAATAAATTGAAGTTCATTGGTGTGGGTCAAAGACATTTCCTTTTCCATTGGCCTATAATTTGACTTTCTGAAGTCTGAGTTCATGTTTAGACCTTATGATCCCTGATATTAACAGGTGATGGAAAATGGACCATTGAGTTTGAATTATGCATTAAAAATTTATTTTTTTCCACATATCCTTCTTCATGCGATTATTCCATGTTCCTTTTTTTTCTCCTCCTCTTTCTTTTACTTCAACAAAATATTGAATGTGACATCATCAAGGTAAAAGATAAAAAATGTCAGGAAAAGAACATACATATTCTTTGCACCAGTACAAGAAGGTTGACTGGGACTTTGACTTTCATCCAAGTGCAGACTGCTGTATTTTTTTATATTCCATGCCTTTTTTTTTTTTCTTCTTTTTTTTCCCCCCAAACCTAGGATATTCAAACTGTTGTGTTGAAAGGAATGGGATGAAGATGGTAAGGAAAAAAGCTTTACTTATCATGGGTTTACAGTGCAAATGTAACTACGTGTTTGTATAAAAACCACTCAAGAGTTTTTGATACGGGTGTCATAAATTGATATGATGTCTTATAACTTTGAAAGCAGATCTTGTACAGCTGTTTAAAGAAATACAAATTTACACATACTGCATTTCCATGCTTTGCCTCTGAACATTTTTTTTCCTACTTGCATACTTAGATACATTAAAGAACTAGTACTCTTAATTAATACACCCATTGTATGACTAGCAGTTAGACACTCTGTTGTTGTAGTAATTTGCAGAAATTCTGGACTTTCAAAAATGTGTTATGTTAGACTACCACTTTAAATGAAACACTATAGCCAGTGGAAATCCTACAGGTTATGTATGAATAGTTTAATAATTGGAATTTGTTGCTTGAACATTCTAATTAAATCCCACTGAATTGGTTTTGTTTCTTGATGGGGTGATTGTGGTTTTAAGTAAATATTCTATACTTGAAACAGTTCCAGTTAATCATCAAACTATTCTTGATTGACTAAGTATCTTGTGTAGACACAAACTGTACTATAAACCAGATTGTATAACTTGATAGTTAGTGTGTTTCCATTAACAAAGAATGATCAGAACTGAATTGCAGTGAAAGCCTTTGTCAGTTATGAACACAGGTGTTTTCTCATTCACCTCGAGCTGTGTAAATCACAATACTGATAGAGAAGAGTGTAGAAAAAGAGTCAATGTGAAAAATTCAATGACTGTATCTTAATTTTCACCAAAACATTTTTTAGCAGATACTAGAAGAGAGAATAGAAAGCAGTGTTTATGGGGTGCCTTTCTTCCTAATATTGAGAATTTAGTATATAGACAGAAGGCTGAGTGTAGAGGAACTGTAGGGGGTTGATTAGCATTGATAATATACAGTTGTGGGCTTGCTTCTGGGGTGGTGGGTTCGCTGATGTGGTTCACGTACAGCTGTGGCTTGTTTGGGCTAAGTAGCTAAATAGCACTGAGGAGCCTGGAAGAGAAGGAGCACTGGTGGAAGAGGAGCACTGGGTGAAGAGGGGCAGCAGATGAAGAAGAGCCCAGGGATGTAGGAGAGCGGCAAGAAGCAGGGTGGACTGGCCTGAAGAGGATGAAGAAACAGCATGGACAGTAGATCAACTTTTGGAACCTTGTGTGGGGAAAGCCTTGTTGCAGCGTGATAGTTTTGTATGCTGCAATAGGTGAGACCTGTGCAATTAGATTTCCTAGTCTTGTAGAAATATGAGTATCAATAGTCTAATTGTATCCTGTGCACAGAAATGACTTGTTTATTTCTAAACTGTATGGTGCCTCCTTGTTGTTGCTTTATTACAGGGTAAGCACATGATCATGATTATTCCTTGCAGGATCTCATAATGAAACCCTTTAATTTCATTATTCTTAATGAAATATTTATAATCATCACTTAAGTAGAAGGCTTTCCTTCCTTAGAATTATTCTCTAAGCATTTCTGTTTATGCCATATTCTTCCTGAGATTTGGTTTAGAGAGGAAATGTATTTTAAAGGTATATTCTCTCTCTCAATGAAGCTTAATTATGGACAGTCAACACTGAGCGCATTGAGTAGTTCTGATGGCTCCCTTTAATCTCTCCCATTTGATAGGTCTTGATTTGGTTTTGTTTTAATAATTTATCAGGTACGGTACTAACAGCTCTATGACACCCACTTTTTGGTTTTTTCTGATTATTATAATAACATTTATTTCTTTTAGCTCAGGTAGGACCTCATTTTTATTATATTTAAATAAGAATGATGACCAAAATATTGGTTTCATGACTGTCTCTGTAACCGATGAATGTAAGGATTTTCACTGAAGATGGTATTTCCTTTACCTCTTGCCATGTAGCAGGTTGATTGTCTATCATGTGCTTTCTATGTTGGCTACGCATGTATTTCTTTCTCTGCCTCCATAGCCATTCCTTTCGCACTCCTTGTTAAGTCTCCACGTTTAGTATTCTACCAGACACTCTTGGTCACTTTCTTCTGTCAACTTTAGGCTGTCCACTTCTGAAGTTTATTTCATCTTGAACAAATTGGCTTGCCTTTCTATTTACATTTGATATCCCTGACATTGTTCTGCATATTTTCTTGTTGTCATGGTTGTGGTGGGAACATGCAAAAGATGGTGGCTGATGGCCTATCTCATATGTTTGAAATGATATGAAGTCTTAAAAATTTTCTCACTTGAAGTTAAAAAGGTTAGTTGCATAATGCTGTGGAATTCAAAGGGCTGAGAATTAACTATATAATTAAAGTAGTGGACAGAAAACCAAGCTGGAAATACTGACATATAAACCATCCAGACAACCTAGTGAAGAGAATGTGGAATGTAAAATATTATTGATTACAAATTAGGTACACAAAGTATAAGGAAAAACTTAAAAATCACTGCTTTTCCACCTGTCATGTTAAAATGAGAAATATTTAACATTCCCAAGCAAAGAGACTATTTCCTTTAGTAATATTAAGCTATAATGATGCCAAGAAAGATGACTTGTGTTTGATGTAGGGCTCTGTTAATACGTTAATGCAACTTTGTTTTCATCACTTATGTATAAGTTCAGATGCCAGCATTACTCTCTCTTCAAGAAGGCAGTGCTGGAGATGAAAAGAAGATGAAGGCACAGTTCTAAGCTTTAAAGAAAGAGTGATGGGATAGGAAAATAGGGACAAGGCATATGCACAGCATATACCGTACCAAATACTAGGACTGAAAAATTTGTAAATGTCACATCAGTAGATTCACAAGCCTCACTCTGGTTCCAAACCCACCTGCTTAAACGAGCCGCGGCTCAGCTACACTTTGGTAGATCAGTATCACATTGATATATGGCTGTTCCTCAACTTTTGAGATTCTATGCATTATGGAAGCAAAACACTTGCAGTTACCTCATTGTCAGAATCTTGCCCCTGTGCAAATCTCTGGCTCCTGTGAGTTCCTACAGTTTGGGATTTGCAGCTTCACACAAGGGCAAACTGTACCTGTAGCTCATGCAATCCAGCCTGTTCCTGTTCTCTATGGAGTTGCACTGAGCTACACTAGCTTTACACCTTAGTTTAGTGTTTTAGCGCAGGAGCAGTCCGTTGCTGCAGATGTGGTTCCCTTTCCCCTTCAATGACAGTAAGTCTGGTGTTACCACTGACTGCTTCGCCATCCTCTGACCTCGATCATGGATTTTCCAGGATACTAGGCTGGAAGGCACATGAGACAAATCCGTGGTTTTACAAGTATGGCATTGATGAATACATAGACAGGTACGACCAATTGTGCTACAACTGATTTCCAGTCAAAAGTCTTTGTCTTTGGAGTTTGTCTCTGCACTGAGCACCAGGACTGCTTTTCTGTATAATATTTAAGGGATCCATACTGCTTATCACTATGACTGTCATGTATAACACATGCAAAAAGAGCAAGACTCATTATCAGAAACACTTAGAGGGCTGGTTTTTTTTTTCTAAAAAAATCTGTTTATAGAAACAAAGGGTTTGTCTCCTTTATGATCTAGTAAGGAAAGTATAAAATTCATAAAAATAAAAAAGTTGACAGTAGATGGGTAGATTTGGGGATTTCTATGATAACCATTAAATAATTTCTTAAATATAAGAGACATAGACTTAACACAAGGCTTAGTTGCTGAAGTACTTCTTAAAAGTACAGAAATGCTAACCTTAGCAATGTTTGTAGGTGATGTAGAGGTACCCTAGAGGAGAGTAGTTATTAAAATGAGGGGATATAAATATTCAGGTTTGATCTTACAGCTTCAGTCTTGCTAATTTTTTAGTTTGAGATTCTTGCTGATAGCACCTGTGCTACTCTGGGCTGTACCAAAGAGCAAGAGAAGCTGTAATACCCTTCACTGAAAAATCAATATTAATATCCTCATACATATATATATTTATGTGTATATATATAAATATTGGGCTATAATAGTACATTATTGGGACATGCAAAGTTTAGATTTAGAGCAAAATGAAAGTCTTTTTGATAGGAAAGACAGGTATATCCAGAGATCACAGTTAAACAAGAGGTAGATTTTTGGAAGGATTTTTATTTTGACAGTACAGCATTTCATTGAATATAACAAGTATTTGAACAGCTCCCCCCGCATTTATGAAGTTACTAATGATCAGAAGAATAAATCCTCTTAAACATTAAGCAAAAATGATTTGAGGGCAAGGGAGAAATTTAGACATTCTGTCTGTCCAAAGTAATGGAATTTGTTGTATACTTTCTGTTACTATTGATATTTATCATGAATTTCAATGACTTTATGAGGACTCACAGAAGTCTGCCGCTGTATCAAATGAAATTACACTCCTGAAGTTCTTACAAGGTATTTTTGGTTATGCACAGTAAAGCCAGAAGTCAATTTGGCATTGGAAAACAGTTGTTTCCTTGCAAAATATAAAGGAAATTACCTCTGTCCTAACCAACATGGATAATATCTACACATTTCCCGATGTGAATACCACCTACTGAGAAAAGCTATCATGGTACTTCCTGGAAAAAGATCCAGGGAATCTCACTAGCTTTCTGAAATAAGGTTGGAGCTGACGGTGGAAACCACATTTTATTCTGTGACTATACCTAATGACAGACTTAATAGCAGAGGTCGTAAGATTAATGACAGCAGTGTGAATAAATGCTTTGGGTTTTTTTTAGCAAGGGGAAACAAGTAAAAAAATTCACTGGGGACACTAAACAGAGTTATAGTTCTTTTCCTGAAGGCAAGTGATCCCAAAGCAGGTAACTTTTCTCTGAGAGGAAGAAATTTCTTCCAGAAATCCAAAATTTCCCAGTAGTTTCAAGCATAGACGTGAAGTGAAAACTGCTTCTTTAAGGAATGTAGGCATTAGAGACTTTGACCTGTGTGTTTTATATTTTTTGTTAACCTCTCTGTGGTATTGATTGTCAAGCACTGATGTTTTTTTTCACAAGCTGTGGGGTGGCTATTGACTTATTAATTGCTTCTCTGATTCCTCTAATAGGCAGTGTAATTGTTCATCCTCTCTGTGACACCTGATCAAGTTTATGGAGAGAAAAATAGGGAACAACAGCAGAGACAGTGGCTTGAGACGGACTACTGACAGCAGCTATCCGGACAAGGCTGTTTCTCTATGCCGATATATCTGATGCATTCAGCACGGTCGTCTTCCTGTTCCAGGAATTGAAGAAGGCATATGGAAAACATTCATGATGAAGAATAGCTAACCCCAGTTCTCTTCAGGTGAGGAAATAAGTGTTGCAAAGGAGAAGAAACCAAAATGAGAAAGGGATTGGAGAAAATGGAAAATAGTAAACTGCAGTGTTGGAGGCATGGGATTTTGTCTGCTAAAGAAATGACTCATGAACTCACAAATAGATTTAAGATTTACAGTAGAAAATTGTAGGCAGAGGAGAAGATACGGAAATTTACAGGGGTTTTGAAGTGTATAATAAGAAAAATATCATAATTTGGCACACTTATAAAGACAATAGTGTTAAAAAATATTGAGGTCATCTGGGGAAGGAGCCTCCTATTTTCACTATTACAGCTCAACACAACTTTTTCTCCCAAATTTTTAGTCACATGATCAGTGAATTTTCTCTAATAACATTTAGCATTCATACTCTCCATAAACATTCTTCAAATATTCTAGTGACTTTTTATTTTAGTGGCAGAAATACGCACGGAAAAGGCACATCTTCTGTAAAAATGGCAGTATTTCCAACAGTAAGTGCTGTAAGAATGAAAACATTAATCTTGATTGTGTTTAAAACTTCTGAAATTTTGAATGTCAAGAACCTAAACTTAAAAATTTGAAAATATTTACAAATGTAGGAGTTTGCTTGCTTGTTTTATTACTCCTGATTGTTTCACCTGCAGTTATTAGGAAATGTTAGCCAGCTTGCAAGGCGAACATAAACTGACCATAAAAACCTGATATTCTGTCAAATTACTTTCTGAACAAATTTTCCAATTTTTCTTTATTAGAATGATAAATGCGTCTTATATAGCTCCTTTTTTAACATCTCTTAAATTAACATGGATTGGCTACATCAGACCTTATGTGTAACAGATAGTTCTTCTTTGAAAAACAAAACAACTTAAGTGTTTTTAGAGATTAATATGTGATTGATTGATTTTAAACCAGGGCTTATTGCTTTTGTTGTCTTCAGTGAAGGTTAGTGTTATACAGTTCAGTTACCCATTTTGGATGTGACCCAGAGCTTGTTTATGCTTGTGATTGATGTTTCTTGGCTTAGATGCCAGTTCCCTTCTCTCATTTTAGAGTTGAAGGGCAGGGAAGAGATTCTCTTATAAGAATTAGAGTAACAATATGTTTTCAATAAAGCTATTCTATTTCTTGAAAATTTTGTTTATTTCTGAATAGCTATTGAGAACGATGTACTTCAACCATAATCTCTATGTGCCTGCATGCAGACTGAAAAGCATTATCACCAGAGTTTTACATTTCTGCATCCCAGGGCATTAAACTTGTTTCTCACCATCAAAATTTTAGAGTAAAATAAATTTTAAAAAAATAGTATTTGCTTTGTGATGCACTATTCCCCCCC
>JAVJGI010000050.1:88562000-88578833 GCA_035590275.1 Ibycter americanus | reverse complement strand
ATCTTGAGCTGAACTGGTAGAAGTTTGGAAATTCAACAAAATATTATTTTTTAATAAAAGCATTAATAGCTGTTGACTTTACAATTAAGTAATATGAAATAGGTTTACATCAGAACATTTTTTAAGAAGCAGTGTAGACAAATAGCAATTATTTTATTCCTAATAAAAATGTGTTTGTGTACTGGATTAAATTTTTCCATCTTGGTTTCCATCTGTGGTAAGGAGGGAAAACAGTAAAGATTGAAAAGTGTTATTTTTGTGAAACCGAGTACTTGAGAAGTATTCAATCTGATGGTCTCTCGCTTATTAGTATACCATAAATGAATACTTAAACCGGACAAAATCTAGTGAAATACCTCTGTGCTAAGACCAAAATGGGGTTCAAAAACAAAGTAATCTCTGACACAAGCCTCACCCAAGAGCAGACCCAGTAACAAACATAAACCTGCCACTAAGGCTGCCAAAAGAATCTATCAAGGAGCCAAGCAATACTTTCCAGAGTCTGGTATATGGAATTCCTCATTTTCTGATGAACATCCAAGGAAGCAACAATCCCTTGCTAGTGGCCTTGTGGATTTAAATAAGTACGGAGCACGTTATACCATATAGCACAAGCTACATAACAATTTTAGAAAAGGGTTCCAGCTACAAAACTAGATTTTTATTAAGAAAATGCCAGTAGCGTTGTAACTGCAATTAACAGCCAAACTCTTTCCATACAGTCTAGTTTTCTCATACCTTCTCCAGGTAATTTTCCTTCTGTTGATATCAAAGTAGCTGAAGTATCCTCCAGGTTTTGGGCACTGCCCTGCTGCCACATAAATGAACTTCAGTTAAAGGATGCTTTCAAAATTTGTGGATTTTTTTTTTTTTTAAATTTAAAGATAAGTAATGGGATCATCAATGCTCACAAAGGAAATTCTGGCCGGACTAGTTATAGGCACTGAAAATTAAGTGGGGTTCATTCACTTCTACTGTACTATGTAGCAGACAATGGTTGGCATTAGCAGCACTGAGTAAGGCTCAGTGTCATAGCTTATTTTGCTTTATCAATTTTTAATTGACCCTAGGTTCATCAGGATAAATGCTGCTACGACTCTAAAACTTGGTGTTTCTGAGAACAGCTAGTTTTGATGACAGTAAGTACCACTGAGAGCACTGTAGAACTTTTTCTTCAGGGCTTTATGCAGAAAGATACTGAATGCAAGTCAGATGCTTTTGATAGTTGAAGGGGTGATAAATGCTACCTGGAGCAAGGACGGTTTAAATACTTGTGTCTTAGAGAACCTGAAAGAGAGTGAACTGTAACCTTTGTTGTGGATATCTTCAGAAAAGGGCAGCGACTAAATGTCACAGTTCTGAAAAACAGCTCAGCAGCTCGTTGATTAGTTATTAATATCACTGAGGATCCAGTCTCTCTCTTTCAAATATGTTGGGGTCGGTTACGTTCGTAGCTGATTTTCCTCCCCATATTTTTTTTCTCTCACCAGCCACACGATGGCAGCAAAGTACTAAGGAAGCCACTTGCCTCCTTAACCCCGAGCAGCTCGCGGCCAGCCGGCCGCCCCATCGCTTGAGCCTAACCAGGATGAACCGCGGGCAAACTGCATCGAACCCACGAACAAATAGCGATGTGCAAGGAATAAAACCCTAACCTCTGTGTATGTTACTCTCTGAATACTGCCTTGCTACCTGGTTATCTATAGAACACGTACTTGTACGCTAGATCTCAGCATGCTTTAGAAATGTCGGCTCAACGTAGAAAAGAAATTGAATCAGTTCACTTTCTAAACTCACGTTTTGTTGTCATTTGTGTAATCATCACTCTCAAATAAGAATGAAATTCAGTACAGCTATGTTAATGTTGATAAAATCCAGAGAATACAAAATTGCAACCTCCAGGTTTAAAAATTGACCAAAAATATGGAATAGAGTTGTCTTACTGCCATTCTTAAGCCTATGTAAGTGAAAAAAAAATTACATAATGTAGCTGTAATGCACAAAAATAAAAAGGTATAAACCAGATATACATAAAAGACCATACCTGGAAGAAGTGTGTTGGCAGAAAATAGAGTAATATAGGTATCTAGCCGAAGACTTTGTATATTTTTAAATAGCTTTCTCCTTTTTCTAGTCAAAAGCTATATACATATAAATATATATATACACGCACATGTGTGTGTATATATATGTATTTATGTTTGCATTTGTATATATATACCTTAAGCAAGGCTCACAAAAGTAAATTGAACTATATCAGAGCTACACGTATGCTCTGAAATTATAAATTTCTGAATATAGAATTTTTGAGTTCATACTATGAAGAATATTTGGGCTG
The DNA here is from genome assembly GCA_035590275.1 of Ibycter americanus. Taxonomy (NCBI): domain Eukaryota; kingdom Metazoa; phylum Chordata; class Aves; order Falconiformes; family Falconidae; genus Ibycter; species Ibycter americanus. Next base: position 88,576,495 of record JAVJGI010000050.1, on the reverse strand, counting down.
AATCAAACAGCTCCAATCTCACAAATGAAAAATGCACAACTGGTAAACTCTGAGTGTAATTCTGACTCAACTCATTATTTTGTTAATAACCATTAACAACTGTCATTAATAATGCTATCTAAGTATATGCTGGGTTTGGCTGGGATAATTTTCTTCACAGTAGGTAGTATGGGCTATGTTTTGGATTTGTGTTGGAAACAGTGTTAATAATATAGGGATGTTTTAGTTATTGCTGAGCAGTGTTTACACAGAGCCAAGGCCTTTTTTTACTTTTCACCCCACCCAACCAGCGAGCAGGCTGGGGGTGCACGAGAATTTGGGAGGGGACAGAGCTGGGACAGCTGACCCCAACTGACCACAGGGATATTCCATGCCATGTGATGTCATGCTCAGTATATAAAGCTGGGAGAAGAAGAAAGAAGGGCGTGGGTGTGTGGGTGACATTCAAAGTGATGGCGTTTGCCTTCCCGAGCCCCCGCTGGGCGTGCTGGAGCCCTGCTGCCCGGGGGTGGCTGAGCCCCTGGTGCCCATGCCAGGCGGTGGATGAACCCCGCCTTTTGCTGTGCTTGCACATGTAGCTTTAGTTTTACCTGTTGACTGTCTTTATCTCAATCCAGGAGTTTTTTAACTTTTACTCTTCCGATTCTCTTCTCCATCCCAGTGAGGAGGGGAGTGAGAGAGCGACTGTGTGGTGCTTAGTTGCTGGCTGGAGTTAAATCATGAGAGAGTAGCACGATAAAAATCACATTTTGTACTAAGTGTATGCAAAATCTGATGAAAAGCATTTACACAAAATTTGCCTTTAGCCAAATGGCATCTTTATGGCCAATGAAGTATGAGAAAATAATTGTTTCTCATTATAGGTCCACATAGCACTTACCCATAAACATATTCCATCTATGTATTTTCACCAAGAGTTGAATTTTTTTTCTGTATCTTTACATTTTTAGATATTACAGAGAAATTGATAAAACAGCATAGACATGTATTTCCACTAGTTTGAACTTCACAAAGAAGCTTGTAGAAATTTCTCCTTCAATAGGACCAAGCAAGGCTGCTGATTGCCTGAGATGCAAGTCTGAACAGATTTACTCCAGTGAATGAAAATGATGACATTGCAGACACGACTCCTTGTTATGTGGAAAAAAGAGCTTTTTACATGACCCGTGTAGCTCATTTCTAACAATATACATGCTTTATTACACAGCTGTTCATTCATTATGTCTCTAACTAGGTGTGACATTTTTCTTAATCTTACATAATGTGGAACATTGATGTATAGAATACAAATTGCTCTTAACCTCTTTGCAAAACATGCAGAAACCACCCATGTTTTCAGCTCAGTGTAGAAGATAACAGACATACACAGAGACAATCTCAATCTCTAGATATTTAATTTAAATATAGGAGTTATTTACTTACACAACTATCTTAAAATACTTTTTGCATGCTAATATTTTTTGTGTTTTCAGTAGAAAATTAATATATCTTTAAGGCATGGTAAAACTTGTAACTGTATCTTTGAGATCCCTGATCAGCTTCAGTTATTAAAAAGTTTTGCTTGGAGTATGGCGTAGTACTTTAAAAATTATTTGATATGTGTAGAGCTTGCACAGAAGCCTGTTCTGACTCAGCAATTGTTCTGCCTGTACTAGCTAGTAGGTCAAATACAATTACTAACACAGGCTAACAGAGGTCAAAGCCTCAGATGAATTTCCACTTGCCTTATTTATCAGTATCAGACATATTTCTTACTACAAAGCATCTTTTGCTTTCAGTGACTAGTCTTTATATTCTGCTTTTTCTGAACTACTTAGAGGTTAAATAAAGAATCCACGTTTTCAGTAGATCAAAATTAGTGACTGGTCTGTTACTAGTGACTAAAATTAGGCAGCCTCTTTTTCTAAATGTAGCTGGATCATATAGAAGCATAAAGAATTATAATTTGTATATTGTAATGTTTTAATTTCTCAATTTTAAAAGGTTTATGTCACAAAGTATAAAATATCTCCCCCACTTTCTTATCCTTTCCATTGGCCTTCTAAAAATATTTGCTGTCAGAATATCTGTGGAAAGAGTGGCATAAGCTACCTATAGAAGTAGTACGAAGGGCAAAGGGTAATGAAATGAGCGGAAATGACTACATCGCCTACTGTTTTGAGAGTTATACTGAGCATGCACATGATGGGTTCTAAAGATTATTTTTCAAAATGAAAAACGTGGCATGGGTTCTTAATATTTCAGCTAGCTTTGGAATATGATTTGTGCTGCCACTGATTCTCAATTCATGAGTTTGAAACCTGAGAGTTAGAGAAGCAAGCTTTAGAGTAGTCCACCTCAACGTTGCCAGACTATCCTATGATGGCAGCTGGATGCACCTGAAGAGTTGTGTCATTGAGTCAATGACTCAATGTCCAAGTGGAAACCAGTAGCGAGTGGCGTCCCTCAAGGGTCTGTACTTGGATGAGTACTATTCAATATATTCACCAATGACATAGACAGTGGAACTGAGTGCACCCTCAGCGAGTTTGGAGGTGACACCATGTGGAGTGGTGCAGCTGATAAGTTGAGGAAAGGGATGCCATCCAAAGGGACTTGGACAGGCTGGAGGAGTGGGCCCACGAGAATCTCATGAAGTTCAACCAGGATGAGTGCAAGGTCCTGCACCTGGGTAGGGGCGATCTCCAACATCAGTATAGACTGGGAGACTAATGGATTGAAAGCAGCCCTGTGGAGGAGGCATTGGGGATAGATCCTGGTGGATGAGAAATTGGACATGAGTTGGCAATGTGCTCTTGCAGGCCAGAAAGCTAATCACATCCTGGGCTGCATAAAAAGAAACGTGGCCAGAGGGTTCAGAGAGGTGATTCTTCCCCTCTGCTCTGCTCTCATGAGATCCTACCTGGAGTACTACATCCAGCTCTGGAGTCCCCAGTACAAGAAAGACCTGTTAGAGCCGGTCCAGAGGAGGGCCATGAAAAGGACCAGAGGGCTTGAACACCTCTCCTATGAAGAAAGGCTGAGAGAGCTGGGGCTGAGACTGGAGAAGAGAAGGCTCCCAAAAGACCTTATTGTGGCCTTTCACTATATAAAGGGGGCTTTATAAGAAAGATGGAGAGACTTTTCACAAAGGCCTATAGTGGCAGGACAAGGGGCAGTGGTTGTAAACTGAAAAAGAGTAGATTTTGACTGGATATAAGGAAGAGATTTTTTATGGTGGGGGTGGTGAGGCACTAGCAGAAGTTGCCCAGAAAAGCTGTGGATGCATCATCACTGGAAGTCTTCAAGGTCAGGTTGGATGGGGCTTTGAACAACCTGGTCTAGTGAAGGACATTCCTGTCCATGACAGTGGGTTTGGTCTGAATGATCTTTAAAGGTTCATTCCAATCCAAACCATTCTGTGATTCCATGATTCTGTGATTCTGTGAAGGAAATAACCTTAAAATAATTGGCTGCATTGAATGACTAATGCCTCATTAGTTTTGAATGAATACAACCCTTCTGGCTGCATCTCAATATGAGCTGGAAGATAAGCAGGGCTGGATGTGGCACCGTGCAGGTGTTTTTTGACAAAGCAAGATGTCTCCAAACCAAAGATCAGTGAGATTGGAGGTTCACTGGATGACTAATAAAATTTGCAGTGGATATCCTTGCTGCATAGAACCTCAATATCCTCTGAGTGCTTGAAAACTTTAACTAGTCTTCTCACTCAATATACAACCAGACTGCAAATATATTGTGTTGGTTTGCTATCCCCTTGTCAGGTGCAAAATATTATAGGTTTGTTGCTTTGTAGAAAGACACTTGTCTTTTTACATTTCCAGGAAGGGATGATGAGATGAGAAGTTCCACTGAGAAAAGGTAGTCTAAGGTTTTCTGTTCATTTTTTGTGTGGTGGGGCTTGATGGTTGACCTGCCTCAAAATCAGAAATGATGATGTGCGTGTATTGGCAATGTGGCTCCCTACAAACAGAAACACATCATGACTTTGTGCCTATGATAGGAGTCGTGTCCAATCTGCTGGCACAATAATGCCAGTAACCTATCTGCCATGCAGTTTAAACACCATGTTTCAAACTCTTCTCCTCTGAATACCAGAGAGGTATGTAAGAGAACGCTGGTGCCGAGCGGAGAGAAAATGACATCTAAGGTATCAGTGACCAAGTATGAATCAGTATGTTTAAGTACCAGCCCTGATAGGTAAGTGACACTATTTTGACATACGAATCAGTTATCAACACTTTGAAAGAAACAGTGGTAATGAACTGATTTCAAAGACTTATCATCTTCACTTAATGAACTGGTCAAGTTTCAATCCATAAACTTTTATACTGTATTCTTATGGAAAACAGTGTACTATGTTGAAGCTACACATATTTAGCATCCTTGAAGAGAAAGGATCTAACTACTTTACTTTCAATTCAAACTTGAATCAAGAGAAATGTGCTGGGTTTTGCAAAAGTTTCATTATGATTGGACTGGAAAAGAAGTTATGTTCTGGCTTTGTAATTTATCTGCATACCACCTTGACCTTTCCATGCCCAAAAGGATGTGAATATCCAGTAGCAAATATTTTAAGTTCATGTTTTAGAAAAATCTGAATGCTCTGATGTTTGACCGTTTGTTATTTGCCAATGCAATAGTTACTAAATAGTTTTTTGTCTGTCTTGTCATTTACAGAAATACTTTTGACTTATGCAGCTTTAGGTAACCATCTGATTATTATGTACTTGTTATTTCAGCCTTGTACCTTACTGCAGATCTAAAACTAAAGCTTCAGACTGCACTTAAAATCATAAGGAACTTTTTTCACATAAGTGGTATTTGAAATATTATTTACATGGTTTGGGATTGTTATTGTAGTTCTGCATTTTACTATAAAGACAAATATAGGACCCCACAATGGGAATTCTTGTAGGATGAGTCTCACTGATTCAAGGCTGGCCGTTCAGGCCAATCTCAGACCTCCAAAGTCTCAGAAATGAGGGGTTAGTAGCTGCCATACAATATGGTTAAAATGGATTGAATATAATTAAACAGTCTTAACTTTCCTGTATTGTATTTTAACTTCATTGCAAATATGACTGAGCAAAATTATTGTGTAACAATCACATCTAATTACAGTGTATCTAAGATGTAAGAGGTAGAAAAAGAACAGTTCTTTCCCTAGCTTTGGTTTGGTAGATCTGCAATGCTTTGCAGATTTCTTCCAATTTCTAATTTTGTTTTCACCCTTAAATTATAACTTCAGTGCTTATAATTCATACTTCATTCATTAGTGTTATAATATTCTATTTTTATATTTGCTTTAAAATATTCAAGCAAAGACTTATACGAAATTTGAATGGTAAAATTAATTTGAAAAATTTTTTAAGGCACATAATACTTTCTCTCAGCTTAAAACCACATGGTATAGCTAAGAAACATGAAGGATCTTGTCAGTTCCATGACACTGCTGCTTTTTTTTTTTTTTTTTGGCACATTTCTGTGTTGCAGCAGTACTCCAGGCTATTGTTCCGTTCTCACAAATATCTTAGAAACATCTTCAAGCAATTATTTTTAATTTATGCCACTTTAAGTACCAAACCCAAGACCTATAGTGTATTTCTTATACAGTGTCTGATACTTCTCCTTTGCCATTCCTGTATACATAAGATCTCCTGTTCCGCTTGCAAACAGATTTTCCATATAGAAAACTATTTGTCTAGCATGTCAACTATAAGAACTACAATGTACTTTGAAAATGTGTTGAGTGAATAGAAGGAAATTGTGTATGTGTACATATACAAGCATTTTAGGTTTGTGTGTACATTATCACAAATAAAGTAAAACGTATACAAGCATGTAGAAGAAAAAATACTTGACAACAGTGTTTGTCACAATATCTGCTCTTCTTCCATCTGTTAAAATATTTCAGTGCTCACTGAACTTCTAGGAATTGCAAAGGAAAAATGGGGGAGAGTTTAGTGAAGGGTAGAATTTAGGATAGAGAATGAATCCCTTAATCTTAAGTGAATTGTAAAGATGAGTAATTTTTTTCAAAATACACATTGGACTCCTTGTTTTAAAGGGAGTAAAGTTAGACAGGCAATCTGATTTTACATTAGTTTTTTTTAATTGGATTTAATTGGATATAAGGAAGAAATTTTTTATGGTGAGGGTGGTGAGACACTGGAACAGGTTGCAATATATATATATCTATATATCACAATATAAAGTGCGCTATAATACGATGCAGTGGCAATTAGAGACTACATCATGCAGAACAGTTCAAAGTTAACAACAACTTTCCCCTTAAACGTATCTATTTCCTAATTTAGTTTTCTTAAGTACATCCTTAATAGACTCTAGTCATCGTCTTCTAAGGTCATCATGTTAAGCTTAATGAATGCATCTCCTCCAAAAGAATCCCAATTACAAAGTTACTGGTGGTGTCAGAGGGCTTTCAACAAATGTACTCTAGAGTCTTTTAGCAAGTTGTTGGACTGAGCCATCAGGAACTAAAATTATGAAAATTTATAACTTACTTTGTTCATTTCATAGTTTTTTTAATCAGCAAGAATATTTTCTATTTAAAGATTAATGTTGGGTGGGGGTTTATTTTTTGGTTTTTATTTTTGGTTGTTTTTTTTTTTTTTTTTCCTGTCTTTGTTTCCACTCACCCAAGGGAGGATTCTGTAACCTGTCGGGAATTTCAATAGCATGCCTCTCAAGTGCTTATAGTCTGCAGTAATGGGAACTGCAACTCTGTTTAGAAACCCTGTAAGGTAAAACGATGGCAAACTGAACCAACTACTCAAATTTGAATCAGGTGCCAGAGTGGTGAGCATAGATGTGCTGTGTGAGTTTTGTAGCCACCAAGTGGCAGTTTCCCACATTATTTTGTGGTAGCTCTGGGCATATATACTGTTTGTCCTAGATTTTAAATCAGATTTAAATTTCATAATTTTTGGTGTGCTTATGAAAATTTACTTTCTCATTTTTATGTCTGAATCTAAAAAAAGAAAAATCTTTCTCTGTTTTTTACTGCTTTTGTGGTCAAGCATTTGGTCAACACTAGTTGTACAGATGACTAATGAAGCCTGAGCTAACCCATGAAATCAGTAGCTTTCCAATAGAATTTTGTAGTTACATCTCAAAACAATGAGCTGAATTTTAATTTGACAGTGTTGTGTGTTCACATTAAAATTTGAGGAAAAAGAAAAAAATTGTTTATCAAAGTAACTCGGTGTTACAGAATGTGTGTTTTTTTTCTTATGTCTCAAACCAGGTATACTACAATGTTACTACATTTGTTATGGGCAATATGCTTTTATGGATTAAAATAGTCAGACTTCTGGTTTCAATGTCTTTGTTACATTTCTTAATGTTTAAACATACGTATAATTCACAATAAAGAATTTTAACTTTGTTATCTGTAAAAATCCAAATCTGAAGAGGCTGTCCCAAAGTTAGCAGCATGCCATTTTAGACCTGTCTGATTTCCAAACTTTTATTTTGCGTATCTTATGTTTTGGAAAACTTTCTGTAAAATGCAAATTGAAAGAAATGTTTTTCAGAAATATCTAAATGGAGTTGCATTATGACTGGACTCTAGGATATGCAGGTCTAAGCAGACTCCTGTCATGTTAGTACACCTGGTCTCACATTTCTTATCTTGAAAGCCATAAAACTAACTGGAAAAATATAGATCAGTAGTAGAGTCAGTGTTCTTGTCTGTTTTATACAAGAGTTCGAAAGATGGCTGAAACTTCAAAGGTCTTCCTAAAAGTATTTAAAAATAGCCTAAACCAAGACATGTTAAAAATACACTTTTTTTGTGTGTGTGTGTGACCAAGGTTGTTGGTTTATATGAAATCTGTAGTCACCTGAGAATAAATATTTTGGAACAAAGTGAGGGTAAATAAATGGATGGGTAGCTAATACATAAATTAAAATGCTAATGTTGTTTTACAAATTAATGCAGGGATGACTTTGAATGTGAATTTCTATTCAAAACCATTCACCTATTTCTTGTAAAAATAAGCTCCACAAAACCTTCTCTTAACATTCTCTTGGAGAACATTGGAGAAACATTCTTGCTAGTTCTGATTCTGTTAATTATGGCCCTCAATATTTCCCATCTTACGATGGGACAGGACAAACAACTAATTTAATTAATTTCAAGACATTTCAAATGATCTTTATAGGATTTTTAAGATTACTTGCTTGTGAGAGTAAATTTTAATTTGCTGTGGATTAGTATGTTACATTTATGTCTCCATCGTTCTCAAAAACCAATGATACCTGTGACTAATTTTGACTCACCTATAATTTATTTGTTCAGCCAAAATTGGTTTCTGGATAGTGTTGGAAAAATTGGTCATGTTTCTTGGTAAGTGCTCAAGGGAAGCATTGAATTAAAAAATAAAAGCAATTTGATAGGCTTGTTGATTGTAATAGTGTTTATGGGTATATGTAGCAAATCTTCTGTGTTTGTGAGAGCTACAAAGAATGCCAGCTAAAGGACATGACACTTCTGAAAAGGAAATAAATCACACTTTCTTTTCCTGCTCTTGCAACAGCTATTCAGTCTCAGCAGGAACTTTCTTCAGTTAATATTTACCATAACAAAATGTAGTGTACCTTCAGGAAAAAGGAGGGCTTGGATGTTGTTTCTTTTTTTTCTTTTGCCCCCCCCCCTTTTTTTTTAAATATGAGATTTGGCTCAATGGACTAAATGTAATGGCTGCGAATTTCCTCTGAGCAGATTAACACTTGTGAGGCAGGTCATCTATCAGCAAACTGGCTGTGAGGAAATCTTTTATGTGAATCTTTAACTTCTTTGAGCTTCTTAGTTTTGAAAATGTCTCAGTGGAAGCAGCTGATTTAGACTTGGAATGGTGGTCACTCGCTTTATATATCACCTCCTTGGAAGACTGCACACACATAACAAGTTTTCAATAGCTTCAGGAAAAAATTAACATTTTATCCTTAAGTGGAGTGTGTTTTTCTAAATACTAAAGTACCTTCATTACTTTGGTACCTTGAGCTCTAAGAAATATGAATCATGTCAAAATGGAATTTTAGCCTGTTCCTTCTAGTGAGCAGTCCCATAGGAAGATTTGATAATTGCTATATGCAAAAATGAATATTAATATACAATGTATAAATAAAGTGTTATATTGTGAATAATGCTTTGACTGAATGCAGGGCTCAGTTGCATTTAAACCGATTACTTCAAATGCGGTTGTTTAGAGAATTGCAAATCCAGTACTTGCACTGAACATGGGGAAAGAGAGGGAGATAACATCATCCAGGAACAAGACCAAAATTTGCCTAACCTCAATGTGATGTAAATTTCAGATTATTCCTATTCATTCTTCTTATGAAAGAAATGTGGAAATCACAAAGAAATGCAGTACATCTTTACCAAACGCAAGTCACTATGTGGTGAGCAAATTTATTTAATCTAAAATGTCTGATCATCTGTAGACAAAAATCTGGGGGAAAACCAACCAAACAAACAGAAAAGAGTCAAAACGAGATTTCTCTTTGGCTTTTTTTGGTGATGCATATGGCATTCAGCACCACATATGAAACTATCATGGAGGACAGGGAATAAAGAAATGGTAAGAGAGATTCTGCACTGGCAGACGTTCACAGTGTTGTGTCAGACACCTGCTTGCACTCAGTCTGGCGTGAGATTATAAATGGTGAACCTGAAGGAAGAGTTTTGCAAACATTCTTGTTCCATAGTTTTTTAAATGACCTTGACATTTAAAGATAGACACATCCTGATTAAACTAGCTGTCAGCACAAGGAGCTAATTGGAATGACTTTGAGGACTGATATAAAATAAATGGGTTGAATGGATCTGATAAAGCTGTATTCTTAGAGACTGCCTGTAAGAATATCTGCTGTAGGCTTAGTGTCAGAAGCAACAAATCAGAAAAAAATCTGTGTGTTCAGCACAGATTGAGTGTGAGAAAGCCCTGAAAGAGTGATTTAGAGTTTACTGGATAAAATACTTCTAATAGAAATTAGAAAGACAGTAATATCGTTGTCCAAGGCTGTGCAAAAGCTGTGTGCAACTTGAATAACTCCTATAGAAAATGCATGCTATGTGAAAAAGCAATATGGGTATACTTATTAGAAAGATTATGGGAATGGAGAGACCATTCTAAAAGAAGGTCACAGAAGAAGTTGGCTTGTTTGGTCTGGCAAAGCTAAGGCAAAGAAAGGGGCATATATTTGTGAGGAGGTGAAAAAACCTTACTGGGACATACACCATAAAAGAAAGAGATATTTAAACTAAAGGATAATATTAGCACAACAAGAAATAAGCAAACTGACTACTAATGCATTTACCTCAAAAAAAAAAAAAAAAGAAAAATTTAAGTACAAAGAAATTGTAACCTCATTTTAAAAGCAATTAGGTTAACTCCTAATTGGAGTGACTACTTTCAAGATGAAACTCAGTAAGATTATGAAGGAAATTCTAGAGGGCAATAATTGCAAAAGAAGGGCATTGGGCTAAAAGAACTACAAAGTCTTTTCTAGTATTATGCTCATAATTGTGTCAAGTAGTAAGTGGTAATGTCGGTGCATTATGAAACACAATTTCAAGTTCCAGCATAATTCAAATTAGTGATAAAGGAAGATAAATGACTGATTAGGGTGCACCCCCTAAGAAAGTATTATGGAGTTTTATGTATGTTTTAATTTTTACTTTTTTTTTAAAACTTATTTATATTTATGCTTTTTTTCTTAACATCATAATCCATTTTGATATCAACTACCTTTTTTTCATTTTAAGTTGACCGTTTTTCCTAATTTTGGGAAAAAAAGGTATATTTTTGTTGCCCTATAAAGTATCTATATGTAGGTTTGTGTCAAAATAACTAGAAGAAGTATAAATCATGCACTGATTTACTTTGGTTCTTGACAAATCATAATTCAGAGAAACCATAATGTCCTTGCTTGGTAGCATGCCACCTCAATCAGCAACCATCATAAATGGAAAAGATAGCAGTGCCAAACTGTTTTGAAATAATTCACTTGGTATCCCACACATCATAACCAGAAGGAATGAAAAAAAGGTGGTGAAAAGAGTATCTGTGATCTGGGAGCTTTTAGAAAGTTTCTGAAGGAAACCAAAATATGAAGTCTATACTCAGGAAAACAGCATTTTTTTTCTTTTTGAATTATTTGTAGTTGTAACGAATAAGATAATTATCTGCTGGATTCAGCTTTACATTTGTTGAAGAATTAGATTGCTTTATAGACGTTCATAGATTGCTTAATGCAGTAAAATTGGTGCTCTATTCACTCTTCATGAGTTCTACTTCGCTGAAAGCATAATACTGACTTAACATACAGATATTCTCCCACTTCCTAGAATCATTTTAGAGAAAACTGAGCTGTGTCCAGATGGCTTTTGAAGATCTCCAGTGCCAGCGGTCAGTCACCCTCACAGTAAAAAGTGTTTCCTGATGTGTGTCGCAGTTTGTGCCCACTGCCTCTGGTCCTGGCACTGGGCACCACTGCACACAGCCTGGCTCCGTCCTCTTTGCACCCTCCCTTCAGCTGTTTATGGACATGGATAGCATCAGCCCTGAGCCTTCTCTTCTCCAGCCTGAACAGTCCCAGCGCTCTCAGCCTTTCCTCAGCGGAGAGATGCTCCAGTCCCTTCATCATCTCCGTGGCTCTTCACTGTATTCTCTCCAGTGTGTCCATGTCTCTCTTGTGCTGGGAAGCCCAGAACTGGACACAGCACTCCAGGTTGTGGCCTCACCAGTGCTGAGCAGAAAGAGAAGGAGTACTGCCCCCAAACTGCTGGCAATACTTTGCCTAACGCAGGCCAGGTACCATTGGCCACCTTTGCTACAATGACACATCGCTGGCTCATGTTCAGCTTTGTGTCTACCAGGACGCTCAGGTTCTTTCTTGCCAAGCAGCTTGCAAGCTGGGTGACCCCCAGCATATACTGGTGCATGGGGTTGTACCTCTCCAGGTTGAAAGGCTTTGCACTTCCCCTTGTCGAACTTCCTGAGATTCTTGTCAACCCATTTCTCCAGCCTATTAAAGTACCTCTGGATAGCAGCATGACCCTCTGATGTATCAATGCCATAACTGATGTCAATATAAAAATGTAAAATAAATATGCTGATTTTATAAGAAATAAATCCGAAATTATTTAATATTAGCGTTTTCTATTGTAAAATAGCTGTCCCTCAACTCAGCTACAAACAGTCTTTATTAAATTATCTCACACCATTAAAGATTTGCAAAATGGTTGTGAAGGTTCAAGAGGTCAGTCCATCTTGTTGTCTATAACTTTAAAGGCTATTATCAGGATGAAAAATTAATTGATCTGTTTACTTGATGTCAAGGATGGTAAATTCAGAAGCAATTCTAGCAACATCAGAATGAAGATGAGGGAGCTTGACGGTTACCAGTGATGTTTTGTCTTCTGACCTCTTCCCTAAGTAGTGTTCAAGTGCAGTTTTGACTTGCATCGAATGCATTGAGGATACTCTTCCTTTTTAGGATATTGTGGATGAAGTAGGTTTATTTCTAATGCAGTACCAGAAGTCTTCATGTATCTGTATGGGAATTTTAATGATTAGGATTATATATAAATGAACAGTATTTTTCTGAAAAATGCTAAAGAGGAGTGCTTATTGGCAAAAATCTTTGCAGTTCTTTACCTTCTTACTTTTTGCTGCAGCTCATTTAACTAAGAATCCAAATACTTCACTACTGAAGGCTAGTTGTCTTCTGCTCAACTCTGTGTGACTATAGAAGTGCTAAGAAACAGTGGACAGCGTGGAAAGTGTCTCTTTTTCTCTGGTGCTGCTTTTAGTCTACCTGAAAAAGACCTAGTACCCCTAGATGACATCTACAAAGGTAGATTTAACCATGATGGTAGGTGAAATGGTCATCATAAAAGTTGATACCTGATGTGCTTATTTAAATTCCATTGGATATTCTGTTGGGAGACTAAATGTATTTGAAAGTGTGTCCTCAAGTCTGTATTTACCAGCTTGTGTTATACTGCAAAATTTCTTGAACTTGGACGAGCCTGAACGTAGAAGATAAACTTAGAAGATCAAATACCAGTCATTGTCTGTTATCTGAGTCATATGGATGAGAAGTACTGCTGTTGTGGTTGTAACATTCTGATCATAATGCACAAGGGTGTGCACTTTAAGACTGTTTAGTGTCTGTGGTTGTCTATACTCTGATTGCAAAAGTAATCTTTGTACCTAGCAGAGTGTTCATATTACTAGCACCCTCACTGGGAACCCTGCTGGGTCGTTCAAAACCTGAAACTAATTGTGGAGTTTTAATATAAGCTACTTAAACTTATTTGAGAAATGCTTATTTCTGGTTAAGAATTGACTCCTACTTCTTTTATGGATGCCTGATAAAGGATCTGTAAAGTTGGTCGATAAGTTTTAAGGAATAGAAACTGACTTATCAAAGGCTGCAGGGAGGTTGGGTGAACAATCTATATTAAATTTTTAAGGTTGAGTGGAATTACTCCAAAACTATTGTCCACTTCCTGCCTTTTATTTGGACTCAAAATTGTATAGTGACTACTCTCGGACCTAAAACCACCTGACTTGGAGGGTCTATGACTGTGGTCCCCTTGGTTTTCAGAGTCCCACTATTTCCAGATTCTGACTGCAATAATTTTTCTCCTGGCAAATAAACCTACTGTTTACTAAATGATTCCATATTGTGGTTCTTTTGGGGTATAATTTTCTTTAGTGACTCACACTGATTCTCATCTGTTCTGTTTGCTTAATTGACTGAATTACTTAAGCTGATTTCTCTTTTTTTTTGTGCTAAGCAATACATTTTTTCAGACCTGCTGTGTGAAGATAACGGCTCTTAGTATTTTTCTGATAGTGGAACTGTATGTTTGTTTATAAGCTTTAAGGGCGATGAGGGCAAGTTACAAGGAAAGACAGAACCAGAATTCAGAATAACGAATTGTAAAGATGGCATGGAATCAACATAGTGAAGTAAGCTAAAAATGGTGGCAGTGGGAGAGGATTTGGGGGGTGATAGTGAACACCATACTAAGCTTATTACCAACATCTTTTGGGGGAAAAAACCTAATACTATTCAGGAATATGTGAACACATGTAAACCAATGTAAGAAACCTCAGCTTTATTCAACAATGATAAAATTTTCTCTTCTCTAGATAACTGCTTCCAGATTTGGGGAAGGTTATGACATTCAGTTTTGCAATGTCATTTAACTTTGACAGCCATAATTAACTTTAGGTGTCGTGTCAGAGACATAGTTTCTTCTTTTCCTCAGGATTTTTTTGTCTATCCAGCACAGAATTTGTGTTCTTTTGTGTAGGATGATTGCTTCCTTCATCTTTCTATAAGTACTATAGCCAAGTTTATTTCTGGGTGATTTCCACTTTGATAATAAAAGCTAATGTTGTGTTCTATTTGGGGGGGGGGGGGGGGGGGGGGGGGGGGGGGGGGGG
>JAVJGI010000050.1:88463597-88557031 GCA_035590275.1 Ibycter americanus | reverse complement strand
TTGAATTTTTGATCACTTACATCATGTGGTCTTATCATTATTTGTCAGGTGCCAGAATAAAGGCCTGGAGTGAGAGTCTGGTTCAGTGCAAAGGGGGGACAGATCTTCTCATTTTTGCCACGCTACTAACGTTGGCCAGAAAAGGACTTGTCGGTCTCTGGGATGAGGAAGTAGCCAAAAGAAGCAAAAAGAGGGGCACCTGATGTGAGGAGCGGATTACTTAGTATCTGGTCATGCTGAGGTATTTTACAAGGCAGTTGAGTATTGCAGTGTCAATTCATCATTTCCCTTTGTATCTTACCATAAACTGGCACAAATCTCCCACAGAACTTAGTAATGTAAATCAAATGTGAAGTTTCTGATCCAAGTAATGTGTCATAACTTCAAAATGTAGGAAATTGTGAAATTCTTTTCTTCTCAAATCACGTTTGATTTATATTGAATTTACCAATGCCAGTTACAACTGAAAGAAATACTAAAACAGTCCCCTTGGTTTTTATGTCCCATCAGTGAGCCTGATGCGACAGGAGAAGTGAAGACGGTAAAAATGTTTTCTTAATACAAAACAAGCTTCCAATTATGAACAGAGTAATATTTCTGCATAAAGTAAATTCATGCATCAGGATCAGCTGCATCTTTTCTAAAGGATTTCACAAATTTTGTCTTACATTACATTTTGATGCATTTAAAAAGCATGATGAAATTGATTGATTTGCAGTAAGGCGGTTAATGAATCAGAATAGGTAGTGACAGGCAGCTTACAGGCTTCGTAATAAATCAAAGCAAGCAGAGGCAAAAGAATGAATACATTCACCACCATGTGATTCAAAAATTACTTTGCCAGCAGAAATCAATTTCATTAATTAAAAAGACATTTTTTATCATACAATATTTATTTAAGCTGTAAAAGTAATAGCGTAGTTTTTCTTGTGTGCCTGAAAGGCAGTGGATAATATGATCACAAACACACTTTTACTTCCATTTGTCTCAAAGCCAGTTACATACGTTCCATATTAGAAAGCAAAATAGCAAAAGAGAGGTGGGTAGAAATGTTTGTTTATGAAGTGCAGGACTTGTCTTGTTTAGACTAGTGCTGAGTGAGTGTTTTTCCTCATACATATTTAAATTGGGTTGACTACCCCAGCTAGAAACATAAAGTTCTAGAAACTACAATAGATGTGGGGAAAAGAATTTACTGAGAAAAAACCAACACCAAACCACAACCAAAAAAGACAAAAAAAAAAAAAAAAAAAAAAGAGAAGCCTATTTAAATAAAATTTAAGTTTAAAAAAATCAATCCAAAAGATCTCTACCTAGTCAAAACATTGTCCTTTCATTAATTGGAATTGCATGCAACAAAAACATGGCAACATTTATTTGTTTTCTGATGAATACCATATTAGCATTTCCCTTTCTTACAGAAAATACATATGACATATTTTGAGCTCTCTCTGCCACATATAGAAGCATATACAATGTATTACCTCCTTCTTAATGAGAAACATGTCTTAACAAAATTTTACAAGATAACAAATAGATTTGATTTAGAGCCATATTGGTAGGCAGTGGTATATCAGAAAAGGGAATGTATAAAACTTCATATAACTCATGTTTTTCAGCTGATATAGTTATTCTTGTAATGTTTGTCGTACACCAAAGCCCTTAAGTAATCCTTTTTCTGTGGTAGAATCAACTATTGCCACTTTGGGGTAAGAAAGCTATTTCTAGTATGTGACTCCTGAGTGGATCGCTGTCACAAATTGGAGTTGGGTGAACTCCTGACTTGGAGCAAATGGCAAAAATGAGACAACGGAAGGAACAGTAAAGATAGGTGATTCGTTTATACTGAAGTTGGACTGAGAGGCAACTGCTGAAGCCAGATTTTGTGATATGCTAATTAAAGGGGAATGCTCTGTGGAAAGAGGAATTTCTAGCAGTGGCTCATGTAGAATCACAGAAAATATTCAAGGAGCAGAGGATATGGCTTGAGAAAATAAGAAGGTTTCTTTGAGCATCCAAAAGATGTTTGCGCCAAAGAAACTATTGGAAGAGGTAATAGTGAACCAAGAATAGGCAGAGACTTTGTGAACTCCTTTTCCCTCTGTAAGAAATAAACAATAATAATAAAAAACTTGAATCGAGCTGGAAAGAATCCCTTAACAAAGAACAGAATGTCTGCTTAATGCAAGTTGCACAAACAGGGTTTGTAGATTCATCCAAATCTGTAACACTTGTTGGTGCTGTAGGACATCTGCATCCAAACTGTACTATTAGGAAAGACCTTTCTGCTGATTAGTGCTGTGTAGTTTCACTGAGTTACCTGCAAAAAGAGCAGGTAACATTAGTACTGAGGGTAGTCAGCCTTAAGGTGTGCAAAGCACAAGAGAACATAGATTAAAAACCTGTTCTGGAGAGCAGGATAGAGATCTTCATGTGTCATCACAAATTTTTATTCAGTCTGATTGAAGTGAAGCTCTTATACTAACCTAAAAGTGTTTTCCTAAATAAGTTAGCCAGGTGATGATAGTTTGGGAGTGCGTGTGAATGGATTTGCTGTATTTCACTGCAAATATATACAAGTAGTAGATAACTGACTATAATGTTCTCCATGGTAAAAGTGTCTTTTGCCTGCAGATGTTGAAAATGGTCAAGGCTCTAAACAGGTATTCATGTACTCAGTCCGAAGCACATGTGAGTTAGTGACTTCAGGACAACCATCATGAAGAAATGGAGCCCATGGGTAAAGTCACCTTTCTGTTGCATTTATGAAGCACCAAGACCAGAGGAATATTGCTTTTGGTGTTAGCTTTTGGGCATTAAATTGTAAATCTATAATGGTCTCAAACTAAGAAAAATAAATCTTCATTTTTGTAGTAGGGTGTTGAAAAATCTAGTCACCAGTGAAGCAAGGGAAACTTGTTTAATTATTCATATATATAGAAGATTTCACATATCCCTTCAGGATTTGCTTCCTAATTATTGGGAAACTTACTCTACTGTCTCCTGCTAACGCCACTTCAAACACAATGCTTCAAAAATTAGTAATCAATTAAGATTTTACTTTAGAGAGAAGCTTGCTTCCTACTCTGTTATTCTTAGCTCGTAAAAATTGTGCTGACAAGTGGCTGAGTCATGTTTTTTATGAGCCTGCCAAAAGCCACGCAACAAACAGAGGGGAGGAAGATATAAAGTGAAACCATGTGCATTAACTCCACGGCGTAATTAGATAATTATCCAGAACACTATTGGTATGAATGTACAATGTGAAGGAGCACATGTCACACTATGGATACTCATGCCTTGCGAAAGGGTCCGTTAGACCCTGGGAAGTGAAGTCTAAGGCCTACCACGCTGCCGTGGTTTATTAACAGTATCTGTTAGTCAGTTATGATCTTCAGGAACTTGGATTTCTGTAAGACCATTAAAATTTTTTAATAGGACTCGAAGCAGGACAGGCCTCCGTAAAGCAGACCATACATAGACTGTAAGCCTGAAGACCTCAGCAAAATTGACGTTTATTGGTGTGGATCATACCCACGT
Organism: Ibycter americanus; assembly: GCA_035590275.1. Lineage (NCBI taxonomy): Eukaryota > Metazoa > Chordata > Aves > Falconiformes > Falconidae > Ibycter > Ibycter americanus. The sequence goes on along the minus strand of JAVJGI010000050.1, from coordinate 88,553,491 downwards.
AGGTAACTTGTGAGTGGCATCTGTGTTGCGTTTCTTTCCAACGACATGAATAGAAATCTATTGCTGATAATTAAAGTGGGTGCTGTGCTGAATACGGGTATTCCAGCTGCCTTCGGTTTTTCCTGTGCATCTGTGGATCTGCAGCTTTCCCTGTGAGATCCACAGGTGTGCCCTGCAAATTCAGATAATCGCTGCCTCAACTTACATCTCTCTTGATACGCAGTTACTCACTGCATGTGATGAACTTAGGACAAAGTTTAGACCAGGATGGGAAATGCTATATTTAGTGATACACATCCGAACCTACAGTATTCTAGGTTTTGTGGTATATATAGCAAGATGAGTTGAGGCATTTTCTTTTTAACAGATACTGGTGTAGCTTGTCTCCCTGGTGAGAGAACCATACAAATCTGCCCCTACGCTAGCCCCACCATGTTCCTTCAGCAACAAGTGATGCTTGCCCCAGAGGAGATAAGCAGCTTGTCATTTTTCTCATTACTAACAGTTGTCCTCTGTTGGGCAGACCTCAGCTCCCATTCCTTTCAAATGATCAAATCAAAGAGTACATGAAAACAAAATTGGTCTCAGCTTATATTTCCCTTTGACGTTAGAAGTTTGTTATTTCCAGTTAATAGTGGAATCTGTAAGAGATAAAAATGCATGTGAGTCTTAACTTTTACAGTTCCTTATGCTCGACTACTTACCTGTTTGACCTCAGTATCAACATGTTGTTTTTTTAGAGGAGGTGGGGTGTTGGAATGATTTTGTATTCTTTTTGTGTTAATAAAATGCTTGTTTTCACAAAAATAACATATATATGCACTCGGTGATTATATGAATGCATGTAATGGGTTTGCCAACCACTCTAAATTCAGCTAAGTCACAACAAAGCAGAGGTAACTTGTGGGAAAAGCTGGTTGCTTTTTATTCTTAATTCAGCATAAAGGAGGGTCATGAATATCTTGACTTTATTTTCAATCAATTTAATACTCTTATGATTGATAAACAATATATGAAAATTCAGAAATCAAAAATGAGGATGAAATAATTTTTCAATAAAATTCAGCCCTTAGCAGACTTCCATATTTTTATTACCGCTTATAAACTTCCAGTGTATCTGTCATTGCAGTTGATAACTGTTTACAGATACACATACACGTGCATACAACACGTCAATCCATTTTAAACACTTTGAAGTCATCTTGTTCTTACCTGGTTTGGAAAAATTTCCAGGCTTAACACATTTGGTACAACAGAGTACCTTTAGCTCAAGTAATCTGTGCCTTAAAATACATCTGCAAAGAAACGCTTGTTTGCTTTGTGGCAAAGCTTTCTCAAAGAGAATTTCAAGCAAGACTCAGAGCTAATGAGCCTAACAGAGACCTTGTGGTTAATGGTGGGTCTTTGTGGCTGAGTCTGGAATATACTAAAGTGTATTTATATAGGCTTTTACTGTCAATTCTTTCATGAATCATGGAACTGAATTTTATATCTTTGAAACTAAACTTAAAAGGCCCATACAACGATTTCAAGTATATGGTTCCTTCAGAAACAAACCTTATGTTGATCTTGAAATGTCATTACTGACAATTCTCTCTGGCAGATAAAGGGGAAAGAGAACGCTGCCCGCCACCCTCCCACCCCCCCGTGTTGTACTCACACATCCACAACTGAGCAATCCTAGGGTCCTAAAAATGAATTTGATTTCAATTTTGTGAGCAGGGAATGCCTTTTTTACATATAGAAAAAGCACCTTCTGCTTCATTGTTGCTGTTATATTTTTATTTTGAATGTTTTTCCATAAAAGACAAGGAAAGAATAATATAAAATTCACTTAATGGTTAGAGGACACAATGGACATGTCAGCATCAGGATATCTTCATGTCAGTCCATTAATTAGGGCTATCCTGTTTATCCCAGTCATGAGACCATAATTCAAAGAATTTTTCAACGTGCTGAAATGTCAGCATACATTTCTTATCCCATAAAACAGTCCACTAGCTGTTCTACAAGGCACATAGAAGGTTCTCAAAACTCCTCCCTTAATATTGCTTCACAAATGCTTACTTACCCATGGTTTCTTTTTTTTTTTTTTTTTAATATTGTTATTGCAAGACCATAGCTATAATTTGGTTTTGGGTCAGATTCAAGTTTCTTTGAACCAATTTCCTATGAGTGTCCCAGTTGTGGCTATTAACTGACTGTTCCCCTTGCTTGCTTGCTTCCTATTCTATTCATCAGTTTTGGTGGGTTTTTTTGAGATGTTTGCTAATATAATAGTATTAGCAATAATTTTAAGAAGAAAGAAATATACAGAATATCAGACCAATTTACGATAATGGATTTAATCTTTGAGCGGGGAAATACTCTTTCAGTAAAGGGAAATTTCCTTACAGATTTTTATAATTTGTAAAAAGATCTTTCAGGCTAACATTTTGGGAAGGGGATATAGGAAGTCTGCGCCAAAGACAACAGATGTAAATTCTAACAGTTTCAGTTTTCAGACCAATTTGTTACTCTTTTCTGACACTTCTAGGGAAGATACTTCTGTTTCATTAGCTCTAGCCTCAATATAAATAAACAAAAATTGCCTTCATTCTCTTTCAATGGAGTGTCATTTTGATTTCTTCATATACTGCATATTTACATTTAGCTTCAAACTCAGTAATGTATCACCAGGTTATCAGCTCAGCTGAAAATATACGAGGAGATGTAACAAGTAATTGACATCTGAAAAATCTGAGGAAAAAAAATGTTCCAGAATAATTGCTTACAGCCATGGTTATTTCTTATGATTTATTTTATTTTTATTTGCTAATTCAATACATGAGAAAAAAAATATCAAAATTGATTTAGCAAGTTAAATATTCACTAACTTTTGTTATACAGACACATGCGTATACAGTGCCATGTAGGGGGTTAATATTACATGCTCCTACTAAAGTACAGGTTTCCACAACCTGTTTACACAGGCTTCAAAACATTTTCTAAATGGAAACTCTTTTTGCTGGATAACAGTGAACTTCCAAAGAACTCTGTTTAGGTTTCAGCCTTTTGTCCTCTTCTGTGGAGGCATTAGCTGTTTAAATAGAAAGTTGCAAACATTTCTTTTAATGTTTATTTCCTCCCACTGCCTTTTTATGCAATATATTTGGTTTTGTAGTTCAAACTGGGTAATACTTTACCTGACAATAGTACTACTGGAATGGATAGTGGCAGGTGTATCGTAAACTGAGTATTTAAAATGGAATAATGTTTCAGACTCTGACCCAAGGGGCTGACCCTTTTATGGCTAAACTTTGTAAAATTTCACCCATAAGCATACACTAAGCATGAATGCTTAATTTCAGTTTTAATAGCTGTTTTAAAATGAAATACGCAGATGAGTTTAGGTAACATTTCATATTCCAGCTGCCTCAGTGGAAACCAAAAATGAGAGTTTCTTTCACATTAGAGAGCATTTTATGGTGCTGATTTTTTTAGTCCTCATCTATCCATGAAGAAACATATAAGAAACAGTAACTACCATAAGGAACAAATTATAGTTGAAAATATTTTTTATTGAAAACAGATTGAGGTATTACATTCACTAACTTGTAATCAGATGGGGTTTCTTTGTATTTTTACGGTATTGTGAGTACGGCTACTTTGAATATACGTCTCCCACATGGCCATTAGACATGGAGCTGGGTACGATTTCTGTAGGGGACCTCAATATGTTTGATAGGTTCTCTGATATTTTTATTTTTATTTTTTTTAGTGAGGAAAATGCCTGTTTTATTCACACTCTTGTCTATAAAGTTTTTCAGGGCAACAGTAAATGGATTTTCATTTTATTCATTTTATGTATAGAAAGCAAAGAGGAAATAGGGGCTATGGTAACCGGCGACTGGATGTTATCTGTCATTCTGTGACTGAGAAACCTATTTTCCAGGCAGAACAGGGCTTTTATGTTATGTTTTCAGAGCTGTAGGAGAGAACTTCAGCTCTCCTTTCTTTGGCCTTCTGGGGCTTCTCTTGCTTGCTCTTAGTAATGCTGGTCCCATTCTGATGCTGAATGGAACAATGTTGAAATGTTCCCATTTTTGCAGACTGGTAAAACCATTTCCTGCCCAGTTCCAGCCTCTAACTTTGTTCGTTAAAGCTGGTGCTCCACATGTTCTCTTTGAGGAAAGATTATTGATGTATTAAGAACAGCCTGGTGAGAACAATGTATTCCTTTAACCAGTGGCATATGCAGTTTGTTGTTGTTGTTGTTATTATATTGGAAAGATTTTAACCTTTGAAACCCAGTGAGTCACTGCTACAGTGGTTGCAGATATTTCCATGATAGGCCTCGGGACTGACCTGAGCCCGGAGGAGCAGTGCGGGTAAAGGCCTCACCTGCTGCCTTGTCACATTTGTGCCACTGGAAAATGAAAACTGAAATAAAGGAGAAAGTCGATCAGCTGAACAGTGCCCATCCTGTGGTGTGCCCTTCTGCCTGGTACTCTATGCACACTTGGCGGTTGTTAGCTAGGCATGCCAGTGAATTTTCTTGCGTGTTGGTTTTGCCGTGATGGAATGTTTTAATCTCCAAGTTTGGATTTTTGAAATATGGCCAGGAAGGAAAAAGCAGAAAGAGAAGCAGACGCTACTGAGTTTCTTCTATCAAATCTTTCCATCTGCTGCTTTGGCTTCTGCTTTGTGGCACTTTCAGCTCCTGAGCATTTCTTAAACAGCAAGTATTTCACGCTACTGTTATGTTCTTTATTCTTCAAAAGTGGAACTGCCCTTTGCCAAAAAAGACTTGCCCTGATTGCAATCCAGCAAGTAAAGTTACATAGTTAGGTGGAAAGAACCTCATTTAAAAGATGCTACTAGAAACAGAACTAATGGACTTTAGGCTCATGATTTTGAGTTTCCATTAATCTGGAAAGATAGATTCTTGACCGTCAGGACTGGACATATCTTCTTCCCTGTATGAACTGAACTTCACTGTTCACAGATCATAAAGTTCTTGGGAAATGTTTGGCTTTTCTAGCTGTTTATTTTATGATATTTTCTTAAAGCAGGATTGGGAATCGTACAGACTCTTGCACAGTTTATGAGAAGTAGGCAACTCGACGTCACAGAGATACAGATCACAATATCCAAACAGTGTAAATTTGAACCCTTCCTATCATCACAGAAATAGCAGAATAAATTGTGTGGCTATGCTTTGCGTATCTGTGCCTGCAGCTCATGACCAGCAGTTCCAGTTCAGACTCATTCCCCCCGTAGCATGCCCTCCAAATCTGAGCAAACTTTCGGTTGTGTGGCTGTGCTGTGTTTACACCATGGTATACCCACACTAATGATACTGTTGTTGCTTGTAAACATTAAAAAAATCACACAATACAGCACTTCACTCTTTCTGTGTAGTTTTGATATTTTTGTTGTGTCAAGCAAGGAGTTTTTTTCATCATGTGATGATTTGAAGTTTTGGCATAATATGCTGATGTCAACCTTGCCTCGCCTCGTTTTCAAGATTGCTGGTGACACTTTGAACCTCATTCAGAACGGTTGTTTCATGATTTTATCATCGCATTTTAGGAGTGCAAAATTAACAATGATAATTTTGTTCTACCCCTGCTTCCAGTTTCATTAGGTACTAAAAAAAAAGTGTCCATTATTTCTCCTTTTGCTCAGTTTTGTTAGGTACAGATACTTAGTCTTTGTTTTGACTTCCCCCCCCTCCCCCCTTATTCATCTCTCTCCTCCTTCCAGCCTAATTATTACCACATTTCTGGGAATTGAGAGGATTCAATTATCCTAGTGACATAGGACTTGAAAAACAACGCAGCTAGAGCCTATTTGCATGATGACTAATTTCCAGTCTTTGTTTTAAGCTTTGGGAGCTGAAACATGCTTTGTACTTGTGCAGAAAGGAAGAGCCTTTCCTTCTCAATGAGTCCTTACAGGAAATATATCCTGAATATCTTGCCCTGCTGAGAATAGGAAACAGATATAGGGACTGACTTAGTTTGGGTAGGAGCACACTGTGGGAGTAACAAATAATGAATCATCCTCATCACACATGCAGTGTGAAATGTGACTGTGAAATGTCTCACAGTCAAGGGGGGTGATTCCAGGATAGGGATGAGACGAAGAAACACCAGCAAGAGTCAACGTTGTGTGGAGAGCGAGCAGATAGGGCTGACGAACACTGTGATGCTGCTAGCGATTTTTTTCGTGAGGGAGCAAGAGAAGGGAAACCTGCACAACTACTGTTTTCATTAAATAATCACTCTTACTGTTTTCAGTTGTTAGCTCAATAATATGTTGTGAAATTATATAGAGCAAGTCAAGTTCAATTCTGTGATCATATTCTAAAAGCCAAGTTTCATTTTCTGTTAGTTGAAATGCATGACTACATTCACCATTTCTGTAACAGTATTTCACGACTTTCAATGTGTTACCATTAGAAATAAAGAGGTGTACTGTGTGTGTACACCTTTCTAGATGTAGGTACAAATGTATGGTTCAGAATTTTTTAATTAAAATTTATTTTCACTGGGAAAATGCTGATTCCTAGAAACTAGAAGTTTGGGGAACGTATCAACTCTGGTAAAGGTATTTTTGGGGAGAGGGGAGCAGGTAGGCGGGTGCAGGAGAGAATTCTCATTTGCAGACAGGAATATCTGATCCAGGCGCTGTTCTTCCTTTTTGTGACTTTGCATTCACTATCTGAGGCAGATCAGACTTGGTTAAAGACACAAACATATACATATATTTGTGTGTGTGTGTGTGTGTGTATATATATCTCTATCTATATATAGTGTAAAGCATTACATAGTCATGCATAAAACACTTCAGAATTATCTTGAATGAAATGGAAAAGTAAACAAGTTAATATTTACCTTGATGGAAAGTTATGTTTCAATCATTTTGGCAGCAATTTGCTGATAATGCCTCACACTGAAACGTCTATTTAGGTGCAAATGTACAGACATTTTGTTAATTTCTAGTCACATTCTGTCTACAGCCAACAAAATGTCTTTTACTTGGTATGAGTTACATAAATGGCTGCTTTACTATGTACAATAGTTAAAACGCTACATGAAGAACTTGTTTTGTGGGGTGTTTTCCACCCAGAGCAGGAGGATAAAGGAGTTTCAGCTGGATAAACCTGTTGAAATGAAGTGGGCTTTCTATAGCTATGGGTTGGACCATCTGATGTGAGCACAACCCTTTTTGTAGCTCATAGCAACTAAATTTGTTGTCTTAGAATTTGGAGTTGCATTTTCTCATGGAAGAGCACACTAGTTCATCTTTCCTGTCTTCTCAAGGCTTCCATAGCATAACACATTTTGACATAGGTTTTTGACATAACTTTGCTGAGTGAGATCTGAGAAATTAACCCCTTCCGTCATGTATTGTCTCCTCCAGAATGAAAAGTGTCTGCTTAGGGCCACTGTTCTGTGTCAAGGAACAACAACAACAACTGGGCCAGTACAGAAGACATTTCCACCAAGTACGCTTCCAGTCTCTGATTATTTTCACTTCTTGGGATTTCCTGACCCTGATTTGGTTTGGTAGCTCTGGCTGGAATTCCTTTCTAAGTACTCGTCTGATCTCTTCTGCAGCCCATGAAAGCTCTTTCAAACCCACAATATTCAGTGGCAAAAAATTCCACAAGTCTGCTGCCTGTTACATGAAGAACAACTTAATTTTAACTTGTTCTGCTGTTCTTACCTGATTTTAACCTGAACGTGTCAATACTCCTGTTGAAAGCCTGGGAGAAGAAGGAGAACATACAGAGACATAACCATTCAGCTAGCTTCGCTGCCCAATAGGACATGTCATGGAATTACGCTTTCCTGGTCCAACACTGAGTATTCTGAACTACATCCAGAGTTAGATGCTTAACGTATTCAGGACTCTTACTGCTTGAGCAAGGGGAAAATCATTAATATCTCTGATTCAAATTTTGATTTGGATTCTTGTGTGTTTATTTAGTGGATAGATACTGAAACTGGGACTAAAATTTTGTTGAAAACAAATCAAATTAAAATCAGTGTGAAAGCACAGATATACAAGGGATGTGAGCTTTGTCTGTTTCAAAGGGAAGAAAGAGTGGAGGAGAACTGGAGACACAAAGTTGAACCAGTATGTCTCTAAATGTTTTGGAGAGGAAACTAGACTTGGCTTTCAGTAATATTCATGGGGTTTGATTTTTTGTTTTGTTTTTCTCCCCTTCAAGGTGTTCATTATACAGAACAGTTTTTGTGGGTTTGTTTATTTTTTTTTTTTTAAATAGACATTTTCTTGTTTTCAAATTTATATCTTCTTTCCTTTGTTAGAGATGGGAAATAAAATGACAATATCTGTTAGGGAAAATGTGAGCTGGACCCAACAACCCAAGAAAGGCAAGGCTGCTGCTGCTCCACATCCCCAGGTCTAACCAGTGGGGAGGCTTAGCATGTATTCCCATGTATTCCCAGTAGGTGCACACACACAGAGACACATGTGTATACTACATATACACACAGATCAATGCAGACAGACACAGAAAAGCACCCCCACAAAGACAGCACCAGCGGCCTCATCCTGCTTGCCTCTCTGTCTGAGCAGGATGGAGGTGCGCTTGTGAGAACACACACACAGACACACACACGTGTATATATATATATATATATATCTGTTTTTGTACAAGGTGGATTCGCCCAGCAGCTGGGCTCAGACACTCAGTCTGCTCAGTAGCTGCCCTCGGATCCCAGTCTCCCCAGATGCTGGCAACTGGGCACAGGAGCCCCCAAGACTGCAGCCCCCCCAGTTACTGGTATAGACTGTACCACAGGATACTCACAGACATACACACACACAGAGCGCTGGTCTGGAGGTTCCTGGCCCCCCAGTAACCAAGCTCCCTACCCATGTTCTCTGCATAGAACAGACACGTGCAAATCTTCCAGACCTCCAGGCTCTATGGTCTCTCCAGATGGGGTTCTGCTGGTTCCTCTGGTAGCCAGCTCCTTTCATGGTCTTGGCCCTAGATACACACCCCCCACAGGCTCCTGGGGCACTGCACCTGCTCCCTGGCTAGTCTGGCTGGATATTCACTAGTGCTCACACCTGCACCCGCTGCAGGTGCTGCACTGTGGGCCCAATGGTCTCCAGCACTTGGCTTCACTGACCCCAGTCTCTCCATTTAGTGGCATCCAGGCACATGAGCCCTTTGGCCCCTGAACCCCATCCAGGAGCTGACACCCAGACCAATCCTCCCTCTAGCTGCTGGCACCATGGACACATGGTCCCCTATGACCCAGCTGCAGAAGATGCTCCAGGGTTGACTCATCAGGATGGGTGATACAGGGGATGGGAGACTCCTAGGGCAGCTCTGGGAAGCCTTGGACAGAGCGTCCTTTCCACTGAACTAACAGTTTGGGTTCCTGGCTGCTTTTGTGCCCTGTACTCCTCTAGCCTTGTGCAGATGGGCCTTTGATGGCCTGGTAGCTCCTGTGATGACATTATTGGGGTTCTCTCCACCCGCTATTGCCTTTTATCACATAGCCTGATATTATCTGTCAGGATCTAATGAACTTGGAATAAAATGGTATTGTCTTTTTCAGAAAGCCTAATAGTTACTTAAAACGATATGGTGTTCTGTGTATTTTTATTTATGCTTCTTTGTGCTCACATGTAAAGTCTACGTCTGGGAAAGTTTTACCCTTTTAATCATATTAACCTATCCCTTAATTTGCTAGTAAAACAAAAGGCAACCCTAATGTTTTCAGTTCATCAGCTTTGACCACTTCAGATTTCTCAATCTTGCTATCTAAAACGTCAGAGTGCAGAAATATCAGAGCTCTTGTGATTTTCAAGTTGGCAGCTGAGTCATTTTTGGACTTTTTCTCTGCCTTGGCTGGGTATCATGTCAAACAACAGAGAATGAAATTTGGCAGCTCTTTTTCTTTGCTATGGGAAATGTACAGGAAAGGAGACAGTTAATTCAGAGAGGAAAATTTTGCAAGACATGCTTAAAGAGAGCCCTCCTCTACTGATGAAAATCTTTCAAATCACACTCTACTCTCTTGTAACTATACACAAACAAACATTCTTTCCACTTTGTGCAATTTAAAATACCTTTCTTAATACCCGGCACAGGCTTTAGTTTATGCAATAAAGACAGCAGTACTGTGGGACAGTATAAACTATACTTAAAGCTATTTTGACCTATGTAAGAATTTTTCCCTGACTATATTAGGAAAAAAAAATCATCTATGGAATAAAATTACTTATTTCAACTCGGTGACTATAGCAATTTGATCTAAAGTCTGGTTCATAGCATAGGGACACAATAAGGTGTTTCTTAGGGCTTCTGCAAAACATTTTGGAGGGAGTGGCTTTGATTAAGCTAATGCACATAATTTCACTTTTACAGTTGGCTCTTTGCATGTCTCCTTGGGTTTTTTAGGTCTTACAAAGTATCTGACTTGGGTTTCTTCCTGAGGGTTGAAATTGCCGCCTTCTTTCCCAGTTCAAAGATTAGTGCTGGATAATTACTTCCTTTCCCCTTTGATGGGTTCTAGAAAAGAACTGCTAATGAGTCTGAGGTTCCTTTAGTCCAGTTTACTAACTTTTATGTGGTAAATTAGGAAATACACAGCTGACTTGGAAATGTAAATATTTTCCCTATTCTTGTTTAAGATCTTACTGTGAAGACACTAACAATACATTGCATTAGCCCTTTGATTTGCAATTGCTATTTCATAAGAAGAAAAGACAAGCAAAACCATCCAGTAAGTCTGGCTTTCTTAGTACATGGTTATGATTCTACGAAATTGTCAGCACTTAATTAGAAAACACTTCTAGTGCTCATGGTTGCAAAGAAAGTCTTGAAAATGTAGCCAAACTCACGGTGTGGTTGCATAGCTGAGCATGACAGCAGAAGTAATAACTCCTACAAACAGAAATCAAAATTTAATCTTGTGAGTTTGTGCACTTCTAAAATCACTGCTGTACTAGCAAACATGACGTTGTCTGACACTATCATTTAACAGAAATAAAAGTATATGAAGTTTCTATCTTTTGGGACAGGGACTGCCTTCTTCACATTCTGAGTTCTTAAAGAAAGGCTGCTGTGCTGGGGCGGGGTCTCATCCAGTTACCATTCTCAAGATCACCCATGCATTGGCCATGTCCCAAAACGGAGTAGCACCCTGTGTTTCTACTCACTGCCTTTCTGGCGTTGAACACAAAATCCATTTTCAGTACTCTAGAGTCCAAATGGGCAGGCAATTATGTATTCAAGTACCTGAAATACACATTCATTTTCTTTTTTTACTAGGAACTATTCAAAGAAATAGCCCTCTTGGAAGTACCAGAAACCATCCTAGCAATCTCCAACTGGAAGATGCAGCTGCTCTTAAGTTCGAATAGCAAAAGTGCTTTCTGCTTTGTCTGTTAAAAAAAGATGCTGTAGCATTTATTTTGATTTGGGAATCTGTTCAAGTATTTCCTCAAATGAAAATTATAGTTCTACATTAAAAAGTAATAAAATATATTTGTTTAATTGTATTTAAAATTAATTTATATTAATTTTGCATACCCTAAATTAACAAGGTTAACTTAGACAAACAAAAGGGAGCAGAAACTACAGTTCATGCCAGCTGCAGTGGCAGTTTTTAACTAGAGATGATTACTGATGAGCTGCATCAAAATATTCATCAATGCTGAAGGTCTTGATCTGAAACTGAACTTACGACTTTGGGTCTGTGTTGCCACCTCCTCTGAATTTTCTTTCTATAAAGTTAGCTACAATAAACTAAAAGGAAACTGAAAATGCTCAATTGACATTCAAGCTTAAACATCTTTTAAATGAACTGGACTTTAGGACTTAGCTGAAGGAAGGGTGAGCAAATGGATCAGAAAACAAACAGAAGGAGAAAGAAAAGTGACAATAAATTTAGATGAAATTAAAGTGACAGTAAGAACTGGTAACTTTTCAAAATTACGTGTTTTTCTTCAGAGGCATTTGCAACATATAATGAATCAGGAATTGTTCGTCATTCATTCCTCAGGCAGTGGAATCGGTGTGCAACATGCAGAATGAGTCTGATTAAATTTCATGTAAGGGAATTCCTCTGTGAATGTCCTTTGTGTTGCCTTTACACCTGCTGAGCTAGGAGAAACATAACAGCTCCTTTCATTGCTCCAGTTAAAGCTTGTCACAAGGGTGACATCATTGCTACCACAGACATTTTAACTCCAGGCTGTGGAGCCAGCCTTTCAAACCCTTTGACAGAGAAATATCTGAACATCTATAACTGATTGTGTTAATTAACTTGCCAGATTAAGGTTTCAGGTATACAGGAGGTTACACAGCTTCCTCAGGAGCAGCATCTATCAGCTAAGCTTATTTTTCAAATAGAGATGGGTCTCTTGTGAAAAGTGACTTCATGCTAGTCTGAGCCCTAGCTGAACTTCTGCAATACCTCTGGGATTTTAGTCTCAAAGACAGGGTATGCAAAGCTTTGGCTTCTTCTCAAATCCCCAAACAAAGAACTCCACAGATGGCCCCAGTGAAGCATGAGTTTTCAACTTTTTAAGTAAGCAAAAGAAAAAAAAAAATCATTAAGTGAGACTTATGAGTACAGATCAACAACAGCGTATTATTCTTGGCTCTCTCAAGACATCTTTGTTCATTGTTGCCATTGAAACTGTGAAGAATAGGAAGAAGACTATGTGTGAGAAGGAAGAAGGAGGAGTTGAAGAGCAAAGCAGGGGATAGAGAAACCCATTACATCTCGTATAAACTTTAAATTTCAACAGAGCAAAAAATGTACTTTCTTAATTGTGGTGTTTTGTGCTTCATGGTATTTTGTTTGTGTGTGTGTAAATACTAGTTGAGAGAGTTATCATTATGACTTTTTATCATTATGAAGAATTCATTTCCACAAAATACTAAACTTAGGTCACATGGGGAACAGGGAATTGCTTAATTATGTAGTAAATAAATGAAAGCAGGAGATGGGTTTAACAAGAAAAGTGAACTGTGCCAGGAGAAGAGTTGGGGAAAAAATCAACGGATCACTTTCTTTTGCAAAAGGCCATTTACCAGTTTAGGACTATGTCTTTGCTTCTCTGTTTTTATAACTCATTGTTAAAATAGTCTTTTTGCTAACTGGAGTTGCAGGGATCAGTGATGATACACCTACCTAGCACACGTAACAACGATAATAGAAGGACAGGTTTTCCAGCTCATGTTTTGACTGGTGTAGGGGGGAAGGGAATACTGACAGTGACTATAATAGAAGTTAGACCATACTTTTATTCTATTCTACAAAGCATTATAAAGTAGTCTAATAAAATATTTTATATGAATCTCTATAGAAGTGCAATAACCTGTGTGCTATTTATTGCCAGATTGAAACCATTGTATGCTTTTTACTGCGGATGTTCCTATGAGAGGTGAATTCTTCTTTGGCCTCGGTTTCTGAGAGAGTCAATGGAAATATTTAGTCACGTTGTTTGCTCTGAATTAGTCATTAGTGGGCAGGAAGAAGAGTCTGGTTTTATACACCACCTTATGGGACTTGTGCATACTCATTTTCTCAATGTGTAGACATCTATATCCAGGACTTCTTAAATTTTTGTAATATAATTGAGTGATTTCCAGAAGTGGAAGAGAAGGAAAAACTCTATGATTTTTTTGCATGCTTTTGGGAGCTAGAGATTCTATGTACATTGATTTTCTTCACTGCAGACACTTGTTTTAACCCACCCTGCAAAAATCATAGAGTGTCATTGTAAATGATTAAGGGGATGACAGTTGCTTGGCTTCCTGTAACTCTTAACCAAGACATGCAATATCATATACAAAATCTGAATTTTGGGTGCAAAACCAATCCTTGCTTTCAAGACTGGTATCCAAAATACATGGTTTGGTGGTGTGCCCTGCCCCCCATTAAAATATTTTTTTTTCTTTTTCTTTCCTAAGAAAGCCAGATAAATAAATATTTAGAAAAGAAATTTCCAAATTAAAAAAGACTAATTTGGAAAACCAAATAAACCTGAATAAAAAAGAAGACAGGTGAAAATTATGACCATCCTACATAAGGAACATTTCTGGCAGAACTTCTCTTCTTAGCTCCCTAGTTCTCAGAAGTTCTGAACATTTTATATTTAGCTATACTTTTGTTAATGGAAAATATGGGTTTCTTTTTCAATTTTACTGTATTTAGCATCCTTAGTGAGTATACCCTATGGCAGATAGTATCAGAAACATTCATATCTATAGCTTGTGAATTAAAATAATATCCTTTGAAATAGAGAATTCTGTTTGATCATCCATTCTTTGAAGACTGCTTTCTCCTACTTGCTTCCATTTCTCTTCCACAGTGGCTATCAAAGTCAGATGCCCATTTCCATACTAAAGCATTTAAACCAATTCTGAGAATATTTGCTTTGCTTGACTGTACTGAAAACCAGTACAGTCTGGGGTTTTTTTTCCTACACATGACTGGGAACTAAAAATTTACCTAAACTCAAGTTTAGCTTCCAAATTCAGTTATTCTTAGTTTGAGTATGGAGGTTAGATCAATTGTGAACATTGTATTCAAATATAAAAATCCCATTTTCCATATTCAACTGAAAAGCTTATGTGCTTTTTTTTTTTTGTGAAACTTCCATCATTTGGTTATAGAAAATAGCACATGCAAATAAGAGAACCACAAAATGTTGAGTATCAATGTTTTCTGAGGCTTCTGTGCAAACAGAATATGCTACTCCTGAACTAACAGAGGTTCTCAGGAGTTGGGCTAGACCTTGCTGACGTTGGCCTAGCCCCACCATAAAGCTAATTCAGCACTTTCACTGCTTCTCTGGGTACTTCCCTGGAGTCTAGCTTCAAGTCTTCTACAAATAAATGAGCTTTCTTTAGACGTGAGGTCATGATTCAGAGGAAAAGATTTGAGGTAAAATTTGGATTCGGAGTACAACTTCCAAAAGTGAGGCACAGGAGGTCCAGTAGGAATGAAGATTACTATCCTTACAACATGGCACAAATATGAACACTTGAATGCTAATTATTCTATCACAAAAAGGACCATTGTTAAAAGAATAACAATAAGATAAGAACTTGTTTTGAGCAGACTCATGGTATATGAAATCTATCTACATCTGCTAGGTGTTAATCAGCTGAAATTGAACTCCTTAAGCTTTCATACTAAATGATCTTCACTTCACTCCCAAGCTGCTCTAGCTTGCATGCTATGCTGTCTTAGGAGTCACAGTTTGTGGTTTTAGCAGGTCTATGCTAGAGAGGCAGCTGCTTCCAAACCTTTCCCCCAAGAGGGATTTCCCAAGGTCAAAAGCTTGCCATGCAGCTTTTGCTCCTCTCTGTAGCCTGGGCTTATGGGAAGCCCTGAGAGTTTGATGGACGTGAAGCAAGCAGCTGCCCAAGTGAAACACCAAATCTTTTTTGAGACTTGCTGGAGTTAAGGGATAAGAGAAATTTTGGATGTGAAGGTAAAGTGATACACTTGTTGTGGGGACTTGAAGGGACAGTTGCCAAAAATAATGCAGAGAGCAAGTGGTACATGACCCAGTACAGGGTAAGTTTAGTGTGCAACACTAGCCAGAGAGCCCAGAGGTGAGAAAACTCCCTAATGTAAATGCAAACAATTAAATGCCATAAGCAATTAGGCATTTCACCCCTTACCTCTTGTTTCAATGGCAACTTAAATAAAGGTTACAAGTAGAAATTTTCTCTAAATTCTCTCAAGTCCAGAAAAGTTCGGTGGATACAATAGAACTAAAGATTTTTATTGGAGGTTGCTCTGAAATAAAGCTTCACATCCAAGCTTTTAAAACTCTGCAAGCTAGATCTGAACACTGATGTTTGGCTTCTGTTTTGAATAACTTCTTCCCCCCAAAACCTGTGGTCCAATAATCTGTGACAACACAGCTCTTTACTAGTTATCAGAAGTGTTTCCAATGCTCCATGGAGCCTTGTTGTCAATGTAGTCTTAGAGCTGATGTGAGTAGAGGTGACTGTGATTATTTACTATGACTGTGAATTACTGTAAGGTTGAAATGCATTGAATGTCTTTGTGTATAGTAGCAATCAATAGATTCTTTAGAGTTCAGTGCAATTTCATAAATGAAGGCAGCTACCAGTGCAAGCAAAATCTAATCAGATTATAAGCTTTGTTTAACTGCTTCAGTGCTTCTGTGGATGGTATATGTCTGTGCTCTATTGAAATTAATGGAACGGTCTCATATATCATGATTTCTGGGGCTAAAAGAACACAACTAAAGTGAATGCATTAGTGGAAAGCATTAATGGCAACTAGCATTTTAATATGAATGCTATAACATAAGACCATTGATTGCTAGTCTGATAACTACTGCATTCAAATCCAAGAGATGTTCTGCACCTGTTGATCTCAAGAGAATGAAAGCCCTTAGTAACTCCAGCCTGATGCCAAAACAGAAGCGCAGTGTGTGCAAACAGCGTTCAGTAGAGAGCAGTGCTGCTCAGCAGCAGGGCAAGTCCCTGCCTTTAGAGGTGACACTCTAGTTTCAGTTGTGTAAGCAAATATGGAAAAGCATTATGGTGTGTTCATAGACTTGAAACTGGAGGGGGAAAAATAAATCGTTGTGAAGGCCGTAATTATAAACCTGATATAACTGCTGTAACGGCAGTACTGACAATGTAACAAGGTTGTAGACAACTGGGCTCAGTTGGTGAGGCACGTAACAGAGGCAATGATAAGTTTTGTGGCTGACGGCTAGATTGAGGTGGGTGAGGGGTTCCTGGGTCAGGGGAACCCAAGCAAAAGCTGAGTACCCCATCAGGAGCTGGCAGCTCTTGCGAGTGAAGCTGACACAGCTCAAGCCTTGCCAGGAGCAACCGCGAGAGATTTCAAGAGCCCTGTGGAATGCTAGCAACCAGGGCGTAGTGTGGCAGTTCATGCAGGGAGGACATCTGGGGACAGCCGTGCACCCTGGTCGTGGTTTAACCCCGGCTGGCAACTAAGCCCCATGCAGCTGCTTGCTCACTCCTCCCACAGTGGGATGGGAGAGAAGATAGAAAGAGTAGAGGTGAGAAAACTCAAGAAAGGCTTCTTCAAGTACATCAGTAGGAAAAAGATGACTAGAGAAAATATGGGCCTGCTGCTGAATGAGGTAGGTGCCCTGGCGATGAAAGACACAGAGAAAGCAGTTAATGAATGCCGCCTTTGCTTCAATCTTCACTGCCAAGGCTGGCCCTCCACTTTCCCAGACCCTGGAGGCAAGAGAGGAAGTCTGGAGAAAGGAAGACTTTCCCTTGGTTGAGGACGAACATATTAGAGATCACTTAAGCAAACTTGACACCCACAAATCCATGGGCTTCAGTGGGATTCACCCCTGAATCCCTGAGGGAGCTGGCAGATGTTATTGCCATGCCACTCTCCATCATCTTTGGAAGGTCCTAGTGGACAGCAGAGATGTCTGCCTGTGTTCAAAAAGGGCAAGCAGGAGGACCCAGAAAACTACAGGCCAATCAGCCTCTCCTCCATCCCTGGAAAGGTGATGGAACAGCTCATCCTGGAGGTCATCTCAAAGCATGGAAAAGAAGGTCACCAGGAGTAGTCAAAATGGATTCACCAAGGGGTTATCATGCCTGACCAGCCTGATAGCCTTTGATGATGGAATGACTGGCTGGTCAACAAGAGTCATGAGGGGAGAGTGGTGGATGTTGTCTACCTTGACTTCCACAAGGATTTTGATGCTGTCTCCCATAATATCCTCATAGATAAGCTGGGGCGAGATAAGCAGACAATGAGGTGGGCTGAGAACTGGCTGAATGGCAGAGCTCAGACGGTTGTGATCAGTGGCACAGAGTCTGGCTGGAGGCCTGTAACCAGCGGTGTCCCCAGGGGTCAGTACTGGCTCCAGTCCTGTTCAACTTACTCTTCAATGACCTGGTTGAGGTACAGAGCGCACCCTCAGCAAATCTGCAGATGATACGAAACTGGGAGGAGTGGCTGATACACCAGGAGGCTTTGCTGCCATTCTGTGAGGCATGGGCAGGCTGGAGAGCTGGGCAGAGAGGAACCTAATGACGTTCAACAAAGGCAAGTGTAAGGTCCTGCACCTAGGGAGGAACAGCCCCGTGCACCAGTACAGGCTGGGGCTGACCTGGGCTGGAAGGCAGCTCTGTGCAGAAGGACCTGGGAGTTCCAGTGGGCAGCAAGTTTCCCATGAGCCAGCAGTGTGCCCAAGTGGCCAAGAAGGCCAATGGCACTCTGGGGTGCATTGGGATGAGTGCGGCCAGCAGGCTGAGGGAGGTGATCCTCCCGCTATACTCTACCCTGGTGAGGCCCCATCTGGAGTGCTGTGTCCAGTTCTGGGCTCCCCAGTTCAAGAGAGACAGGGAACTGCTGGGAGGGGCCAGCAGAGGGCTATGAAGATGATGAGGTGACTGGAACATCTCCCTGATGAGGAAAGGCTGAGGGAGCTGGGGCTGTTTAGCCTGGAGAAGACTGAAAGGGATCTTATCAATGCTTACAAATGTCTTAAGGGTGAGTGTCAAGAGGATGGGGCCAGGCTCTTTTCAGCAATGCCCAGCAACAGGACAAGGGGCAACGGGCACAAAATGAAACACGAGAAGTACTTTCTGAATATGAGGAAGAACTTCTTTACTTTGAGGGTGACAGAGCACTGGAACAGGCTGCTTAGAGAGGCAGTGGAGTCTCCTTGAATGTCTCTTTGTGGAGTCTCTTTGGAGACATTCAAAACCTGCCCGGACGCGACCCTGTGCAACCTGCTTTAGGTGAACCTGCTCTAGCAGGGAGTTGGACTAGATGATCTCCAGAGGTTCCTTCTAACCTTAAACATTCTGTGATTCTGTGGGCTAACATTGTTTTCCTCTAGTGTTTTCGTTTCAGAGGCATTTTTTTAATATAATGTGTAAATAAATATGTGTACTTCTGTGTTTCTACAGTCTAATGCTCCTGAAATGTACTTTATTGGTCAACAAACTCTTTCTCTCATGGTGTTATGATATTCTTATTCGGTCTCATTTCTTACTGATAGTCATGTTTAACACATCTAATTTACCAGGAAAGACTGGAAATTCATCTTTGATTAAAATAAGTGTATTTAAAAAAAATTGCTCTGAAAAAATATTCTTTAGTTAAATAAAATGAAATCTGCATTTTGCAATATTTTTGGTAGTAGAAAATCCAGGTAGTATTTATTTTTCTCTTTTGTGTTATGAATGTGGCACATAGATAGTCATGGTGACAGGTATGCTTTTTAGAATTTTAACACAATTCACCTTTTTTTCCATGATGAAAATAGGTGAAATGAAAAATAAGATTCTCTTTGACATTTAGGTCAATCATGGGTTAGAAAAATGAGAGTGAATTTATTGCTTTGCAAAGCAGTTTGAAGTCTATATTTACAAGCGCTATAAAGACTAAAGGTGCAACTACAGGTGCTTGTGGCACATAGAGATACTTTAAGGTGGTGTTTAATAATATATTTCAATATTATTATTATTAGCTTTCCTTTCTAGGGTAGAGAAAAAGCCAACATCTTTCTTTATACGTACAGGCAATAACAAGAACTTTCTAAATCAGACAGCCTAATCCCCAGAGTCTTTACATTGTTAGAGTTTCTTTTATGAAAATTTCAGGTTCTGTAAAGAAGTAGATAAAAAACAGTGCAAATGGACTTTGCTTTTTGTTTGGCAGTAGCTAGCTAAAAATTTCAGTTTTGAAAAAAGCATGCAAAAAGAATATTGAGTTCTATTTCTTTGACTCTGGGAAACTGTTTGTTTGAGCCAAAGGCAGGGTATGGATCACCATGCTTCTATTGTCCCAGTTCAGTGCATATTGCCTGAACTTTTCAGCATGTTCCATTATTTGTCTCCATCTTTGGCATATCTGCTCACTTGTTTGTTTTTTTTCCCTTTTCCCCCCCTGCTTCTGACAATCAACATGGCATTCAGAACCTTCCTTCTTGTGTCATTGTGTGCCACATACCTACTTGCCATTTGACATCTTTCTTCATTCATTTTTATTCACAGCTTGTCTGCCCAGAATCATGTTTCTTCATCTGTCTTAATTCTGCATGTTCACTTAGTGTTTGTTGACTTTTCTGCATTCATTCTCATGCACTGCGCGTGAGCTCAGCTTTCATAATTTTATCCTGTATGTCTTCATGCCTTCACATCCATTCATCTGTGGTCTCCTTCCTTTTTCAATTCATTAATGTTAATGTGTCCACCACCTGCTGGCAATAAGCTGCAGAGCAAGAAAGCTGAGCACATTCCTCTTATAATTTAAGCCTGGGTCAGAGTCCAGACTTGACTGGGAATTTATCTTCCATTCAAACCACAGCACACCCTAGTTGAGACTGGAGGGCTGGGCAACTGTTCACCAACTGTCTCATTTGCAGCTAATTTCAACCGTAAAGAAGGCTCCACAGCCAGAGGATTGCAAAGCAACTACCTCCCTGACATCCTGAATGAGTGGCCTGGCAGAGCCTGAGCTCCAAGGAGGAAGAGCATCCAATGGTGGGCTGCTGTTTCAGCTGCTAAATAGCAGGGAGGGCTTTAGCCCAAGTATAGCATCAGAGGCCAAGGCCTCCAAGAGGATCAGTAGGTTTTCTGGACCAGACCCTGGGCTTAGGACTTATTGTGGTACTTGGAACAGAGTGCAGTAACAGCCAGCCAGGTCGAATGGGTTTGAAAGGCTTACTCACTGGTATCTTGAAGGATGGTCAAATGTGAGATCCTTGGATTGTGGAAGCTGGACCTGCTCTCACTCTAAGACGTCTGTTTGTATATTAGTATCTTGGACTGTAGTTAACTGTGTTAGACACTGCATAAACATATACGAAAGCATGGTTCTTGCTCCTGATTAATGCACTGAAGATTGAACTGCAAGAGTGCTGTTCCAGTTTAATTTGCAAGCTGATGCAGGAAACACTGGTAAAATGTGAATTCTTTCAGCAAAGTCTTCATTAATCCAGTGGTTTATGCCTTTATAACTCAAAAAATAATGGTTTAAACTCTGCTGAGGTATATAAAAAGTGAAGCTAATTTGTTGGTTGTTGGTTATTTGCCAAGTATTCAGATCTTAAAAAATAATGTTATCATGCCAAAGATGGTTTTTAAGTAAGGCTTTTAGTGATTAACAGTAGTTGCTTCTAAAATTGCCTGCCTTTAGGACTTCAGTTCAAGAAATGTTTTTGGTTTTGCAGGGAGCAGTCTTGTGCTTCTAACCGATGAACGTCAGCACTGAGCAATAACGTGGTTGTTTCTGGCAAGTTCTAATACATTCAGACTTACAGAGCAATCGGCTGTATTATCTCTTAAAACAGTTTCTCAGGGAAAATCCTTTTTATTTCTTTTGAGAGGAAACTTGTACAAAGTATATTATTCACCATATAGGTAAAATCAGCAAAGGATGTTCCTGAGTTTTGAGAATCATTCAAAGCAAAAGCCATATGAGTTTATATAAACAACACTTCAAAAAAGAAAAAACATTTTAATAAACCCCCGGGAAGTAACAATTCTGTGGTTTGCACAGCTGTTAGCTGGGACGCAAGTGAGCTCGAGTGGCCTAAAGCCACTCCTCAGCTGCTACTGCTTTCTTGGAGAGAGACAAATACATCTTTTCATTATCCACCTTTGGGCACCTTTGTTTTGGCCAAAGGCAGCGTCATTTCCAGCTGAGTCTTGGGTTCAGATTACAGGCTGAAGAGAGGTTTGGGTGTAGATTTCAAATACATCTAAACTGTTATGTTTTCTACATTGATACCTCTTTTTACAAGGCACAATTCTAATGCCATCTGATGCGCACATAGCATACCTGCTGCTTAAGGGTTCTGAGTGCTTTCTCTAAGGCAGAAAATAATTTTATTTGCTTTGCAAGACAAGACTTAATACAAAGACAAACGTGATTTCATCTGATGGGTTTTCTTTTTCTTTCTGAAACTGTAAATACAAAAATAAGCTTCTGCCTGTGTTTCTTACGTTCTGAATATGGAGAGAGATTATTTTAAAACAAAAATAAGTGACTTGCTTTCTCCTAAGTTAATTTAATTTTAATGCAACAGAAATATATTGGAGTGAGCCACAAAACAGATCAACTTACAGCAGGCCACCACATATCCCAAAGAAATGCTCCTTAAAGAGTCCGGAATGACTCTTTGAAATATTCTGTGCTGCCAGTAAAGGCATGGAGACTCAGAGACTCAGACATCTACAGCAGGACGCTCCATTGCTCAGTCCTGGTGTGGCTTGGCTGCTCACTGACAGAGATGTAAATGGTTGCAATATGTTCCTAACATGGTAATCATGGAGGAATTAAACTTTATGTTTTGATATGTATTAGATAAAAATAACCCAAGTAATGTAAAAGCTTTGGTCACCTGCTGGCATATGAGTGCAGTGTTGGAAATTACAGGTTTTGAATCCCACAGTGAAACATGGAAAGGAGCTGTTCTCATAGGGCTGGTGGATCGTGGTTATCCAGAACAAATACTTCACAAATTATTTTTGTTGTTGTTCTAAATATTAATCACTAAATACTCAGAGCCTGGTTCTTAGTTAACAAGTGACAATATGAGGGGCCTGTAAACACAATCTTCAGACAAGTTTACTCCCTGCTTGCTGTATTCAAATTACAATGCTTCAGGACAGCAAGAGTAAAAAACTTCTGACAAGTAGTGGAGAACTTGCTGGCACTAAACAACTGCTCTAAGAATTACTGTGAGGTCTGCATACAGGTTAAGCCACAAAACCCATGGAGAAAGAGGAAAAGTACCACAGAACAAATAATTTCTTACCCTCTGTTCAGTGTCCACTATAGGAAGCTTTTGTAGCAGAACTGGTGATGGCTTTATTTCTTACCACCCCAGGCATCAAGGGCATCTTTTCATCCTACCACAAAGGTGTTTCTATAGAAATATATGAGAGACCACGTGGTGAAACACCCATCAATCTCTTTCTTAGGATCTCCCATGTAGCTGTCATGTGGGAAGGCCTCTTCATGTGTGGCAATATAGGTACCAGCACAATTAATTTGCCTGGGCAAGGATTGCAGCTGCTGTCAATTCCTTGCTTGTATGTCCTTTTAATCCAACATTGTGTGTGACTCTTAAAAAAAGTGTATTGTGAAAAGTAATAGAAAAGAGTTTAACTGCTTCATACGCTGTTCTGAGAAAAGGGTAAGTAAGGGACAAGAGGAGATAATGCCGAGTGAGAAAAGTGAGGTGAGCATGACTAGCTAGTGATATTATATCAAAGAGTAGGGAGGTTAATATGAATATCTTGTCCTTTGGGAACAACTGAAGAATTTTTTCATTTGCAAGGAGATGAAAATGTTCTGTTTGTTCAACTGTGGCTGCTGAATAGGTAGTACAATTCTTGGCTTGGCTGTGCTTTGGGAGTTGAAGCATCACAGCCCTTGTTTATGTTTACTTGTAATACTTGATGAAGTAAGCCAGGAAGTGAACCTCTCTCAGAAACTCTGTTTTTCACATCCCAATCCATAATCCTTGGCCTGAGGTAAAACCACTTCAGACAACTCAGTAAAGCCAGGACTGGTCCTATAAATAAAATTTCCGGAGCAGACTGTCTGCATATGAACTAATTGCTTAAGTTGTACACTGATCTGTACAGCCAAATTATTCTTTTTTTTTAAGAGTTCACCTCTTATTTTTGTGGTCTCACAAAAAGGTGGTGGTGTTTGCTTGGTTTTTTAATAATTTTTAGTTCCTTGGGAAATGGATACCAGGAAATCAAAAATGTCATTGATGAGTTTATGGTCTTTTAAAGACCATCAAGCCTCTTTGGTTCAAAATTATGCTTGTCATTCACAGGAAGCAGTTAAGGTGATGCTTGTGGGTGGAATAAACAACATGGACCCCACAACACTGACTTCTTCCTATTTCTTTTTTCCTGGCAGAGATAGGTACCACTCCTTTATGTATCTTAACCGCTAGGCACTGCCACAAGGTCTTGACCTGCCTAGTTTGAAGATCACGACACTGTTTTATAGAATCATAGAATCGTATAGGTTGGAAAAGATCTTTAAGGTCATTGAGTCCAACCATTAACCTAACACTGCCAAGGCACTAAACCATGTCCCTAAGTGCCACATCTACACACCTTCTAAATACCTCCAGGGATGGTGACTCCACCACCTCCCTGGGCAGCCTGTTCCGATGCCTGACCACCCTTTCAGTGAAGAAATTTTTCCTCATAGCCAATCTCAACCTCCCCTGGTGCAACTTGAGGTCATTTCCTCTTGTCCTGTCACTTGTTACCTGGGAGAAGAGACCGACCCCCGCCTCGCGACAGCCTCCTGTCAGGTACTTGTAGAGAGTGCTAAGTTCTCCTCTGAGCCTTTTTTTCTCCGGACTAAATAATCGCAGTTCCCTCAGCCACTCCTCATAAGACTTGTTCTCTAGACCCTTCACCAGCTTTGTGCCCTTCTCTCAACACGCTCCAGCACTTCAACAGCTTCCTTGTAGGGAGGGGCCCAAAACTGAGCCCAGTATTCAAGAACCAAGTATGACGAGAACGCGGGCTGTACCTTGTCAGGCAGGCAGAAGACATTGAATGACAATAGTGCTGAGTGTCTTTGGCAGGCAGTGGAGAGCAGCTTAGACCAATGCACCACTTAAGTAGATTAGTTCACAAGCAAAAAGTTGTTTTTCTGCTTTGTAAATTTGACTTACAGAGCTACTTTTGGCTTTGTTGAGTTGTCCAATGTAGTTTTACTTCAGGCCTAGGATTTTTGTTTGGGATGTGAGAAACAGCGTGTGGGTTTTTGTCACTGTGTTCTGTTAATGTAGAAATACCTTTACATGCTCAATAGTGTTGAGTGGGAAAGGTGGGTCTGTTCAGCTGAAAACAGTATATTCAGCTGGGTACATGGGACAATATTTGATTGTAATTTGTAGGAAGAGCAGACAGCTTACTGTTATTAAATTATGACATTTCATGGAATGATTGTGAAACTTGTGGGGGAATAGAATGTTTCAGTTTTTACAAAACTTTTGTGTTGTACATGCAGTAAGAAATATTTTCTTTGGGTTTTTTTTCCCACATTCAGATACTGTAAAATAGCCTCATTTCTACTGTGTCATGGGATCCCTGTTTGTTTCCCACAGAGGAGCTATCTGATGAACTGCTGTCCCCACAGCCCATTTACTGTAGACATGCAGATTTTGCCAAATGCTTTACCAGATGGAGGGAAGTGATATACCTATGCCTGCGGATAGAATCAAGAAGTTTGAGCTTTTCAGTATCAAGAGAGGCCAAACTAAGCAGGTCTTCATACTCCCACTGACTTTATGTAAACCACTTTTTGTTTTGTGCATTTCTGCACTGAAAGACAGTTTCACTTGTGCAATGGAGAAAGGGAAAGAAAAGGAGTACAAGAAAATCAAATAAAAATTGGGGGCTGAGGGCTACAATTTGTATTCAAGACTACACTTTACTACTCAGGCTCTTTTTATTTCTTCTCTGATATAGTTTACTGAACTAGAGAGCTATAAAATGAATCACAGTATAACAATACTGAAATACAACATGTGACCTAAGGTGCAGATTACCTGAGCCTCAATGTAGAATAAACTATGTCAAGTTTAGACTTTTTGATAATTGTAATCTTATTTGTATTAAAGTCCAAGTCAGTCTGTATCACATTCAATTTGTTGCTTCCCTGAGATCTGCCGAAAAACAATTTGTATCAAAAAAGACAAATAATTGTTAAAAGAAGATCCCAGCCATTTTGCTTAGTTGATTGAACTAAGTTAATTGCTGTGCTGTGGTAGCTACAAAATGTTTGGATTATTTTGGGTTGTAGTGGTTGACATTCAAGATAGGGAATAGATGGGATTTTAAGACATGTTAGCTTAAAGCTCAGCATCACATAGGAAGCCTATGACGGAACTGTGTTGGAATATAGGTCTCTTTGGTTCCAGTGTATTGACATAACAGTAACAATTTCCTAGTAAGTGAAAGATATGACGTACCACAGCTGCAAAATGCCACGAGAACCTTGACTGAAAGAGCAAGTCAAAGGGTTTATTTTTTTAAGGAAATAAGGTTCCTTTTATTAATTCCTCTACATAAGCAGATAGCGTATTAATCTATAAATGTAGTAAAGGAGCACTCTTTGTTTAGAAGAATGTATGTGATGCTGCTAGCTTGTTTAATATCTTAAGAATGCCATTGCCTTGGTTACAGCTGTGATTTGGTCTGGGGGAATGCAGATAGTCCTTTGGGGTAAAAATGAATGATTTTTTTTGATGGTTTGGTTTTGGTACCTGAAAGGAGTGACACCTGTATCCGATCTGACACATCTAGGTATTTCCAAAGAATTATATGTGTGGTAATTTTGCTACTGTAATTAATCTCCTTTTCTAGGTATAAGTTGCATTTTTTCACTCCTAGGTAGTAAAACTGAATACATGCATGGAACCACATGCTACATCACATCGCAAAGGATAAAAGCAAACGATGCTGCTTTTTTTTTTTTTTTAGGGTTAGGAAAATTTCTGTTGACTCAGCTGGGAAGAAGATCCTAGGACTTGTAATCATCTAACTTAGGTGGGTATGCTATGAAAATGTAGCTATATAAATTAAATCACACTGTTGTGGAATTGCTTTGAACACAAGCAGCACATAATTTTAATATAGAGCCCTTAGAGAAAACTGAAATAATATTTTATCATTTTTTCAACAATATTCAGGTGAAATCTGGTGTCTACTTCGTTCTTTCCTATAATGAGCTTTTTGACAGCATCTGATGGGTTATATAGTGTGCTTTACTTCACACAGTTTAAATGGAAACTTCTTGACAGCTCTACTTTTCTGCGGTGATTTTCATTCTACTTCTGTTTATAGTCCTCTCATTAATGCATTTTTGGTTCTTTTAACGAATCAAGGATTTCTCAGATCTGTTAGGAATCAGATGGTCTAGTAGCGTGACTTTTATTAACTATAACACAATTTTTCACTGCTAAAACTCTGAGGAAGGGGTGTCTTTTGTACTTGAGTATGTATCTGGAGCTGAGTTTCATGGCATAGGCCTGCTCCAGTAGCACCTAACTCTGGAGGAGTCTAACCTCCATTAGGACTTCAGTTTTTAGTTTGTTTTTCTAGTGAAACAAAGTTTACATGATATATTCTTTTCCTAGCGTTTTCTTCCTGTACCTTCCTCCCTGCAGGAACAAATTCAGGATGTTTGTGAAAGTAGAAGGCAATTCCTCTCCTGAAGGAAAGGCTCCATTAGAAGCTCTCCCCTTGCTAGACATGGGAGAATTCACATGGAACAGCTTTTTGTGTGGGTGGGACTTTGCAGCAGTTCTTCCCCAGATGGGTTCTTTGATCTGTAATGAGGGGTGAGGTCACACATAGTGCAGCGCTGTTAAAAAGTCATTCAACAATTTTGCTGAAAGTCAGCCTTCATTTATTCTGATGTTCACACAACTATTGTTTACCTCAGAACTCCTCAGGCACACAAGATTGTGCTAGAAATGTTTTTCTCTGCATTGTTGGCCAGTGTTGTGTTTGTCCCATGCTTACACGTATTCAAGCCTCATTGCTTTGTCAGTCTGCTTAGAAAGCCTTGGTGTGGTGGTCATCCTTACACCCACGGTCAGACTTCATGCAAATAAGGTGGCAACATGTTGCAGTCCCAAAATCTGGAGTTTCCCATGGCAGCCTGGCTGCTGGAGTGTTCACTTGGGATGGGAGAGGATTAAGTTTGCTTTGCTGCTTGAAGGCACTCTCAGATGAAATTTGTGATAATTTGTAAGGTGTTTGCTAGGGCAGACGGAGGTTAAGAATCTGGATTGATAGGCCATAACTGTTATGTTCTGGTCTTTCCTATTTTGCAGTCCCTAACTAAACTGAATTCCTGAATATCATCACACCTGAGCTACGAGGAAACTCATTCCCTGGTCTGAATGTCATCACTAACTCTAGGACAAACCAAAAACAAAGCCTTGGATCCATTTTCTTCCCATTCCCTGAGTAAAGGGAAAATTCATATCCAGATGATGTGACCCAGGCTCACATCTAATTGCAGCTTTTCAAACTAGTCCCATTTCCACCAATTATAGATGCATAAGTCACATGAGGCCTTCTTTATAGGAAGTAAAAGGAAAGGAGCAAAGCCCATGTCAGGAGGCAGATGCTTTGCAGGTTGCTCGTGGCTAGCAGTGGTGCAGCACGTAGTGCTGAAGGATTTAGGAAGAAGCAAAGGTTGTGCTATGTTTGGATGTATTTTTTTTTCTCAAAGTGAGCAACTAAGTTTTTGAAGTTAGCATTGTTGTTGTTTATGAAACAGCTGTTCTGAGTAGGTGTTGCTTGCAAGGTTGTGTGTGTCTGCCTGGATGACTGTCGCCTTCTCCTTAACACTGCAGCTGCAGATGATAAAGTTATGTGCAACTGAAGACAGCACATACCACTTGCAGAGAAATTACAGGAAACATTGTTCTTTTTCTTAGAATCTCCTCCACAAAGAGGAAAAGAACAAAAAACCCCAAAATATCGTAGTTACATAAAGTTCATACGTTCCTGTTTCTTTTGTCCTTTAACACTATTTCGAATGTTTGTTTGATATGACCATATGCCTCTTTTAAAAACGATGCCTGTATCCGCTAAGAGGAAAGTCCTACTTTGGTGGGAGATGCTCTGTGGGAACAGATTTTTCATCTCACTTTATTTCCTCTTAAATTAATGTTTTTACTGTAGGCTCAGCGTTGTTTGCATCTGAGGTCAATTAAAGATTAGTCATGGACTTAAATGAAAATAGGACTGAATTTCCAACAGTAGGCCTTTGAAAGAGAATCTGAATTGAATATGCTATACCCACTGCAGGAGGTACATTATATGAGTTCCGGGTCGTTTTACTGTCTATCTTTTTAGTTCTTGAATCATGTGATGCGCACACGCTAGTTACTCTTCCTAAGACCTTCTTTCAAATATTTGCTTTTAAGAGTATTAAGAGTTGTATGTCTCCATAAAATGAATGTAGAACTTAGAGATGTCAAAAGCCTTTGCAGATGGTAGTACGTTTTTTGTATTTACTGGTGCAAAATGTTTTATTATAGAAAAACTCTTATGCAAGGGATCAGTCTATCTGGGGAGCAGGTCATGTGAATAGACACCACAGAAAGAAATACAACTAACTCAGCCAGGTTTTCTTTTCTCTCACACATACCCGTTGTTACAGACATATACACTTGCTTGTGCAATCACCCTTTTGTTTTCACAACTAAGTCTACCACATGGGATTATTTGTGCTTTGCAACTAGTCTTTTAGTACAATTCATTACTGATCCACATAATGAGACCTCATCATATTTGACACAGTCATTGCTTGATAACTTAGGCATCAAAATCTGGATATGGATTATTAGCATTGACAGATGTTCAGAACAAGCCAGCCAGAATCAAATAGATCTTGAATCTTATTTAGCTTGTCTTAAATAGTGGAATTCTTAAAAAACAAAGCAAGCACTCTCCACAGATAAATGCAAACCATAGCATTTGCGTAACATGAATTACAGGTCAATAAACGCAGTAGTTAACTTCTCCTATAAACTCAAGTAAATTGCATGGGCATGCAGCTTCCCAGAACATTGCCTAGACTTTTGTTCACACTTTTAGAATTTTTTTGTACCTAACGATGTTAGGGTTTTTTTGAGCTGGAGATAGCAGTTAGGATAGTGATCAATGATCTTAAAAAGCAAGAATTTTATTGACTTAGGTGGTACTAGCATTTTGACATCTGTATAGCAGCTGTAATAATCAATGGTAGCAGAGATAAAGGTGTAATGTGAAAACTGCATAAATGAAGTTATTTTAATAGACTGTCTTTGTAAGAACTGACAGTGTATATACTCACCCAAGCTTTTTGTGTGTTAGCAAAGAAGTCATGTGTATGTGATTGTCTAGATATACACGTGTATGTGATACATCTTTGAGTTTTTATATTTTCAGACTTCTTAAGAAGTTTTTGTCTATGTAAATGTAGTATACCTACTGGATTGTGTACAGCTTTTCAGTACCAAGACATATGCTCATCCTTTGTCAGCAATAGCCTGTGATACAAGCCAAATGTCTGTTTAGCAGACAAGTATTAAAAAAGTTGTCTATTTTAATTCAAGTACTGAAAGACATAAAAAGAACTAGGTGATTAAGGTGCAAGACTCAGCTCTTGGTCCCAGCAAATTCTTCTAAGGCACAGAGTGGCAGAGAGCAATGAAGCCTGTGTGCCGTTTTGACCATAACTGGTACAAACAAAAAGAGGTTGTAATTGGTGCTCGATCTTCTTTGGAAAAACTCCGAGGACATTTTGAGCAGGTGGGGGTAACTAAGATACTATTAAGTCAGTGCCATGTGGTCAGCATATTCTGGAAAGTGTCAGGTGCGTATCTGAACCGAGTGATTTTAAAAGTTTTACTGACAGAAAGAAAAATACTGTTCATAATATTCTGCTTCAGAAAGAACCTTTTTTATTAAGGGAGTTCCACAAACCTGAGCTTTGAATAGTGGCCTTTGTATAGTGGCTGATAAATGGTCAACTTGATGAAAATTTTCCTATGTTGCTCTGTGCAGTCTTCAGTATAACATACACTGGAAAAAAATAGACTTCAAATTTCAGAATTAATCTCTCTCATTTCTGGAATGGAGCATTACATTATAAGGAGTAGAGTGGGAAAAAAAAAAACTTTAAAAACCATGTTTCTGAGGTTTCCTAATCTTCACAATTTAAATCATCTGTTTCTGAAACCTACTTTTCCCAATATTAACTTTGGTACAAAGTTTTATTGTAGCTCTAAACAAATGTCATTTTATCATTATCATCATCCTTGGTGTTATCTAGACGCTTCTCATTAAATAACTGAGAAAATGGCTGGGAAAATGCCTATTTTGTTACAGTGCAAATTTCATAAACCAGTTATGGCTTGTATTTATACTTTTTCCCAGAAGAACACATGGCTTCTTGCCATATTGGCTTTGGTTCCTCAGTGATTCACTCATAAAGGAAATCCAACTTGTGAAGTAATGATTTGATATTCCCTGTTTTTCTTTTTTATTTTCTTTTTTCAAAAATTGTCTTGTGAATTAAAATGATACTTTTATCTAAAAGAAAAAAACACCAAACAAACAGTAATTCATCCATTTGAGCCAAACAAACATCAAAGTCAACCTTCTTTTGTAATAGAAAACCCGCATCAGGATGCTTTTGTGTGCTTCAGATAGACACAAATATATTTATTTAGAACTAGGGTGTCTTCTAGGGGAGATGGAGACCAGAATAATAAAGCTGTGGGAAACAGTAGTTTTTGGGTTTTTTTAAAGTGCTAGTAAAGGTAAAGGGTTGACAACACTTCAGACCGAAGCCAACTGTTTGCCAGCAACGTTGATGATAACATATAGGTACAGATTCAGGATTCCTTTCAGGCCTTGTCAGAGCTTCTGAATGAGATTAAATGTTTCCTCTCCTTAGTAAAGAATTGTCTTCCCTGAGAAATCTTCTTCCTTTCAGTTACAGTAATGCTCTAGGGCACTGCAAATTATTTTTATTCAGTGCCTTGACTCAAGTCATCTACAAGTTTAGAACCACATTGTAAGAATATATCATGTCTGTCTGCATTAAATTACATGGAAGGTAAATTTGTTTAGGTAGAAGTCTTTATACAAATTTTGTCTTTTTGTTGGATTTCACTTAACAATGGCTGAGCAGTAGACTTTGAAAACATCTTACTTTGCTCATCCTTGGAGCCTTAACAGAATAGTTTGGCTAAATCCTCCCAAAATTTCCTCTGTACTGGAGTGAATGCTCTGGGCTTGACTGAAACAGGGCTCTTACAGTAATTTTTGCTGTCAGATGTAGTGATTCTTTAACAGCCAAATGGGACAAAAGTGATAACAGGCCACAGTGCCACAGATTCTAGTTTGAGAATGCTCAACACTGAATACAGAATAGAAGAGTAACAGAAAAATATGGGTATAGGTAGAGAGGAAGAATACATTGAAACATGAAGCTCAATCTCGCCTTCACACTATTTTCCTCATTTATAACTCTTCAGACAGCAATATAATATTACAGTGCAATTGGGAATAGTAATGGGCGCTGGCAGCTTGGACTTGGAACAGGTGCAACCCAGCATGTGTGTTTGCGTGTATGTATCCATACATACACCCACATATACACATACATTTATGTTTTCTTAGAAACTCTGCTGTGTGCACGTTAACTTCATAGCTGGTTATTAAAATTTTCAAAGAGTACTTTACTTCCTTTCCTTAGCAGGATATTAACTCTAGTAGAGGGAGATTCTTGAAGAACCTTCTAGTGATTCCTCTGTACTGCTGTTTTGTTAGAGTTTTTACTGACATTGACTAAACTGTCATCTCCAAGCTCTTGAAACATAAATGTGAACATGCACACACACATACAGACTTAATAATTTGCAACCTATCCAGGAGTAGCTTGCTTGAACACAATGCTTAAAACTATTGTAACTTAACCTGAATAAGTTCTACCATTCTCTGGATTTTAAAATCATGACCCACATCTTTTCACATTCAGAAAAGGACTTCAACTGAAAGTTGTCCACAAAGATATCTGAGGACTCTATGGTACTCTTCTGTTTAAGATAAATTAAGTAATCGCCTATCAGTTGTCTGCTTATTCAACTTTTTTTTTGATTATTTCTGGATTCTCCAACATATTTTTAAACCGAGTTCTAAGAATCGTAGTATTTAAAAAAACAATAATACTATTACGAGATATCTATGATTTTTGTTCTTGAAATATGAAGTCTGTCATAGGTAGTTATGTTCTGTTGCGTAGTATTTCAATGTAAAAGAGAGTCTGTTTTATCTAAACAACTTTCCCTGCCATGTTTCAAAATCAATAAAGAGCTGCTATATCTCTTACTGATATCACTCTATGATACACACATATCTCTATGATATACGATATTTTATATCTGTCTATGATAAACATCATCCCACAAGTCTGAAAATATTTTTTGTCCTCCCAGTTTTCTTGTTTGTGCTTGTTGACCTCCTTCTGTGGATTTTTAGACAGTATCTGCCTATATGCACTTCCTCCTAGAATAAATCCAGCACTGAATTGAAGTGTAATAGATTTTATTAAATCACAGCAATAATTTATTTCATGTTCAGCTTCCAAACAATGATAGACTAATTAGAAACCAACCACCATTAACGGTTTTGAATTTCACAAGACTAACTCCTACTGTATGCTCCTCTTTCAAGAATTTGTCTTTGTTCCTAAGGATTACATATATCAAGTCTTCAACAATTTGTTACCTTGGATTCATACTACAAAGCTCTCGTATCTTTGTTTGGTAACTCTTCTGCTTATATCTCAGACATGTTTTTAAAGGACAAAGGAGTAATATGGATTTCTGTCTCACACACAGAGTAATTAAACCTGGTCTAGCAGTTTGTTTGATTAAAGCAAAACATCTCGAAACACCCTTTCTTTAGCTGAAGAAATCAAGCCATGCAAAAGCCTCTCTCTTTCCCTCTGAGTGACATGTTCTGGAAGTTTACCATTTTCACTGCCTCATATATGTCAAACCTGAAATTTCTCTTTTATATGTGTGCACTGACAGTCGTGTTGGCTTGGGCAATTTGTAACTTCAGGAAGGAAAGAGGAGACCAAAGCCAGAGCTGCTTGTCAATACACACAGGTGCTGCCATGTCCCTCGGTGCTGCCACCGCTGCAGCTGCCCTGATCATGGCTCTGCAGGACTGTGACTGGAATACATCTGTGCTGCGTTTGCCTCCTTCTAACCACTCCCCTTCAGCTTTTCTTGGAGAATGGGCCTGCAAGTATGTAGACATCACACGTTAATCTGCAATGTCAGAACACCAAAGCTAATAAACCTGAAAACAGCAGTAAGATGACCACGGGTAAGTGTGGATTTACCATCATGCTGATGGCACGTACTGTGATGTGCAGCACGATGCTGAGAATAAACCGCAGCTCGCCGGTAGCTTAGATGTCTAGCTTTCTAGGTTTGTATCTGATTTCTTACAATTGGAACCTTTGCCTTAATAGTTAAGTGACTAGTCTAGAAATTTAATACGTTATAAGAAACAGTAAGTTTAACTCCTGATTAGATTTTTAAAAATAAAGTTCTCACTCCTGAGCTTCAATTTAACTTCCTTTAATCTCTTTGTTAGCATTTTCAGAAGGCTCTTTTCTTCCTTTCAGTTTAGGATAATTTAGTCCCCTTTCCGATGCATCATTTTGATTTGCTGCAGGTGGCTAAATTGTTTGTTTCTCAACTCTGCCCTTTATAGTGTCTTTTTCACTGTTTATTCCAGGATCACTTTATCTGCCTCAGCCTGTGGGTTTCATTTTTCATAACTTCTTCCAGGTATATATAAACTTCAACCATAAGGGTTTCAGGGCCTTCTACCACACCTCTGCAGTGATAGACTACAAAATTGACTGGAAAAACCCCATCTCCCATTGATGGAAAAAGTACGCTGTATTTGAAAATAAATTTGATCATGACCTTAGATATGATGCATGCTAACAGAATTAGGGTTTTGCAGCTTTCATTCAAACTTTTTAAGCTTCTTCTATAGATCATATTGACCTACTCAATGCCATCCCTTCGAGGGTGTAGACCACAGTGGAAGGAGAGAAACAAGCAAAGCCAGAAAACAGCTTAAGCTATAGAACAACTAGAGCTATTAAAAAGTGGTGGCATTTTCTCGGTTAAAATTGCAACGCTCTTTACAGCTTTACTTTTTACAAAAGGTTTCACAGATCTCTGTTTTCTGCCAGTTTCTACAAAGTGAAAGCACCTTTAAAGTATCTTCCTGGGCCTTACTGAATGGAAGATAGAACTGTAAGCCGTATATGCAAGCTTTGCAGAATGTTTCCATAGTTTTTCTTTCCTCCTGAAAGGAAACTGAACCTGCTTCTCAAAGGCTGTGGAAGTTTATAATCACTGAAGACAATGCCTCAATCTATTCCCTGTATCTTCTTCCATGGTTAAGCCTTAGTCAACAGTCAGCCATGACTTTCAATTAGTCTGAAATTGAATGCAGACTCTCCTCCTTCAGTAGCTCATACTTTTTTCTCTTCTGTAGAAAGGCTGATGAAAAGAAGCTGAACGTATAAACCTGACTGCTCAGCACTTCTTCCCAGCCATATTTTCTCAAGCCCTTTTAATGGCTAATCATCCTTTAGGAACGTGTCTTTTTGACTTACCCCTTGCTGCTTTCTGACTCAGTGATGTCATTCTGCTTTACCTAAGCTCTCAGCTTTGTTGAATGGTATTGTCACCGTACATATGGTGAGGGCCAATAGTGCTTGCAATGTTTGCTTTGTGATGCATGAAAAAGACTTCATTGTTCATGTTGTTTCAATAGGCTTTCTGAATAAAGGTTCCTATTAACCAACTTTTAAAAAAATTGGCTGGAGGCAATGGTAGAAACAATAACCATGACACCGAATAACAAAGGTTAAAGAAGGTTTGAGATTTACACAGCAACAAATGTTTCTTTCAGTTAATATAGTTTTAGGCTCAGGAGAGGAAACAAAATCTTCTATTCTACTGTGCATGCATTTTGGTTTTTCAGCAATCTGTCTACATAACAATTAAGCCAGTTTTGCCTGCCCATGGATATGCATACAAGAAGAATAAAGCTATTATTAATTGCAGATGCTTGTCAGTATGTAAGATAAAAGTAGTGTAAGGCCCTAGTTGCTCTGCCATCCTGTATTGAGTGTGGCATTATGTTTAGCCTGAACAAGCTTACACGTGAACATTGTAACACCTAGAAAACCCAGCAGAGGTTGCTAGTGTTGAATTTTTGTATAAATGGACATGTACTGCCATCCCTCATGTGATCCGAGCACAATACTCCAAGAACTGAAGTTCTTTAAATTTGCATTTGTATCACAACTCACAAGAGACTTAATTTTAAAATATGTGGATTTCAGGTAATTGCTAAAGCAAGTTATATGTATTAGGTCTTTCCACTTTAAAAGAAAAATTTGGCAATCTTTACTCTTACAGCCACCCCCACCCCCCTGTTCCAATCTATCTAATAACTATTTCCTCTCTTCCTACCCATAGCATAATACCCACGATGACTCCTTGCAATATTGCAATACAAATTTGTGTTTCTTTCTAGACCGTAGCCAGCAAATAATACAAGAGCAGGGAAAGATGATTTGCAGAATGCCTGTGGTGGCATATGGAAAGGAGGATCATAAAGAGAATGTGGCATTTAAACCTCTCTACTGAAGTTCTTCTAAATTAGTTGGCTGTAGTAGCTGTAAATACAGTCATCTTATTTGTAAAGGAAAACTACAGTTTTCAGAACTATGAATTTCCATTTCATCATTTCACCACACTACATTGTTCCTGGTTCTGCGCCGACTGAAGAGAAGATTGTTTTCTTTGCTACGTAGCAGAAAATGAAACATTTGAATATGATTTGGGGCAGGATAAATGACTCCTAGACTCTGCTGACAGTACGTAGTTGATGGCAGTAGGCTGCACCAAAGGAAGAAGCAGGGTAAGGATGGAGGATCCCTGTGGTGGAAGCTGGAGTTCTGCCAAGGGCAAAAAAATCACAGCAAAGCTCAGCTTGTTGTGATGTCCTCTGGGAGAGGAGAAAAATTAACATGAATGTTCAGGAGAAATAAAGTGAATGAGGTTAATGGTGATGAGAGACTATTAAAACGTTATTGCCTGCAAGTCACATGTTTCTACAGGTAGTATTTCAAACCAAATGCTGATGGCTGTGACATCTGGAAATAATTTCAAAACAGAAAGAGCTGGGAGAGAAGTGCATGTATAGAATGATAATACAATTCATATGTGTAAATTAAGAAGTGACGAATCCTTTTCCAGGGTGCTACTGGCTCATCACTGAGGCACCGATAGAGATGGTTTTGGGTTGAGATGAAATTTTGTCACCAAGGGTAGTGAAATGGCTTTGTTATTCTCAAACAATTAACTCAGAAATTGTAGAAACAACAAAACTGAAGGTCAAGGTTATCTTTCGTTGTGAATTCAGGTGCAGAATCTCACCATAGGAGGCAAATAGCAGGTTATGTGATAGAAGCTCATCTGTACACCTTCAAAGGAGCACAGAGACACAAGGACAAGTCGGGGGGCAGCCTAAATAATACCCTGGCCCTGCTGCTCCCAGGCCCATGACAGGAGCCATCAGCCCATCACCACAAGTCCAGAGAAACACAGGGGCACAAAGACAGGTGGAAACCGAAACTGCAGCTGTCCCAAGACACTGTCATCCCCAGGTCCAGGTATGACACCCATCAGCATGAATCAGTACTGGAGCACCTCTTGGACTCAAGGGGGTTGCCTAGAGCTGTGGGGTACATTATGGAATGCAGGGGAAGAACATTTTGGGATTGCACAGGACTTAATATGGGATGTTTAAGGGAGGAACCAAGGGTGGGGAAAAGGAAAGATCTAGTTGACAAGGTGATCTAGGTGAAACGGACAGATTTATGCAACAAACTTAAGGTATGTTAGCATACTTTTTATTTAATACAGTGTTAATCTGTTAATTGTATGCTTTTATTAATTAAAATAGTTTTGGTCTTCAAGGTGATTAAAAGATAAATCTATAGCGCTTATGCTGTTTACTGACCAGGTTAGTTGTATTTTTGGTGTAAAATAAATACATTAGGTCATAAAGTTACTGAACTTTGAAAATAGTTTCTATAAATTTGTGGATTTTTCCTGTTTCTTTTCTATTTCATCAGTCAGTACAGAGCTTTTATAAATAGTTTTTAGAGTTTAACAGTTAATTAAAAGTAAGTTAATAAAATCTTTTTAAAGAGTTTTTGGCATTTCATAACTAGTTTAGAGGTTAGAATTTTGCTTAACAGTATTTTTGGAAGACTTAGGAAATCAGTAGCATTTATTTTTTCTTAGTGACAGGAGAGGAGGAGTGCAGTCAGGAGATAACAGAAACACCCAGAATGAAATGAATAGTCTGCTAGGAAGAAAAAGGAGGTGTTGCCTTATCCGTGAGCTTCAGATACAGAAACAAAATAGCAACTGGGCTATAAGAAGAATTGGATTCTCAGGGTTCAAATCCGTAAAGAAACTTGCTGATAATGTGAATCTGAGGTATAATTTTATGTTGGTGTTCATGTTCATAATTTAATGTTGGTTGTTTAATGTTCTTCAGAACTTAGGCACTTTAAAGTCCATAGACTCATAAACTTTTCCTGTTAAAGTGCTTGGTGGGCCTACAGCCCTGTCTGGATGTATGCAGAACTGTCACCTGAGCAAGACTAAGAACATACATTGTGTTTAAGACCTTGCAGGAGATGTGGAATATTCCACTTAGATTCTCTGAAAGTCTAATATGGCAACTGTGTTCTCAGTTTCTTAAGTCATGTTAACCCTGGGATCAGCACAAAACACGACAGCTTTATTCACTACAGCATAAAAACACAGTTGCAGGAGGTGGGTGCTGCATCAGTTTTTGATAATATGTGTTTGGTTAGAGTAAACAAATAGGAAAAAAAATTAAGTAATTCTGTTCAAGAATGCCTGTCCCAAGCAGCAGGTAAATTTTCTACTCTTTTGCAGGTGATACCATGAAAAGAAGAGTTTATGTTTCCTTAGTCTACTAAGAGTTGTCATATACGAGATGATATCTCGGAGCCCTGTAGTTAGGTCATTCAGCTGGTATAGAATCATAGAATGGTTTGGGTTGGAAGGGACCTTCGCAGATCGTCTAGACAAACCCCCCCTGCCATGGGCAGGGACATCTTTCCCTAGATCAAATTGCTCAAAGCCCCATCGAACTTGACCTTTAACACTTCCATTGGTGGTGCATCCACAACTTCTCTAGGCAACCTGTTCCAGTGTCTCACCACCCTTATAATAAAAAATGTCTTCTTTATGTACAATCTAAAGCTACTTTGTCTGTTTAAAACTGTTGTGCTGTGTCCTGTCACTACAGGCATTCGCACAGTCTTCTCCTGTCTTTCTTATAAGCTCCCTTTATATACTGGTAAATAGGTTGTGGTCTTTATGTATGTGAAATAGATGCTGGTCCCTGTTTCCGAGGTTGTTTGTGCAATTTGTATTTGGTGGTAATTGGAAAAGAGAGAGAGACCAGAGTGAGTGAGTACATGAGTGAGAGAGTGCGTGGGTGAGTAGAGTGATTTGGTATCCTCAGTTAATATACCTCTGCCACTCATTTATTGGATTGGATGTAGAGAGCTAGCTCATAGTTTTAAGCAACTGACTCCAGGAGATACAGTGAGGTTCTAACTTGAATCTGAGACAGAAGAACATTAGGACTTAAGATATAGACTGTGCTTCCACATTTTACATTGAGCACCCAGTATGCTGGCTGTAATGAATCTTACTCTAGGAACGCTCTGCTCTTCCTCGCATGTTGCGTAAGGGCTTGGGATGCTCGCCTTGGCAACACTGCAGTCTAGTTCTTGGTCTGGACAATTATCTTCAAGTAGCTTTCCTTCCCTCTTCCCCCAGTCGTGAAAGATGAAATATGTCAAATGGATTTTTTTTTCTTCATTTTTAATAAACTGTATTCAGTGGCACGTTTGAAAAGCCAGTGATTTATATTTCTTTTGTAGCTGGTATTTAATCTTTAAGCGTCCTATATGCTAAAGGAAACACGAAAACCTAGTATGTGAAAATCTGCAGTTTCTGACTCTTAAGTGAATAAGGATGACTGATGAGCAAGTGGAGTTTCGTAATAACTTGACTAAATTAACACATATTGATGTAATTAAAATTGAGTAGATATTTTTTGTCTTGAATTTGCTAGTTGATGAAATTATATCGTAGCCAAATTGAATAATCAATAGGAAATAATTATGTTGATTAACTATTCTTCTGATAAAATCAGTTTTGAAAAAAAGAACTTTTAAAAAGTATTGAAGAGTAAGAAGAACAGTTTGCAGAATATTATAGAAAATGTTCTTGGTAGTGTTCTGATAATACAGCTTAAGAAAAAAACCTAAAAATATGTTAAACTGAGTGTAAAAAAGAATGCTTCTTTTCTGACACCATTCTTAAATAATAGCTTTTTTATGACAAAAAGGGAGTGAGAGTGGCAGAAGAATGCACATTCATACACATCCTCAGCATTGTCTGATGTTATACAGACATTATTCCAGGGCTTATATAGACAATGAGACTCCATCCTGCTTACTGTACTTTTGATCCTTGATCCACACTGTGCAGTGCAGTCTGACTTCTCTGATTGGATCTGATCAGAATTCAGAGTTTGAAAACTCCAGCATTGAAGGAAAACTTGGAGAGTGAATAAGGAAATATGTAACTTCTCTCTTGCTTTTAGAAAGAAGATAGTTTTTATACTCTTCTCACTATAAATATTTATGGACATGGGTTCCTGGTCTGACTTTCCTTTTATCCATCTTCATCTATTGTTATTTCTTGCAACTCATAAGCATTTGATGAAAGCTCACATTCATAGATATTTATTTTAAATAGAGAATTTAGCCACCTTCTTAGGATACATGACGTCTTACTCTTTGAACTGATCATTTCAGATCATCCTATGCCTGGGGATACCTTTACTAGTTACACTTGAGGGAAATACTTTCATCAAGTACACTATAAAAAGATTTGGGAGAATATAATCAATTGTATCTAGAGTTTGTTTGTTTAATTTATAAGTCTGTGTTGCTTTGACATTTCCTAAGAATGAAGTATTCTTTATTTAGTTCCATCATCTGAATTTATGTCAGTCCAGCCCAGAGGCCTTTACATTAATGTACCAGATCTTGACAGGTGAGTTCTCTTGCTTTTGAGGGGCTGCAGTTATGAACATCTCCATGTGTTTGCTTTTCAGACTTCCTCTTTTTAACCTGTAAATCCAATGCTTATAGTCTGACTGGTTCAACCATTGGCTGTAGTGACCGCAAATGGGAGTGACTCTTAAAAGAATATGAAGAACACGTGGCTGTAGCTTCAGCTACTTGACTGACTATCGAAGAGATATTTTCTGTTTCTGAAAAATTAATGTTATGACTTAGCCCATTTGCTTATAAAGCCGACCCATGTTTTGTAAAGCTCTGGCTCTTCTTCTTTCACTGTAATAATTACTGATCAATTTAGTAGGTTCTAGATGTATTCTGTTCCCTTAGCAATTTGAAATTCAAAGGAACTAAATACACCGTTACATTGAAATGTCTTCCAAAGACATGTGTGAAAGTTGCTGTTCTAGGCAGAAAATTCTCCAAAGGTATGAACCAAATTGACTTGAATGTGACTGGAATAAAATAGGGAATGACAACTGAACAACAGCTCAAACTTTTTTTTTTTTTTTTAGCCTAATAGTTTAAAGGAAATAAATGCAAAACTGTAAAATAACCAACTGCAGACAAAATGAAAGTGAAAAAACCCACCAACAAATTTAAATTACTTAAAGCACAGAGAAAAGAAAATGAATTGTTTGTCTTCGTAAGCATGGATAGAGTGCCTTTTCACTCTGCTCTTCCAAGAAGCACTACAGAATTGAATCAATAGCAATACCAATACAACACAATAGATGCATTAAATAGTGTGGCTAAACCTAGATTTTTCAAGGAGTTTTCTCATGGTTCTTTTTATAACAAAGAAAAATGTATCTTAAGATGGTATCTCTTGAATTTGTGCTTGTAGATTTGTTAGCTCTCAGGATTAACGTAATCTCTGACTTCTAAGGGGTATAATGAATGACTGATGCAACTTTAAAGACATGGTACCTATCTAATTTCTTCTTTTTCTAAGCATTGAGAATTTTTTAAACCTAATATTCCCCTTGTGCAGTCTAAACTGTTCATACTAATGAGTCCACTCTGTCCCTGCCCCCATCCTTCTTTGGAATTAGGGGTTTTCAGTCTTCTCACTTGGAGCTATGCCATACACTGAATTCTCTTTCCTGGCAGTTTTCCCAGAGTAGGTTTGAAGTTTTGTTTGGTTTGGTTTTTTTTGTTTTTCTTTTTGTGTCCCAATCATCTAGCCACACCCTTAATCAGACCCGGGCGAATTTTATAATCCTTAACAGTTGCCTGGCAGATACGTTTTGTCGCCTAAAGAGGACTGTACTTCTGGCAATAGAGAAGAGACTGATCTGGGTTAGTTGTAACATCTTTAAGGTGCAGCTAGCTCTTTGGGCTTGTTTCTTATTTTGATAGCTGTTGCAAGTATTTATTCAGTCTCTCTGTGGTTGTGCTATGTCAATTTCTTCTCATGAAAGAAGGAAATAATGAGTTGTCTCCATAGGTGAGTGTTTACACCAGGATCTTGATCAAAATGTAGGAGCATTGAAAAAGTTCTCAATGGGTGAAAGAGTAAGGCCTTATAGCTGAAATTGTGTCCTCAGAGATACCAGAAATGGAATCGTCCTATGCTTGTAGGGCAATAAATATAGGCTTGACAGAGAAAGGCCAGAGTGGCAACAGGACTACCCTAGGAAATATGTTATTGACTTTAGCTTGAAACCTGAACCATCCTTAAGTCAGAATTTCTTGTGTAGGCAGAGCTACTCTCATCTTCTTCACGAAGCACCCTGTAAGGCAAAAGGTCTTGCTAGTCTGATGATTGTGGGTGTATCCATTAGTCTGTGTTAGCTGACTACAGTTTTAATCATGAAAACAGTTTATTCACTGAGGTCAACAAAACCATTCTGACAGCATAAAACAAGGAATAAATCTTTGCCTAGTATGGAGGCCAAAGAAAGCATCTCTCAATTAAATTAGTTTAGCTAAGGAAGATATTTGAGAGGACATAAAAGGAGAAAGCAAGTAAGGAAGAATCTTTTTTAGTCTTTCTGAGAAGTCATTGGAAACAATCTAGTTGTACCACAAGCAGTTTCTCTTTGCTTATATCTAGCAATCTTTGGAGGTGTGGAATGGTCCAAATGACAACAGTGCTTGTAAGACAACAGTGTTGTTCATAGCTGCAGTTCCCTTTCCATGCTCACTCTGCCCATAATTTTGCTCTTTTGTTTTACAGATCTCCTGTTCCGTGGCTGTAACTTCATACAGATGCTTTGGTGTTTTCATGCAGTCTAGCAGAGAAACACAGCTTGTAAATCCAGAACAGTGGGAGAGGAAGGGACACGAAGCACAACCTGTCTTTTCCTCCTAGGTGTCACACCACAATGTATGCTAGCCTGCCATGCAGCACAGTGTAGCTTCAATTTAAAAGAGCAATGTGCACCTATAAAAGGTGTAGAGGCGTGTATTTCCCATGTTTACTGGAGAGACTTGCTGGGAGTTATGATGCGAATTTTTTGCCTGTATTGGTATGTGACAGAACAGGAAAATGAAAGACAAGCAAAAGTTCAGCAGACGTTGTAACATCAGCAGTAATAAATATTTCACCAGGAAATGTCTAGTGGTTTGGGGTTTTTATTTTGGTAGTGAGAACATCAAGAAGCAGGAAAATTATTAATTTTAAAAGAATGGTAACAGCCAGCCTTATGCTACATGATTGCACAAACTTTTTGAACTTCATCAGACAGTCTCTCCTTTTCCTACCTCCTGCATATTCTCATTCCGTAATCTCCCCTTTCAAAGTTTTCTTTGTGGCAAGCTCACTTCACGGTAGCAAACTGAGTAAGCTTACTCTTATTTTCATGCATAGAGTGGATGCTGATCTTTCTTCGTTAGCTTCAAGACAGCTTCAACGCCAAGGTGTGCATCCTTCAGTAATGTCATTCAGGAATTATGCCAGAAGTGTTCACAGTGTAGAGTTTGCCTGGTAAAATAATTATCTGTGTTTCTTCTTGTTTTTCTAAGATTTCAGTTTAGACATTTTTAAATTTTTTTTTTCCTCCTAGAGTAACCCATTTTCCCATTCAATCTAATTTGGAAGCTATTCTCAAGGACATCTTTTCTGATATATGTTTCATACATGATATTTATAATATCTTTACAACTCCAGCATGCTTCAATCAAAAAGCTGTTGCTACAGCGGAAGGAATTCAAGATGGAAAATGGCTAACAAACAGAAAGGACACAAAGGAGTCCTTCTGCTCTTTTATTTTCAGATCACCCTTTAAAACTCTGAATTCAGAGTCAGTGGTTTCCTATTATTCTTAACTAATTTCTCTACTTTAAGGCACTTTTTATGCTTCTTTTCTCATTAAAGGATAGTCTGTGTTCCTCAAAAAATAAATTGTTTAAAACACCATATCTAATACCATATAATGTCGGCAGTTGCAGGCACCACAAACCTTTTGTCTTAGGGTCACCCAGGCAAACCTCTAAGGAAGCTCTATGAGTTTGGGTGCTCTGCCTGAAGCAATTTCGACTTCTGCAGATAGTGGTTGTGTGCATTTTATTGTGCTTGTTTCATGACATATTAAGCGCCCATAAACATTTTGACTT
The DNA here is from genome assembly GCA_035590275.1 of Ibycter americanus. Taxonomy (NCBI): domain Eukaryota; kingdom Metazoa; phylum Chordata; class Aves; order Falconiformes; family Falconidae; genus Ibycter; species Ibycter americanus. The sequence continues at coordinate 88,509,068 of JAVJGI010000050.1, read as the reverse complement.
GATTTATCTATTCTTATTTACCAATGGGTGTGAAATATTTATTCCATGGAATGTTAGATAGACATTTTTGGAGGGGCATTATTAAAAAATGTATATTTATATTGCTTAATGAAAACCATGACCCAAATAAGCATTCATTTCCATGAATTTTAAAGTTAAAGTTGGGTTAGAAAAATAAAGATGGGACACTGAAGAGGAACTCTCAGAAGTATTTTTGCACATCTAAGATTTCTGTAGTCCCACGTTATCGTACTGTAGTGAGCACTGAAAAACAAGCCAGTGGGGTCTTTTTGTTTGTTTTTTTCAGGTTGTTTTTTTTGGGGGGGTGTTGTGGGGATTTTTTGGTCCTGAATGGGCATAAGAAGGTGAAGAGATTTTTTTTCTATTCTGAATTTTGATCTGAAGCCATAAAAGAAGTTCAGGCCAGGCTGAACAGTCTTGCTCAAGGATAGGATAAAGGGGATAGAAAGACCTTTTCCATGTAATGCTCAGCTAGTATTTCTCTCTAATGTTGGACAGATCTACGTATAGTGACCCAATAGATCTTTTGTTGATGTTTTACTGCTAACCTTTACTAATCGAAGGAATTTTCAGATTGTGTGTGTATATATGTGTTTGCGTGTAGATGCAGATCAATAATTTAATGATACATAATCAATGTCATATTCATTAAAGGAAAGAAAACCTTACTGAATGGCAATAGCTGTAATTTTTGTCTTACTTGTTTATTATTTTAAATTTGAATTTTACAAAGAAGAAAATGACAATATCAAGGGTAACCTTAGCATACTTAATGGGAAAACCAGAATCTATTTTCTATTCCCTTTATCAGCACAGTGATGACACTTCGCGTACAGATGGGAGAGAGAAATGTAGTTGGTCCCTATCAAGACTCAGACCAATATTTTATAAATATTTTAGGCACTAACTCCCTTTGAGGTCATTCTCCTTTGATATGACCTCAGTCTTGAAAGTGATATAGGCCTTATTATTCATACTTTAAACAAATAGCAAGCAAATATCACTTTAGCTCCTGCACAGAGGGTAGAGAAAAGCAGGTTTAAAAAAGAGAGATCTAATCAAAGAAAGCTAAAACTAGCCCCTTACACCACTTGCTGACGAGTGATGGCAATAGAATCCTTCTACCTAAAAAATCTATCACAAATCTATCTGCAAAGGAGTATATTTTTAGTGTAAAAGTAAATAATAATTCACTTTAAGTTTAAAAGTGAGGGTCAGCTGTGATCTGTTTATTTTAGATCACTTCGGTGCTGAAACTGTGAAGGAATTGAGCCTTTTCTCATTTCTGCTATTGGAGGTATCAAATAAATTTCTAACAATTGTCAATGATAAAATGTCCTTATTGTTCATGGGCCAAAGCCGCCAATAAGGCAGCTAATGATGCAGTAGCAAAATGATTTTCTTGATTTAGAAGAAGATTAAAATATAAACACATGTTGGTATAAACTAGTATGTCATCATTTGAATGGAAGTGAACTGTCAGTTTGCATCAGCAAAGATTTTTTACTTCTTCCTTAGTAGTTTAGGAATTTTCCTTGTAAACCTTAAGATAGGACCATCCTGCACATTTCTGGAGTGTTGCAATGTCTGTGACTGGGCAGAAGTGTTTGCAACGCAAGGTGTGTTTACCTGTTTCCTAGGAAAAAATACGCTTTGGAGGAAGAGTCTGAGAAGCAGGGAACCTAACCGATATGAAGAAAAAAATCCATCTCAAGTAATATAGTGCTCCAAGTGACCTCAGTGGGACATTTCCCCCTACACTTCTTCCTGTTTCTTCTGTGTTTCTGTGCTGCACCATCAGTGCTCACCTGTACACAGGACATGCTCGCTCACTGCTCTTCAAAATTCTGATTTACTGAATCCAGTTTTATAATAAAATATGATTTCTAAGTCATCATAAGCAAACTGTGGAGAATGGCAAAATGAAAAAAAACTGCTTTGTGTCTTTTCCCAAAGTAAGGGAGAACCTGGTGCATATCAGTAGCAGGACTGCTAAGGTACAGCATCCTTAGCTGGGGCAGAGGTACTGGAACAGTCCTCTTGGAGTTCTTTCTCTTCTCTTGTTCTTTTAGAGGCTGAAACTGTCTTCTTGTAGGTTTCCTCTGTATTTTCGCCATATGCAAAATGTTTTGCATATGTTGGATACGTGTTCTTTGTTCCCTTGATAATCACTTAGAGTCAGCTCTCCAAGTTGCATCCCTTTAGTGCTCTGTAATCGGCCATTTACGGTTTGTACTTGTACCGCCAGGGGCTTTGACATCAGCGTGTGCCTGCTGCCCTGGTCTCAATTGACTTCCTATGCCTGGGAGCCTCTTCTGGAACTGGAGTCCCAGTTTGGGACTACCAGCTTCTAGTTAAAGTGGTGACATTTTTCTGAATGGCAAGCAGAAAAAAATTAGTAAGAGACAGTTGAAGGCCATCTTGTAGAAAATATCCAGTCCTGCATGTGGCATCAGAGGATTTAATTCTGTGGCCTGCTGTACCTGAGGCAAAAAATGGCACTTACCAAGGAACTCGATAGGATCATTTTCATACACCAAACTTTCTGGACAGTGGGAAAACCACAGTGCTTACAGCCATTTAACTGCATGGATCTGGGGCTTTGTTGCTATTTTAAGACAACCATAGTATAGAATTTGTTTCCACAATATGTAAAAAGAAAATTACATTATTAAGCTGTTAATTAATGTAAGTGATTCTGGAGCAGACAACTACAGTTACGTAGTGCACGGTCCTGCCTTCCTTCAGCTATCAGCTGAAGCTTTGATTTTTTTCCCTTTCAGGATTATTCGCTACATGGTATATCCACTGCAATATAGAACAGTCTCCAGTGAGGCTGTGGTGGGCTTTGAAAGTCATATTCATTTGGTTTCTTTCTCCATTGTTCTATGTGATGTTTCTTATCTTTTCCCTGCTTTCTCAGTGATTACAGTGGCTTTCTGGTACAGAAAATGGTTTTGGTGACCCTTGTTAGACAGTGGCATTATCTTTGTTTTAATCCGTGCTTCCCCTGAGGCAAAAGTAGTAGCTGCTATTATGAGACATAGTAAAATAAATTTGCTAGTTTCTTGTTAGGTGGAAGGCAAAATGTATAGTAATAATACGCTAATATCAAGATGGTGAAACACACAGAAAAATCATGCCAGATGTTGAGCCATCAATATGAAAGACTTTTGGAAAGTATCATGACCAGCACATACAAAATGCCAGCTCAGTTGCGTGCTGATGAAGAGGAGGAGAAAATTGCCACTTTGCCCCTTAAAATTAACAACGGATGCTGTGCTTCAGGCTTAATGAAGTCACTAAGTATATTATCTGACTTGCAAAGTTACAATGTTGTGAAAAACCAAAACAAACCATTTCTTTTACAAAATTCACCATTCATAAGTGAAATTTTTTTTATAGGAAGAAAGCAGTTCAGTTTATTTATGTATATTTTTGTTCATAATTTGTTTGCCAATCCCTCTGTTCTTCTCTTGTAAGAAAAAAAAAATAGATCAGCAAATCTGTTTGCAATTATTTTCTTAAAGCCTTTGATATCATGATTAAGCCAGTTACTGTTTCTCTTCTCTCTTTTCCAGAACTTCTTTGATAATTAGAAGTTACCAATCTGAGTGTGTTTTTATTTAAGCAAAGTTTTCTGTTTTTCTGTGAAAGCTTACATCCTCATAGGTATCAGCAAGGTAAAAATAGCCTCAAGTGTTCACTTGAAGATGCTGTGTTTCGGATGGGAGATTTGTATGAAGGTATGGAAAAGATGCCTTTGAAGTAACCAGACTTAAAAACTTGAACTGTAGGAAGTTACTTTATTATAACCCTTCAAGGCTCTAATACCTACATTTTATTATAACCTTCCATGCCCTTTTTCATCATTTTTGGGTCCTTTGCTGATAAAGACTTGTCTATTTTATGGAATTTGCACTTGGATTTAGAACGGGAAAAGTGCCAGATGCTCTGACTGGGAGCAGAGCCTTGAAACTTCTCTTTTTTTTTTCCATATTCAGCACAGATCTGGACTATTGATAGCATTTGGATAAACTTTTACCATTTAGTTTTAGTTGTTTCACTTTGGACAGCTGTATATTCAGCATGCGATGAAGCTAGTTTCCTCTGGAGGACAGCGGGCAAGCTAAACCTCCGGGATGTGAGACTGCTGGGTTCAAGTCTGGTTGCTTCACTATTCCACGTGAGTATGTGGGATCCCCGGGCACTTTAGCACGGACTGGCTCTCCCTAGCATTTTCTGTGCCTCCTGCCCATCTCCCTTATTTTTAAACCTAAACCTCATCTTGGGTCTAAAAAACATTTGTCGAGAGAAACCCCAGTACTTTCCAGAGAGGATGTATTTTGCCAAATACATTTTGAAATGATAAAAAACTTTGCTGGGAGAATGCTTTAGCAGCTTTAGCAGCTTTCATTTGTGACTTAATTCTTGTTCCCATTTACAAGAAACAGAAATGTATATTACAGGGAAGCTGAGCATCCCGCCTCCCTTCTTTCGCCCTAGATGCAGAACCCGGACTGTGAGAATGACAGCTGTGTCTTTCTTCAGTTTTGTGATTTTTTCCAGCCATGTTCTGTTGTGGTCCCCTATGGAAAAATAATAAAGTACAACAACAAAAAAGCTCTTCACTCTAATGTGGTTACAATTGGTCTTCTTTGCAGATTAGCTTCCTTTCAAGTGTGGTCTCCATGCAGAACATTAACAATAGTATAAAGATTTATTTCAGATTACACTCAGCAAAACAATGCATTGTCTCCAATAGATATAATTCTTATTTTTTTCAAATCTAAGTCAGACACGCCTGCTTTTTCAGTTGGGTAGTTATTAGAATATTAAGACTGAGTAAAGAAGGTGATAATTTATTTCTCCCTCTTTCCTAAAAAGACAATGACAAAACGCAATTTCAGCTGGCATACTACAGCACCCTGGAATGAATGCAGGAAGACAAGCATTAGCTGGAAAACTGATTCCTTGCAAGACAAACTGGCTTCTTCAGGGCTGCTAAGATATTTCTGCAGACCTTTCTAGCACAATACTGGCGTATCATTGCCACATGTTTAGCAAATGTTTTCCTAGTATTATAGTATTAACCTTCATGACATAGCTTGTGTATCTAAGCAAAAGGAATGAGGAAATGTTGTTCACATCAAATTAGCTTTGTATATCAGACCAGTTTTAGTAAACACATCTAAAAACTGTGTTTCAGTTAGGCTGATTCAGATCACAGAAGGGTTTGTAGTTCAACTACAGTTTGGCCTAAAGTGGTCAAGGCTGTAATATTTTAGGCCAAGAATTATATATTTATATATAATTTTAATATATATATAATTTTATATATATATATAATTTATATATAATTTATATATCTATTATATTATATATGTGATATAAATTCTATATGAGACCTGGATTTTTTTCTAGATTTCATGCCAAATTAACTTTTCTTGAAGCACGGTATCCAGAACACAGCATACTGATTAGCAGTGTAACAATGATGAATAAAAAGAACTGTATTCTGGCCCCTTATTTCACACTCCTCTCATGTTTAACTGGAGTCTCTTAGTTTCATTTCTTCATTTTATGAATAAGAATTCTTGGTTTTAGGCACTACTGTAATTCTTCTTCTCCTTGAAAGAAACACAAAAGAAAAATACCAAAACATATTGATGTGTTCTAGAATCTAGAATCAGAAAGATACCACCAGATGTTCCTCAGTATATGTGTCTTGTTGATGTAAGAAGAATGTCTGCTTCGATATTTGCCAATGTACAATGCAACCCTTGGAAAGTAAAATTAAAGAGAACTGAGTTTCTGAATCAGTTTAGGATATCAGAGCTCACTGAAATCTATAAACTACTAAGAACTGATACTAGACTGCTAACACTTTGCTAAGATTATAGAGTACCTTTTCCCATCCTGAAATACAAAACAATTTTAATTTGTTTTCTTGTTTGTTTGTTTGTTTGCTTTTGGTTTTGTTGGTTTTGTTTTCGATGATCTCCAGCTTGGGATTCTCCATTGTTGAGTGTAAAAGATCAGGATGACTTCATTTTATCTAACTATTTTGAACAGAAATAGAGCTTGGTTTATGGTTGAATTTGTTAAAAGGAAATCTGTATTTAAAGTTTAAAACACTGTCATGAAATAACGGAAATCTACTCCTTAATGCTGGGTGACAGATTTCCTTGATGGCTTTCAAAAATCGACTGAAGTTAGCTCTCTATTAGCCCTTCCACTTTTTTTTTTTTTTAATTTAATTTTGTTTTGTTTTGTTCTGTTTTGTTTTTGCAGATTATCTCCCCCCAGTTGTTTTTCCAATGTGATTAATAGCACAAACATGAAAAAAAAAATTCTACTCACAGGAGGAATGGCAGGGGGGCAAAGTAAATTGCATCACTGTTTTTCAAAAAACACTCTCCTGAAACTACAGTCTGACAATCTCTACCACTGATCCACATCTCTAAACGATCAGTATATTTGTCTTTTCTTCCAGGATATAAACTGTTGTGTACTGCATCAAGATCAATGGACTTTCATCCTTTCAGACTTCATAGTAACAGAAACAATAATAAATTAGTAGGACGTGTTGTCTGCGTTTGAGTATTTTGAGTGATGGTGGTACTTGAAAACTGTCTATAAAATACAGTTTGTATTACTCTTTCCAGAATAAAAAATAAAATAAAAATTGAAAGTTCTTAGGCAACAAAGTCACTTAGTGATTGTAATGGTGAGGACAAGACTCATGCAAATGTGGTTTGTATGTATCGGAAGAACCAAAATGATCATTCTTTTTCAGGTTTTGGAATAGAAAAATCACCCTCTGGTGTGGTGTATCTGGGTGTAGGTGTCCTCAGAGCTCTAAGGTACTTCTTGCTGGTATTTAGTAGTAAGATATGCAGTGAAATACTTCAGAAAGATTGGGTGTCAGCTACATCCAAGATGGTAACGGTTTTGTTCAAATAAGCTGAATTAATTCACTTAAAGTGTACCTGCAAAAATAAATAAATAAATAAACATCTAACACTGATATCTCATCCAGTTGCTAAATGCCACTTTATCTTGATTCTTGTAAGGATGGTTTCCAACTGTACTAGTTTGTAAGGCAGTCTAGGGATGTAGTTCTTTCCAGCACTCACGGGATCCCAGTTAGTCCCAGCACTCTATGGATGCTGTTCTTCTCCAAAGAGGCAGAGCTAGACGTGCATTTGAAGAAGTTTTTTAAGCTCATCCATCGAAAGGTTCATTTTTCCTTAGTGGCAAATAATTTTTTCTTTAATTTTGTAATTTGCAGTTGTTTTCTTTTTTCTATAACAGATATAAGCGAGCTAGTTGCTCTAACATTCTCTGTAAAAAAACTCATCTCTGAGGTGAAGAGGAAATATACTGTCGACTACTGGCTGGACACCAGAATTACTTCAAGAGGCTTAATTTTGCAATATACCTATATTTGTATTTCATTCATGAGTGTCCACGTTTTGAGAAATTACATGTGAAGATCAGCCCACCAAAGCGTTGATCTCATGAATTTACAATACCAACTCAATGCGCACACCAAACAAATATTAAAAAATGTCAGCAGTTTTATTTTTATTATTTTTCTATGGCATCATTTGCATGATGAAGACTAGATTTTAGAGGTTTGTTGGGAGCTGCTAACAAAAAGTGTTGCTGAAAAATTGCAGATAATTTTTAAAATAAAGTACCATTCCACAAGTGATCTGTAAGGAAGCTTTCTATTTATCTTTCTTGCACAGATATTAAAATCATAGTAAGATACTTTATAAGCTTCATGCTCATTTACTCCATGCTGTGTACTTTTCTTCAAAAATTTCGGACCAAAAATATGAGCATTCTGATCCATTCAGGTTTGGCATCATAATTCTTCAAGTGGTCTATGGGGAAACAGAACTTGCCATGTTCTTGGTGCATTTCTTCTTTCAATTCAAAGATATTATAATTATAGGGGCAAATATCTTCACTTGACGATTCTTTATAGTATATTCTACACATGATTTGAGTGAGCTGACATCATGAGGGAAGTTTCTTGTAACAGAGAATAACTGTATAGCAAAGTGGAACTTGTAACTGCTACTGTTGTGCAATAGCAACAAAAATATGCTCTAAAATACTCTAAAAATACGCTATGAAATAGCATCGGAAGTGTGAGTGGTCTGTTTTATTACAAAATGCCTTAAAGAAATATTAAGTGGTTTATAGTAAACTTAGAGATTTTAAGAACTTTCTTGTTTTGGCCTATTGAACAGTTACTTACTCCCTGCATTTATATTATAAATTAATAAAGCAAATATGAAGTCAAAGACAGAATAATTGACTCCTCTGTAACAGATAATACATTTTATGTGTTTAAATGTTGTGTACTTCAGCTAAAACACTACATGGAAGATTTACAATGTAATTAATATCTTTTAAAATGCTACTAATTAGACTTTATACTTCCATAAGACTTTTCTTCCATAGTTCTCACTAGGTTTAGAATTCTGCCCCAAAACACGTGCCTTCACTTCCTAGCACTGCAAGGATAAAAATCTATTTTATCAGTAGAAAAGTATTTCCTTGTTGTCACGGCAACTGATTTTCACACTTTACCTGAAGAAGTGTAGCCAGAGATGCATTGCATAAATTTCATTTATTTAGAGTTTAAAAGCTAAGAGTTTTCATTAGAAAGAACTTAGCTGAAACTTTGGTGTTTCTTCAGGTTAAAAAGTTAGCTTTTCCAGTAATACGTGTTTCCAAGAGGAGTTACCGCTATTTTTCAGTCATGATAGGCTACTGAAACCAAATTGCAACCCGGATACATGTTGTTTGGTTTTAATAAGAAAAACAAGAACAAATGTTGATTTGGACCACTTGTAAAAAGTAGCAATGCACCACCAACATGAAAATGCAGCAACCTGGCACGGAGTTTAAACACTCCTCACTGGAGTCTGAAGGAGCTCAGTGCATGACCAAAATTTCCTTGAGCCATTTTGATCAGTCTGTGGTACTAAATATAATAATAGCACTGCCTGCCTCTGTAGGGGAAACACTGTTCAGACATTCAGAGGAAATCTAGGCCAACTTCATCTGCAATCCCTACAGGGATGGGGTGGAAGGAGGAAGTTGGATGAGGAGACATGTACACATTTAAGTGTCTGGGATTCAGGAGACTAATTCCTGAGCCATTCAGAGGCAGGGGGTGGCGGGGTGGGTAATTAAGGAAATTCTCCAAATAATTTTTTCTTTTCATTTTAAGGTACTGTGGCAGATGGCAGTTAGGTACTCGGTTCCTATTTGGTAGGTATTTGAGCCCATAACCCTCAGAAACATTTTTGAAAATCCAGAATTACATTAGTAAGAAAAAGATTATTTCTGGTAGAAGTCTAAGCTGGTTTCTTTTCCTTATTCATAATTTTTCTAGGGACTTTTGCTGCCGTATGAGCCAACTGCAGTTGCTCCACATCCAAACATTTCACTATAGCCATGGACTAAAAGCTGTCACTTGGTCCTATGTATGTTCTGAAAATAATTCTGAGGCTGCAATCATTGGCTGACAAATTTAATTTCCTTTTTTTAAAAAAATAATATAATTAACAGAGAGAATCCGTCCAGCATTTGCAGCTATATATCACTTGATGTACAATTGTATTACTAGACAGAAAATCACTATTCAATTGAAATGTAGCAATTAATAGTGTGATATAACCTGTAGAATTGCTGTGTCTCATGAAGACATTATTTTGCCATGCTCAGCTGTTAAAAGTAGGTGTATTCAGATGACTTGTACATTTGCATTCCTTCCTAGTGACATACTTTTTAAATGAACCCTTTTCCTGACTTCAACTGTTGGATACCGATCTAAGTGAGACAAAAAAAATGTAGGAAAGCAGATTATCCTTATCTATGCAGACTGCAGCTTTGTAAACTGAAATTAAGTAGTGTTCATGTATGTACATGCAGTGCTTTATATACATTTTTCAGATTCTCTAAACTCTGTTAATTGGGAGCATTGTGACTTAGACTGCTATCTGGGATAAAACAATGTTCTTATCCCTTTGGATTACAATATATCATGAGACTAAAGCTTAGCTAATTTGATCAAACTGGATAATGTCCTTAGGTCCACATTTTACAACCATTTTATTCCGACAGCCTAAAGTTGTCTTGCTGGTAAGAGACTGATTATTGTAATTTGCTCGTGCTGTGAAACCAGCTCCCTGATTTTGTAGCTAGGAAGCTATACTGTTAAATTAGGGGGTTTGTTATTCATTACTATTTAGGTGTAGTCTTGTAAAAAGACTTGAATTAATATGGACCCACATAATCTGAACATTTCTTTCCTGGGAATTTCTAGTTATGTGTTACTTTACCAGCCAAAAATCAATTTGTTGCTATTCCAATATAAAATTTAAGAAAGTTTCCTTCAACAATCTTAAAAAAAAAATAAAAAATGCCAGGAAGTCATCCTTAGGTTGGAAAAAGACCAAGAATTACGGCACTTTAACATGTGGGGACTCAAGTAGGCATATTAAGACTGTGTGTATTTTCATCCTCTTTTCTCCTTTTTTCTTCAGAAGGAACCTGCCCTTTGAAAATCAGGTAGAGGCATTTTAATATATGTGCCCAAAATCAGTAATAACTTTTGAATCCCCTGTTGGTTTGTTGAGGCTTTTTTTGTTTTACAGTAAAACGTTGACTATCCAACTGTTCACACGTAAACGAGTAAAAGCTGCTCAGTTACTCAGTACGAACTCAAAGCATGCCCTTTATATGGTGTAGTATTACAAGGTTGGCATTTTGACTTTTCATCCTACTGGTTTTATAAATCTGGACATTTTTTTTCTTGTTTTGTTGTTGTTTTTTTTTAAAACCAATGTTCTTTGTTGTTTGTATTTTCTGTTCTATTGCTACAAACCGCTCAACAAAAGTCTGTGTCCTGGATCTAGCTTCCTTCTGGCCTTTCCCTATGAAACATTGAACAAGGAAGTACATTTAAAATATTTTGTTTATTCTTTATTCTTCCGTTCATGATCACTGTGATGGCATACCTGTAAAATTGCTGGTTATATAAGTTCACGGTAAGGTTCTGTGTGTACTCGCTGTGCTTTCTTGTTTGTTTAAGGTGTGAAATACCACAGTGGGACATTCTGTGTGTTTTTTTATCAGTGTGAAATGAGGTTATGATACCTTTCAGTATAGCTTTTGTTGTCAGAGAAATAGGAGAAACAAATTCTGGAAACATCACTGTTCAAGTACTGGCATGTTCTGTTAAAAAAGTCAGTGAACTTCTACAAAAGTAAAGTAACTCAAAACATTTCACAGGACGATTTAATGACAAGCCAAGTAACAAATTATTGGTGTCTTCATAAACACAAGAATCTAGATTTTGACTGAAAATTCAGTGTGTATCTGAGTGCTGAATGGGTGTGAGCAAATTAAAACCTGGATTTTGATGTCTGTGGTACAGAATGTCAAAGTACACTTATGAGATTCAGTCTAAACTGGTGGATTTTCTGGGGAGATGGCTGTTTACACTAGCTTCCTTTTCCAACAGTTAATACTCTGAACAAAGATCACAATTATTTTTATCATGTGAGAAGATAATATATTAACCTATATAAGACTGGAACTTATTTTTTCTCTTGTTGTGAGATGCACAAACTGGAGAAAATTAGACAAACAGATCAGGGCAAGGACTTAGGTTTTTTAATGATTCTTGAGCCTGATCACATGCTGTCACAGTAGTATGATCAATGGGCTACTGGAATCGTTAATGACAAAGCCAGCAGGCATTATCAGGCAAGCAAATATCTCTGAGGAAGAACTAGAGGCAATGACCACTGGAATAATGAAAAGGAATTAATCGTAGTAGGATGACATTTCAGGACACGTGGCTAGGGATTGTCACCAAGGGCTTCTGATACCAGCTGAACGTTCATCACAGGAGAATCACAGGTGAGAAGAAATGCACTCATTTGCAGAGTGATAAATGCCAACAATGTGATGTGACTGAAAAAGACAAATTTGATCCCAGGAAACATCAAACCAGACACTGTTGGTCAGAAAGTAGTTACACTTCTGTGAAATGTTGGGTACAGGTCTGCTGATCACTATTTAAGAAGGATGAATTCACTCTGAAGAAGAATTCTACAGTAATGGTGAGTATGCTATTATAAGAGTGAGAACATACTATACTTACACGATAGGATAATAATAAGAAATACTATGATAAGAATAAACCCAAGAATATTAGCTTCATTCATGTGATATACATGATTGCCATCTGCATGCAAAAAAAGTTTGCTTGTTATCCAGGTCTGGTTTAGTCTTGTTTGTATAGCAATCATGCAAGCATCTTAATTATGCCTGCCTTTTTTTTCTTCAAAGGAAGGATTACCTGTAAGTGAGGCTGGGTTTTAATGCCTGTTTGTCTCACTCACTGCTATGTGAGTATCAGTGTGAATATCAGGTTTTATGCAAATAGAGCCTAAGTGGTAGGATATGAAAAAAAAAATATATATCTGTTCAGGTTAGGGTAAGAAACAAATATCAGGAACAAAACATTTTCCCCTTTACTATTAAACTTATTTGCTCTGAATACATCACCCAGCACTGACAGGATCTGAATGACCTTGCTAATAACTTTAGTATTGAATACATACAAGTAACTGAAAAAATCAGAATACTGTCAGATCTGTGTCTAAATGGATAAAGAGGCTTCTGTTGAAACTGTGTCTTGTCTTCCTACATTTACAGTATATTTTAACCTTATGCAAGTGTTTGTGATCACCCTTCTGCAGCTTTCATAGAAAAAGTAAGCTGGCTTTTACTATTTCAAAGTATAAGGTCAGAGTTACAACTGCAATCACTTTCTATGACAGAGTTGCCACGTCATGGCAAAGTATTGTAGACACACTGGTATGTATAACAAAAACCCCACAGCCGTAAGCATTCCACGGATCCTTTAACTCTAGTGGTAACGCTAGTGATAACATGCCTGCCTAAATTAATCAATTAGTCTGGATTTTTGGTTATATACATCACCAGCTGAGGTCTGCAGTGGTTAGAGAATATGTATAGTGCAGGAGAAAATCTTCAACAAAATCTTTGTTCAGGGGTACTAAGAATGAAGAGTATTCATGCAAATATATCATTTTGGTAGAGTATTTTCAGTATACCTTTTCCAATTATGTGAGTTCATTTATATACAGTACATATTTGAATATATTTTGTAATAGTCCGACAATCTGGCACAAACAGATTTTGATGGCGTCACAGTCTACCACTTGTTCTCCTTGAAAGAATTTTATTAGCAAAAACACTGTGGTGTTATTTATTCCAGTAATAAAAAACACCTTTTGGAAGTGAGACCTACACAGAAGTAATACGAAAATGTGGTACTTCTCACATTGCCTTTCAAAGAAGAGTTCTCAGGTTGGAAATGTCCTTATTAACTGTTTTCTGTTTGAAAAAAAACGAACCACAAAAAAACCACTGGTTTTTAAAAAGCAAAACATTGCATGGAACCTTAGGGCTTTTCCACCTGCTTAACTGTGAAGCTTCGTGTGTCGTTTAGAATGAGTTATATGAACCTGCTTGGCCTTAAGCTCTAGCTCCAGAGGAGCATAGTCTTCTATAGGTCTGTGTTCTGTCTGTTAGCCCCATCCATTCATTCCTGATTCCCTAGGAAAGTCCTTTGGCTCTCAAAGAGAGATATTTCTATTTAGACAACTGAATTGGGTTTTTTTTCTGTTTGAAACAAAGAAAAAATAAGGTGGAAGTGTGCTCTGCTGCCACCAGGGTTGTTGGTGGGAAGCTGCAGTAGGCCCAGTCCCCAGAGTGCAGCCCCATTATGTTAGGATGAATGTCCTTGACTAGTATGCTCTCCAGGCTATGCTTAATCTGCTAAATAAAAACAACTCAGGAACAGTTTTGGTTTCTGAGAACAGTGACAGAGTGGTCCATCTGCGTTGTGTGGCACTTGGCCTTAAACCTGCGTTCCTTCCCAGGGGTCTCGGTGAAAGCCTGAGTGTGAGAGGAAATTTATTTTGCCCTTCAAAGTGTCTGAAATAATGTAAGGACTGTGATCTAGTCTGACAGAGTAGCATTTTCACAGCATGAAACTCCGTGGGTTGGATTTTTTTGCATCCCCTAGGATGTGGATTGAGGGCTACTTGTAAAGACTTCTTCAGCTGGCACTGGAGAGATTGCAAAATTGCTGTGTCTTGCCCACGTTGCCTAAGGGCGATGGTTGTTGGTATGTGCTGTGAACTATGACTAGGCTCTGCCCTGGGAATGGCTATCTGACATAGTCAAAACTGTGCCCAGGAGTCCACTGGTGAGCTTAAGGATTTTCATCAGTCTTGTGCTCAGGCTTACTCCATTTTCATTGTAGCATCGGTGTAGTGGCACAGTCTGAGCTTCTGACTCTGCCACAGAAACCACTGCAGCCCTGCTGCTTGAGACAGGACCATTGACAGGTTGAGAAGCTGCTGCACCCCAACGGGCCTCGATTCTTCCAGAGACTCCCAAGGCTGTCTATCTCTTGTAAGGACAAGTGCTTGGTCTCTTCGTAAGAATCACCTTTCCTCACCCCCTCACCCCCAAGTCAACATTTAAAAAACTCCTATTTCCATTGGAAGAAGTTTGGCTAGAACTTTTACTAAAAGATCAGAACTCCCCACTAAACAGAACACCCCCATCTGAACCAGTGCATGCAATATAAATCCCTTTGAACAGACCTCGTTATCTAACTTTGATAATTCATTCTTCCCTTTGGGATTATTTTTTTTTTTCCCATGAAAAAAAAGTGGGGGATGAACTGGTGAAGTAAAAAAGGGAAGATTTCATGTTAAGGCATTGCAGAAAGAGAAGTTGTCTCACCTTTCTCTGTCCTGAGAGATCTGTTTGCAAGCTTAGAGCGTGAATACTTAAAGGGGGTGATAAGAAAGATTGGGATAGACTTTTTTTGTAGGGCCTGTTACGATCGGACAAGGAATACTGATTTTAAACTAAAAGAGGGTAGAGTCAGACTAGATATAAGGAAGAACTTTTTTACAATGAGGTGGTGAAACACTGGCACAGGTTGCCCAGAGAGGCTGTAGGTGCCCCATTCTTGGAAACATTCAAGGTCAGGTTGGGCAGGGCTCTGAGCAACCTGATCTAGTTGAAGATGTCCCTGCCCATGGCAGCGTGTTGGGCTAGATGACCTCTAAAGGTCCCTTCCAACCCAAACCGTTCTATGATCATATCAAAACACCTCAAATCTTCCTTTGCATGGTCAGCAGGTCTCATGTAGCCTTATGTGAAGTAGGAGTCTGGGGTCTACCATTTTTGCTGCAGCATTTGTATTCTTGATGATGGTGCATAAGCCACCTACGGTGGACTGTCGTTTTTATGGTTTCCATATGCAGCTTGTATTGCTATGCTACTTTGTGGCACTGAGTTCCATAGGTAAGTTTATACTGAGTGGAGGAATTTAACATCTTGCCTTTCATTTTAACTAAATGACATGGTTTTTAATATTTATTTCCCATGTGTTTTTCACACACAAACCACTGTCAATAGTTATTTTCATCTTTTGAATTTATTCCTCCAACTTTTCTAATATCTCTTTAGCGTCCTTGTGTTTCTTTACTACATTAATGCTAGAATCTGGCCTCAAATAGCAGCCTCCTTCTAGTTGTGAAATACACTCTGCATAGCGGGATTTTGCCTTGAATAATCCTGCTGAAAATCCCTCTGAATACTTTTTATTCCATTTTCCATTATGGTGGTGAAGGAGCTCAGATCCGCCATCCAAACTCTCCACAGTAAGAACTGTTCAGTGTGGTTTATTGCATTAAGAACTGTTCAATGTGGTTTATTACATTTTGATGGTTTGGCTTTAGTTTTGATGGGGGGTAGGGGGCTGGTGTTGGGTTTGGGTTTTTTACAGAGTACTGATGTGAATATATCCACTTTTTGAAACCAGCTTCAGAGATGCTGCCCTTATTTTTCCACCTTTACTCTAAATTCAGAGATAATAGTGTTTATGTTTTGTACAGTGTTTTGAATTAGTAACAGTGCAAATGGGTAGAAAAGTGTGCCTGGAAGTTATTTCGCTATTGGAAAACTGATCTTAAAAAGGGAAAGCTA
The DNA here is from genome assembly GCA_035590275.1 of Ibycter americanus. Taxonomy (NCBI): domain Eukaryota; kingdom Metazoa; phylum Chordata; class Aves; order Falconiformes; family Falconidae; genus Ibycter; species Ibycter americanus. The sequence continues at coordinate 88,492,910 of JAVJGI010000050.1, read as the reverse complement.
GCTTATAACAGGCCTTTACTTTATTTGACTACACTTTCTGCTTGTCACATGTTCTCGATTAAGATGGCCAGCTGTTTCTCTGCTTTGGGTATAGTCCATTTCCCAGACTTTTTTAGCTGACTAATAGTAGTGGAACAGGAAAGGGCAATTTAACTCTTGTTACCCTGTTGCAAACAGGTCTTGTTCAGGTTTGTGCAGTAATTCTGTTGTGGAAATATAGAACTTCTGATTTCATGATGACACCTTTCTTGGTTTAGGAAAGATGAGACTGAATTGTGTTTTTCACTGGTATGTCTCTTTCACTAGACTGTGAGACAGCATAGAGAATTTTCTATGTCAGAGTGATAAAGGGCCTTCTTACATGATTTTTTTTCTGATAACCTTATGGTATCCTGCATAAATTGTGTCTCATCAGAACCATTCCTCCAGTACATTTTCTGCATCTTTATTAAATACTGCTCTTTCGGGTTTTTTTTGGTGAGAGGGAGAGAAATCTTGGATTGCTTTTGGTAGCAATTGCCACATACATACAATTGGATTACAGCATACTAGAAATGTTTATTTGTATGCTTATTTCTCTGTTTTATGGTTTTTATTACCTTGCAGGAAGTTGAAAATCAGTCAAGAAGTATTAATTCATTTAAGATCTTGTGGCTGTAGGTGCCATATGGATCCCTCTACGGTAAGTGAGCAGAAGCTGTAACAACCATCTCACAATCTAATTGGAAAAAAAAATAATCTGTAAATGTATTCAGTGCATTCAATTTGGACAAGAAGCAATGGACAAAAGCCGAAACATAGGAAATTCTGATTATGTAGGAGGAAACAAAAAAGTCATGAGTGGTTAAATGCTGCCACAGATTGCCTAGAGAGCATATGAGACCTCCATCCCTGGAGAAGTTCGAGTCTTCACTGGACGCTAACCGAGCAATCTGATGTAATTAAACCTGCTGTGAGCAGGAGGAGCCTCAAAACAGTTCACGTGAAAAGAAAATGAGAGGAAGTACTATCCCTGCTGGGGGGTTGAACCAGAAAGAGATTAAGCAAAAATCTGTGTGGCAGAAGGCATGAGTGAGAGCAAGCACAGGAAAGCCTGTTTCCACTGCTTTGACCGTCGAACTCCCCGTTGTCTCTGCCGCTCCCTTCTCAAATGAAGATGTAGTCAAGAGGCAGTCTGGAAGGTACTGCATATCCTCCTATAGTTATAACATTTTTATAATAATAGATAGTCATAAACTTACCTCAGTATTGGAGTTATTTGTGGCATAGCAAAAAATACTCTGAATCAGTACCGTGGCTTAGATCAACATACACAAAAGAATGACAGAAATAAAAAAGCAATTTTCTCTCACAATCATGTTTGGAACTTAGTTACAAGACACAGCGGTACTACTATGCCTCTCCATGAATTTGGAGCCGCTGTAAATAAATACCACACATCTTAGAAGTGCCAGAGTATCACCTGAGAACCTACACAGCCTAAAAAAACCACCAAACAAATAGACGATATAACAGTTTCTTCCAGAAATTCATTTCAGTACACAGGGACCAATTAATTACTCTGAAATCAAATCATTAAACAGCCATTACACTGCAGACCCAGAGAATCTATTACTAAGAAAAATATAAGGTTTGTATTAACCTATTATAAATAATACTGATGTCTGTGGAAAAAAAAGTTTTGTGGATTTTGGACAAGGAACTATGAATTCCTAATGTTTCAGGAATGTTGCAGAACAAGTTTTTGATTATTTAAAACAAGTGTATTTTAGTCTATTTGGGTTTAAAATACAGAATATTTTTCTTACATTATTAAACCTCATTTTTATCTTTAGGATTTTATTTATAAATGATAAGTTATAGAGGTTGAGATTTACCCTCAGGCTTATTTTCAAATATGTATCTTGGGGAGGGGAAGCAAGGACACTTCTAGCTAACTTGGGAGGCATGTTTTATGTCAGTAACTCCACAGAAAATGTGACTTATGAACCGGAATTTATGGCGTTAAAGCACAAAAAGACTATCAAACCCAGTGTTTTTATTGAGCTGCATAATGATTCAGAGAATAATGATTTAAAAAAAAAAAAAAGGTAGAAAGCATATGTATGTTAAAATCGCAGTAAAAATATCAACAGTAAAATTCTTTCACTAACTTCATTCAGCATGATTTGTTGAAACTAATTTCATTTTGCTGATATATGACAGTCTGAATTAAATTTTCCATTTTCTACATACTAACCTTCTTGCATATTAGCTCGCTTCTTGTCCTAACCCTGTGTAGAATGAATAGTAAGTTCAAAAAGGGCTTTTCATCCATAGGCTCTTCAGTTCACTTTATGCCCTAACTCCTGGAAGAATTAAACTAAATCCACCCAGATAAGTGAATTATCCCTCAACTATCACCAGGATTTAGAGGCAATAACTAGTTATTTAGAACACTTAAACCCTCTTCCTTCTTACCCACAGGTGGTGATTTTCAGATTTGGTTGTAGCTCAGTGTAAAACCTCTAAGAGACACCTCAGCACACCGTAATGCCACGTTCATGCTGAATCTCATGTTGCTGGAAGCAGAGCTGCAACACACTCATTTTAGCTAGGTGTGATTCCTTTTTATTTTTTCTGCATTTTTTTCTAATCAAAATTAGTTAATGATGCAGCACGTTGATGATGGATTAATGTTCTGACAGCTTCTGTTGGATTTTAATCTATGTATCATTAAAAGATTCTCTGTACTTGAGAATACTGTTCCATAGCTTCCTGTATTCTTTCTGGACACTGCTAGCAAGAGGCCGTTAACAATTTCTTTATCCTGATAATATTTGGATACAAAAATGAGTGACCTGCTTTTCACAGATATTTCTGAAATGGTATGAAGTTCTACAAGTGATTCCAATTGGTAGCCCGCTGTCATTGTAGCCAGAGATAGGCTCTGGCTATGAAGACCATTGGTCCAAAGGTTCTCAGCCTCCATAACCCATCAACCCATTTTGTTTAACACACTTCTGAAGTCTTCATCAGCTTTTTAGATGTTTTGGTTGTGTTTTTAAGAGGCCACTTTTTTTTTTTTTTTTTTTTTTCCCTCTATGTGTTTCCTTCCTTCTTGCCCCAGCTTTGCTGTACAGGCCAATAAGAAGAAATAGCAAGCTGGACAATAATCTTTACTTTCCAGACATCCAGAAATTCCTATATTTTCACATATCTCTCTCATATGAAGTTGTTATAATGTATTTATTCACTCTGTTCTTTTAAGATTTACTTGTGCTGCTGAACCACAAACAAGAAATTTATTTGTATACTCTGTCCTGAAATTCACCCCTTTCTTTTGAAACCAGGTAGCTCATTTTCATTCCTCTGTAACCTCTTGGTCTGAGTTTCTGTGCCTTATTTTTTATCGGTTGTTGAAGCTGTCAGGTTGTCAGAGAGGAGTTTTTTTTTCCAGTGTGTAGTACATTCCAAGCAGTTGTTTGTTTGATATGCGGACTAAAACTTTGAAAACAAGACAATCTGCAAGACCCTGAAGAAGGATGGGAAATTTACAGGATCCATTTGTATTCCTTGCTAAACCTAAATTTTGGAAGAAAATTTAAGAACTTGAATTTTATTTTTATACCTGTTCATCCCCCCAGAAAGAGGAAGAAATCCTTCTGGAGGAAGAAATGCATCTGGTTTCAAACATGCACCTGAAAAAAATAATAAAACCATAGTTTTCACAGACCACTGAAATTTATGCTATTGATTTCAGGAGCTATTAATGATGAGTATTTGTTTGGAAGTGGAGGAAACGGATGAAGATCAGTAAGGGCAATTGCAAGTGTTGTCCCAAAATCAGGGTTCTTCACCTGTTGTGTGAAGGCCAAGAGGGGCTGAGATATTTGTTTATTTCACATCTGTGCAAAGATGGGTGCTAAGTGGTAAATCCACGAAACCAGAACACTGTTTCCTGGTTTTAGGAGGTTTATATGCAGTTTAACAAAGAGAGAAGTTAGTAATCGTAAAACATGATTGGCTGTAACACTTTACATAATATTACATACAGTACGCATGCTCCAGGGGTTGGGAGGGGTTACCTTTTCAAAGTTTCTGCTTCAAGGGGAGTTACTTTTACTATTATAATTATATTATAATGAGGATGGGTTACTTTCAGGTCGTTTGTCTCAGCAATTAGTGGCTCTGGGTTTTTTACCCTATTTCCACAACATTAACTCTACAGGGTCACTGTATCTGTGCTCGGTTAGACAATTCAAAGTCAACGTGTCTGTGTTTTGTCTGTATTCTGTTAGCCTTATCAGTTCCTTGCGTTATTTCACATTCCTCCTTTCACCGTTTGACATCAAAAGTACTGAACTTAAACTGGAATGAAGCACTTCATAAATGCGTGAGTTGCAGTTCTCTATAGAAAAGCTACGGAAAGCCAGTCTGAATCCACAGTTTTATGCTATGGCAAAAAGAGCATCCTGGCTTGCACAGAGAGGAAAATAGCTGGCAAAACATGGTCTCGAGTGCTGTTTAAATCTCATTTGAGAAAAGGTTTCGTCTTTCAACATTATGCTTCAGAAATAAAGTGTACCAGTTTCAACAATCCAGACAGCAGCAGTTCGGTCAGAGATCAACACTTTATGATCTAAAGAAAGACAAAATTTCCAGACATTTGGATCTACTTACAGAGTAAGAATGGCACCGTAGGGTCAGACTGATGATGTTTCCTGCTATGGCCCATAGTGTTTTTCATGTCAGGGGCATCTTCTGAAGGCTACGGAATAAATAAATTCCTCATCCAGTTCAAGATTTTTCTTCCACGAATTTTTTCAGGCTCTCCTTAAACTGTGGAAATTTGACCATCCACTAAATATGCAGAGATCCTTCTTTTTTTCCATTCCCCTTCAGCTGACTCTTGTATCTGATTTTTTCTCTTACTTTTGTTTGTACAGCTGCTGTGGATCCCTACCTGCTCAGAAAAGTAACGAGGTCTGTCTGAACTCTTGTATTGTGAAATATCAAAATATTGTCTCCTACAGTTGTGATTTTGTAGACTTCTATCACATGTCCCCTCTGTCATTTCTTTTCCAGTCTCAATGGCCCAATCTGTTTATTTTTGCCTGTTAAGGAATTCTATAAGCTTTTTCCCCTATGATTTTTCAAGCTGATAGGGACAGAGATGCATACAGCTGTCAAGATATTGACCCATTGTTGGATTTATGTACAGCCAAGACACCTTTGTTGATAAATTGATGGATTTTTTTCCCCTCATTTCTATTTTTCAGTATGAGATATCTTCTATTTCTAGAACTCAGGTTTTCCACCACTGTTCTTTTACAGAAAAAATTTTAAAGACAAGAAAAATGAAAAATGTTCTTCTCTATTTCCTCATATATCTATATAAAATAAAGCAGTGACCTTAATTTGAAATGATCCTGCAATGGAGATTGGGGTCAAAAGTGGGAAATTAACTCCACAACTTGGTAGCAGTGTGCTTAAGCCAGGTCTGCAGCTGTTGTAAATGACACTATTCACTAATATGGAATTAAACAAAGATGAAATTTTCTCTTTGAGTGTTATGGTAAACTTTGGTTTGCCATTTAACCATAATATGAGTGTTCAAATGTTCCATTTTACAAGTGGATTTAATTGTTAACAAAGGTAGCTGTTAATAACTTTTTCTCCCAAAATCTGGAAGGGTGGTTCTTGAAGGCTCATATATTTTGTAGGCATTATTGAAAACAGGTCTTAACAGGAAGCCCCGGAACTTGCAGTAACGTTTAGTAAGACGCAGACTTTTTTATTAGTCAAAGAATTCTGATTAAATGCAGGGGATCTCAAAGCATTCTTTTGCTGCAGTCAGAATTCATGTAGAAAAAAATGTTCAGTGCTTCCAAGGCCTGCTTTGGCTGAGATGTCATGGGTTGGCCAGCTACAAACTACTAATTTGCTACACAAAATATGACAATACAGACAGTGAGGATGTTCCTGGAATTTCCCTGTGATGATTGTTCCTTGTGGAACAAAATTGATTTGCTACTCATGTAAGCTCATGGGCAATGACTGGAGATCTATCTTGTACGCCAGTTTTAAGTATAAAATATCCAGTGAGGGTAAGAATGACAAAATCCCCTATTTAATGAGTAAACCATATATCCTGTGAGACAAGAATCCCACATTACACAGAGAAACCCTCTGAATTTCTTTGGAGAAGGATATTCCACTGCTTGACCAGCTCGACAGTTTCATACTTTGGCTTAACTTTTACTCTGTTTTCCCAGAATAAAACAATTATAGGAAATGTTATCCTTTAGACTGATATGTTTGGAGAAAAAAAATACTTAGTGATTGGGATTCCCACAATTAAAAAGTTAAGAAATGCCAGAAACTCAACAAGGAGAAGTACAAAGTCCTTCAACCTGGGAAGGAACAACCCCACACACCAGTATGTGCTGGGGGCCACCCAGCTGGAAAGCAGCTTGGCAGAAAAGGACCTGGGGGTCCCACTGGACACCAAGATGAACACGAGTCAGTAATGTGTCCATGTGTGAAAGAAAGCTATTGCTATCCTGTGCTGCATGAGGCAAAATATTGCCGGCAGTTTGAGGGAGGTGCTCCTTCCCCTCTATGCAGCACCGATGAGGCCACGTCTAGAGTAGTGTGTCCAGTTCTGGGCTCCCCCATATAAAAGAAACATGGAGAGAGTCCAGTGAAGGGCCACAAAGGTGATGAAGGGACTGGAGCATCTCTCCTATGAGGAAAGGCTGAGAGAGCTGCAGCTGTTCAACCTGGAGAAGAGAAGGCTCAGGAGGGATCTTATCAATATCTATAAATACTTGAAGGGACAGTGTAAAGAAGACAGAGCACAGATTGCCCAGGGAGGTTGTGGTCTCGCTCCTCGGAGATCTTCAAAATCCATTTGGATATGGTCCAGGGCCACTGACTCTAGGTAGTCCTGCTTGAGCAAGGGGGCTGGACCAGGTGACTTCCAGAGGTCCTATCCAACATCAGCCATTCTGTGATGCTGTGATTCTGTGATTTGCAAATGCAATTAAGAGAAAACAAATTGACAATTGGAATAACAGAGAACAATCCCTGTTTTATTATGGATTTACATCGTTTTAGATGGCTTATTGTACGTCAAAGTTATCACACAGGTTTAAACACTGCAGCTCCCTCTGTTGTCAGTTGTTATTTCTCTGGCAATTACACTTGGACTATTCTGGAAATTATTGCTTATACATATTATATTGGGACTATTCTGGAAATTATTGCTTATACATATTATATTGTTCTCGTCCATGTCCAAGTTTGCTTATTTTAAATGCATTTCTTCAGAACTGGAAGGGATAAATCAAATGTGTGTTGAAAATGGATCTACACAGGAGCTTCATCTTGACATTGCAATGCCTAATTAATAGTAGAAACCATCAGACTTTCCCCAGCTAACTTTCCCTGCACGGAACCAGGGGGAAGGGAAGCACTTACGCTCAGGTTGCTGCACCCGCAGTCACTTGCACTATCTGGTTAGGCACACTGAGGAGCAGGGTGCCAGTTAAACACCTCCCTTTGGGCTGGGAGCTATGGACCAGTTTTGGGAGGGAGTTCCAAAGCTAGTCCAAACTTTTGTTGCAAGACTCACAGATTTAGGAGTTCATTGTCTTTTACAGGCACAAAGTAAAGGTCTTCAAAGCCTGGTGGAAAACTCACTTTTTTCCCCAGCTACAGAAGAATAGAAAAGCAAAGATGTTTCGACTATTTGGTTTGCTGCAAAGTATTGTTGGTTGCCTTGGAAGATGCAATTATAAGAATCAACAGTTTCATGATCACCAAGGAGTGATCGGAGTGCAGGGTTACAGTTCATTCTTTCCTGTGGGTGTTTAAAAGTCAGAATAAATAAACAGCAATACAATTATGCTGCAAGGCTATTTTGTCTTGATTTGTGACTAATGTGAAAGTTAACAGAAGCTGACAAAATGGGAGCCCATAATTTGATTATTAGTGCAAATATTACATGTGTATGTTTAGGCCATGTTTTCAACAGAAGCTTTCGTGCAAGTCTTTGCTTTGCAGAAACTAGCAGTTTACTTGTATAAGCGAAGAAAGCTAGTAAGAAAATAATTTTTACAGAAAAAAAAATCCACTGTACTTCCAGCTACTATGTAACATTTACCCATACTCTAATGACAGATATTTTTATTCTAGTACCCTGGGCCAATTTTAAAGGTTTTGCATTTGCATCCTGTGACTTGGAGACTAATTATTGAAACAGATGAAGAAAATAATCTCAGAGCAATTTATGGTATAGTATGCTCCTAAGATAAGGTGTGAATGAATGATGCATACTAATGGTACATACTTCAGTTTTATTACTTTAATAATCAGAAAACTACTAGAATAATCTGACAGTTAGTATTGAACACCTATTTCTTGTATATTTAGTTACATATTACCTATAATAAGCAGGATATCACAAAATTGATAAAATTTCAGTTATATCTCGTTAGTGCTTGGTACCCAAATCAGTATATGCCTCCCCTGTATCTGGACATACAGGTACTGATAGTAAGAGTTATATACAAGGTAATCAAAGGACAGTTGAGAGAATAATCTTTATATTTTCCAGGCTAGAAACTGCAATAAAAGTTTTTTCGGAAAATATGAAACAAAAGACACACCTTAGTCAGCTGCCTTAGGGTAAACCTGCATTTCTTCTCTGGTTTCTCTTGATCAAAGTTTATTTAAAGAAGTAATTTGCTAAACATTTTTCATCTTGCTTTCTCTCTGCCTGAAGATCAAACTTTTATCTAGCATAATATAATATTTACCTTTTCCTGGTTTTATTATTAATCTGGTTTTAGGTAGGCCATCATTTTCATAGAGTATGAAAGCACAGGCACTGTGAACAAATTGATAAAAGAGAGGCTAGAAGCACTGAAGGGCAGAATATTTCATAACGGCTTGAAAGGTATACTTCATACTTTTCAACAGGAAGAGACTTTCAACAACAGAGAATTGATACTTTTATCCTTTCATAAAAAAAGAAGGTTTTGCTTTTTGCTTTGTTACAAATTTAATGGTCATCTTCAACCATCAGATCTTGAAGTGACAGAAAAGAGATATAAACTACGTGTTTGACTCTGCAGAGGTTGTGTGCTTTAATATACCATAGTGTCTAGCTGTGATCAAAAAAAAAACACAGGAGTGATGAATGGCTTTCTGGAGAATTAAGATGTAGTAATCAAAGTCCTGGGGAATAAACTGTACAAGAAGCCAAGTTTAGGAAGTTACGGTGATCCTTCCTCCCCTCCCTTTTCTTTTAATTTAAGAAAGACAAGTACAATAGGGAGACTCACTTAATTTACAAAGATCATGGAAAAGAAAAGGAAATATCAATGACTGATGAAACAGTGACTTTTTTCTTTCCCTTTGTACAGGTTGTTATAGGCAGGTTAACTTCTCTGTGACTAAAGTCATCAGGCATTTTGTGTTAGCTCACGTGTCCCTCACTGCCTGGAAATGTGGTGGTACATTCAGGTAGTTGTGACCTGGACTTCCTGGCTTGGTCAAGTCTCCCTTCTTAAAGTAATATAATTTGGCCTGACTGCATCTGGATTAGTGTTATGCCCTATTTTATGCAAATATGATTATGAACCAAAAGATGGTGAAAGAAGATTTTTATTTGTTTCTTCTTCTGTAGCACAGAACAACTTAATTTTCATGTTGATTGTAGACTGCCGTGTAGATCTGATTTATGAATTCTATTGCACAAATAAGTTTATCCACATGGGTTCTAATTTATACAGACATCCAAATACAATCTCATAGAAATGAGAAAAGTCAAGCATGCATTTGCAGTGATTTGAAGAATGAAGGCAATGAAGTCAAGGAATTTCTTCCTTCTGACTTTCTGTTCCATAACACAGGTATTAGAAAGAGAAGAAGGAATGTATTTATTTTTACCTCTGAATTGGAGACATGCGGGTTTCATGGATGGACTGTTAGATGGATAAGGAATTGGATGGATGATTGCATCCAAAGAGTTACAGTCAACGGCTCAATGTCCATGTGGAAAACAGTAATGAGTGGTGCCCCTGAAAGGTCTGTAGCTGGACAAGTATTATTCAATATCTTCATCAGTGACATAGGCAGTGGGATTGAGTGTGCACTCAGAGAGTCTGTGGATCACATCAGACTGGGTGGTGCAGCTGATTTGCCCGAGAGAAGTGAAGCCATCCAGAGGGACCTCGACAGGCTTAAGGAGTGGGCCCACATGAAGCTCATGAAGTTCAACAAGACAAAGAAGTCCACAGAGGAATTCTATTTCCCCTAGATCATTAGAACTGAAACAGAAATGGGAATATTGTGTTGAAAAATGTGTTCCCCCTCATAATGGATTGAGATAATTCTGGTGATGGGGACAGGACTTCATACACATTGTTTCCATGAGGACTCTGATGATAACGTTGCGTTCTAGGCTATATGTACTGGTATCCAGTAAGTAGGATATGATTTACCTTCCATGACTGTGGAAGTCTGCTGTGTTTTGAAACAAGCTGTGTCATCGCAATCTTTGAGAACGTCATGGTTTAACCTCAGCTGGTAACTAAGTACCATGCAGCCACTCACTCACCGCAGTTGCACCGAGGGATGGGGAGAAGATTCGGGAAAAAGGGAAAACTTGCGTGTTGAGATAGGAACAATTTAATAATTTAAAATAAAATCATAAATAATAACAAGAACAATAAAAATTGTAACAAAAAGGAGAGAGAGAGAGAGAGGAATAAAACACCAAAGGAGAAAAACCCCATGTGATGCACCATACAACTGCTCACCACCCGCTGACCGATGGCCAGCCAGTCCCCGAGCAGCGACTGGCTGGCCCCAGCAAACTCCCCCCAGCTTATATACTGAGCACGCCATCCCATGGTATGGAATAGCCCTTTGGCTACTTGGGGTCAGCTGTCCTGGCTGTGCCCCCTCCCAATTTCTTGTGCCCCTCCAGCCCTCTCACTTGCAGAGCCTGAGAAACTGGAAAGTCCTTGACTTAGTATAAACATCACCCAGCAACAGCTGAAAACATCAGTGTGTTATCAACCTTTTTCTCATACTAAATCCAAAACACAGCACCGCACCAGCTACTGAGAAGAAAATTAACTCTGTCCCAGCCAAAACCAGGACAAAGAATCCCCAGGGTTTTGTTGTGGGGGGTGATGGGGTTCATTTTTCATGGTGGTAACAGAGATAATTTGTTGTTGTAACATAATTTGGTACCATTTTGTCTGTGAAAAGGTTGATTGCTTTTAGTGATAAGTCTTGCAAGAATATAAGAACAATGTATTCATGGTAAGGTCTGGGAAAATGTTCTTCTACTGTAGGCTGGAGCTGTTGAATGATTTCACATACATGTTTCACCATTAAGCGCCTAGTGGCAAGTACAATCGTACGTTCTCTTTGTAGGTTTTTGCAGATGGTTGGTTCAAAGCCTGGCTTTTCATTAGGAGCAGTATTTAAACTACAGCACTGTTTTTCTTCTCCAGAGGTCAAGCTTCAGCTCAGAGGAACTATGCATTGTAATTTCATGTAGTAATATTTAAAATTAGAAGAATATTTTGATTGGTTCTATCCAATAAATTGTTCATAATGATCCTGTCCCCTATGGCAACCTCAAAAAACAATGAAAAAATGTCAGACTAGACTCGTTACAACAAATCTAATCTTTTATACGATAAGAATCAGTAGAACTATAAGAACAATCACCAAACCTTTTTCCTTCAGAGAACAAAGCTGTCTGCTGCCTGACATCTAATCAACTACTGTCAGTAATCTTGGACACTGGGAACTACTTACTGTATGTGGTAACTCTCTGATCCTATATATTACAAGGAACTAAAAAGAAACAACCCAGAAATACCCCAACAGATACCCATCTTTGCTTGAGAAGAAAGACCCTATCAAAAATTTGTTTTCAAAAATTCTAAAAAACGTGCACAGCCTCATCCTTCGTTCTCTTTTCAGAAACTTTTAATGCTTTTCCTAAGATCAGCTATTAAGATCTGTAGGTCCATCCTCAATTGGTAAGCTGTCTTTTTCCAATACAATGCAGATTTTCTGTGCAATCACATTTCTCTACCAAAACCAGCATGATCACCATTGGTGTCATCAGTCTGTACAGCAAAATCTGACATCGACATGATGTCATACCTGCTTCAGCCAATACTATAGGTTTACATTACTATGACCCAGGCTATCTTAGTGACTTTCCCTACAAATTTGATAAGCTTTTTTCTCTGGAATACTTCTAAATATCGTAGAAAGTTCCATTCTTAGATTCTACTGTAAGACGGTAACAAAGGACAGCTATCTAAAATAATAAATAGAAAACACAGAGACGACTACTCCCACCTTCCCCATACTAAAATACATCTAAAACTCATCACTTCAGATCGTATAAATTGCAACATTGCTTCTCAAATAAGGTATCAGATTAAACAAAGACATGGTTGGATAAGGGTCTTCTAGCCCAGTGCTCTCCATCAATGGCTAGCAACAGATTTTTATCTGAATTAAAGAACAGGAGAAAACTGATGAGAGGTGTTCCTGCTGTGTATTCTCTCAGCTTCTAATGGACCGTGGCTTGGTGGTTTTCCCAGTCAGTGGCTGTGATTTAAAGAAAATCTAGATTTTCTTAGAGAAAAAAAAACCCAAAAGAACAAACACCAAATCAAACCTTTTTCTCCCCTCTTTTTAAGTGTTGTAAATTTGTATTTAAATGTCAAGGTCTTGTGTTTATTTCATTTTCATGAGATTAGTCAGAGCATAGCTGATACCATGAGGCTTGTTCTACATCACTCTGCACTGAGTGATAGTGAGACAACATGACAAAAATTATATGGGAACAACCATTAAGCCTTGGAAGTCTCTGGGAAGAGTTCTTTTAACTTGTTAAAAAATACTTTGGTGGTTTTGAGTGTCACGGAGTTGTTAGCCATTCTAAGTTTCTCCATGACTGCTAGAAGGTAAGTTGCTACTAAAAGAAAGAAAGGGGGATTTGCATGTATTTATGTATAAAAATTCAATACTATGTTGTATCTGCTCTAATAAGAATTATAACTAGGCTGTTTATCAAAGGTTGCCAAAATTCATTGCAAATTGAGCTTTACAACACTCCCACATGATAAAATCAAGGGTTCACTTCAACTACGACTAGTATAGAGAATTTAAAGCAACAGTTAATCAGAACTGAAGAAGAGTAAAACCAAATAAAGCAGAACTAGAAGAAAAGTTCAGGAAAGAATGCATATCCATGCTTAACTTCCAAACTATTTCAACAACTAGCCAAGTACCTGATTTGAAATCAGTGGCTAATATGTGCTTAATGTTAAATACAGCTTTTTGATCCTAGGGCATGTTTATTAATGTTGACATCAGGTTAGTCTAAAGCTATAACCCTCTTACTGAAATCAAAAAGTTATTTTCCTTTAAATGTTACTGCTGGAAGGGCTGAGCTCAAGAAATGCAGAACAGGTCAATAAGAGCCCTGGGCATACTGAGCTCTTCTGAAGCAGCATGATTGCATTGTCTAGGTGTCTTGCACAGTGTGGACTGTCTCTCATCCTGTCATTTTTAATTTATGAGCATCCTAAGTCCCACATTCTAGCCTTGTGACTGTAAAATTCTATAGACAGTATATTTGTTTAAAATATCGTTTCTTTGTACACACTAGCTATGATTCACATAGGCAATAATGTATTTCTTAAGGATGCCAGATATTTCAGAGTACACAGAATTAGCACCAAAGTTCAGTTTGTTAGTACTGGGTGTGAAAAACAAAGAACTTCATAGACTGGCAAAAATTCCATGAAAAATGACAAACGTTCATAACTTCCATGCAAATAAAAAAGGATGGCTGGGATTTAATGCATTAAGGCCACAGTAGTTCTTGAGAGTTTCATGCAGATTTTCCATGGAAACAATACAAATTTATATACAAAAATCTTCTGCTTCACCTGTTGGGCTTTGGGGTTTTTTTTCATTATAAGTCACACTTTTGAAACTCTGAGGCATCAAAAGTTTTCTTAGAGAAGAGACAAAATGTGTTCAGTGTCCAAGCATACTACAGTAAAATGTTCTTTTTTGTTTTCAGTGTGAAGAATCTGAATCCTGATTTCTTCCCTGCTGAGGCTGGAGCTTAGCCAACAGAACTTGCTTTAGGTTTGCAAATGCTTTACATAATGCAACGAAGAGCTTAATATTTTCATCTGCAGTTGCAGCATTCCATTTTTGTCAGCCCAGTTGGTGTCTGGTGTAGCTGGCTGAGTTTCTCTCCTACACCCTGAATAAGCAGCTACTGAGTGTGGTATATGGATGCCTGGCCCCGCAAAATGCCAGGGAGGTGCTGATTTGAGGATTTGCAGCCCACCACAGGTCTGTAGAATTTCCATTAGCCAAATACAACAGATTTAATACTCTTGGTAACTCAAGTGCAAGTGGAAGGTAGTAAAGAAAAACTGCATGCTAATGCTAGTGAGCTCTGTTAACAGATAAATGCAGTATTTTAAAGAGTAATTAAGACCTTTCTTTTCACCAAGTGCCAGCCTCACAGCAGCACAGCTCTGTGAGAAAAGTAAAAGTAAGACCAACGGAGTCTCAGTTGGCTGAGGAAACTGAAGGCAGCAGGAGGCTGGCGAGGTAGTTTTCAAATTTTTTCTGGTATTGGGTTGAGCATACTTCCTTTCCCTATGTAAAATTGCAGGTAACCTAGAAATCATACTGTTAAATGCCAGAATGTGGTACCAAGTTTCTCAGAGAAGGTGAAAGACAGAGAAAAGTGTGAAGGTTATAGTACTGCCCCATGAAAAAGGTAAGAAGCTGTCAGTGATCAGTATTAAGCGGCAGAGGACATGCTAATGTGTTACTGAAGCCAAAATTATTCTTTTAGCAACACGTATCTAAATTTTGAAATCTGGCATCATTATGAAAGCCATTCTGAAAGTAAAGGAAATAACATTTCATCAAAGAACATCTCTTATTACAACCTTGGGTAATGGGAAATGTGGCTCAAATACTGCTAGTTTTCAATGAGAAGCATTCATTATAATTTTAAGATCTTGTTTCACACAAATGTTTCTGTCCTTCACATCAAAATAAGTATTGTGACACTAGGCTACAGCAAATTTTCTTTAGAAGGAAAGTAGATTTTCTGAAAATATCTTGCAAAGATTTATGTTGCTGTACAGATTTTTCTTTTGCCTTCAGTCTAGGTTTTTGTTCTAGGATGAGTCCTGCATTTGGGCCACTGTATCATTAGCAGTACCGCATCAGCATTGCTTATTGTTGGCCGTTCTGAAATTCTTGGTTTAAAAGAAAACTTTTTGCAGTTTTTGCATGTTTGTTTATACATTAGTTGGCTTATCTTTCTTGTCCAGGTGTATTATTTCTGAAATTAGAAGAATTTTAAAGTCCTTAGGACAAAGTGGGCTTATGGATCTAAAGGTGATTATTCAGTTTTATAACTTGTCAGATACAGTGATTTGAGAAATATAAGAGCAGTAGAGGAGAACAAATGGTTGACAAGCTTGTTTTTTTCCAAAACACCATCACCCAGTTCAGGTCTCAGGGGCAACAATAAATAAGGGACTTTGTTGGAGGTACTCACTAGAAAATGACATAATTAGAGAACATACAAATGATGCCGCTGCACGAGAGCCATCTTTTGCACAAGGCTGCAGAAGGCAGGGGCAAGAACTGGCAGAGGAGTTTTGCAGCCTGTTTTATTCCATGTATGAATCATATGCTGACTAGGCGAAAATTTTGCCTTTTCAGAAGCTTCAGAAATCTGATCTATAAGTTAGAAACCATAGGTAAAAATGCTCACGGCTCCATTCCTCTATCCAGCTCATTCCCACCTAAGGTGAAAAGGGGGTCTTGTGCTCTTCTTCCTTATTTGAAGAGGATGTGTACTGGTATGAAAGTAAAATTTTCTTTTTTCTACGTGAACGAAGACAGAGTTTAAAGATTGCTTTGGGAATTTGATTGCTTTTTCTGCCAAACTCTCATCCTGTATTTTGTGAAAGATTTTCCATATTGTTTTATTTATTAAAGAATTATGTCTAGTAATTATATAATGTAAATAGGAAATGTTAAGAAAAGAAATCCAACAACACAAAAATAGATGAAGAAAAGCACCTGAGTTAAATGGGAAGGATCCAAGAGAAAGCAAATAATTTGAGAGGATTCTCATGAATGGTAAAAACTCCAGCTAACTGCCTGCAGGTCTCAAAATTATTTTGTTTGACTTTGTCTTTTCAGAAATACTAAGCTCTTTGCTTTAGTTATAGCTTTCTTCCTTCTTACATTTTATGGATCATGAGTTATAAATCACTTGCATCGTCGTGGCAAGCACTATATAAAGCAGAAACTGAGATTCCATCTGAAAAACGTCAGGGACCAAGTAGAGAAGTAAAATCCTTAGTGGATTGCAGGTAATGCAGTAATTCCGCCAGACACCCGAAGTAAAATGGAACAATTGCAGATGCCCCAGTCTCAGAAAGAATTACAGTTTATGGGTACTGTAGGACACTGGAGGAAGCATGTACCTGGATTTTCTATCATTGCTCACCGACCGTACTCACTTTTAGTTAAGGGAAAACTGTGGAAATGGAAGCCAGAACATGAAAAGGCATTCAAAACTAACGCAGGAATTGAAGACGTACCAGTCACTGGGCCAGGACACCCCAGCAACCCTATTATAGGGTTCATATTAAAATCACTTTTATCATATTAATCATATTAAATCCACTTTTGCTAATACTTTTGACAGTGGTTCTTTAAGTGATCTAAATCATGTATTTGTGACACTTGCAAAGTTGCTAGCAGACATTTATATCCTTATACAGTATAGTGATAACATGCACTGTCATAGTCTATTTATAGACTGTTTATGGACTTTGGTTTAAAATATGACCTACAATTAAGCATTCCATCTCAGAAAGCATGAATGGAAAGCCTTTTTTTGGTTGCAAAAGGAACAAAAAGTTTGTACAGACACTGTCACATGGTATATGGAAAACATGATCCAGCAGTTTGATAGTAACACTACTATCAAAGTATTTCTTTCTCATCTTAAAGTTCTTTGCTGTCTGGGAGGTGTAGCACCATATAAAAACCCCAGGACTTCAGGCATGCATAGCATAAAATGATGTACAATTTTTTTTCTGAATATTTTCATAAATCTGAAAGTATAGCTTTCTTAATATTCAGAAACACATTGATTTTTATCCAGTGTGGAGTGTTTTTGTGGAAATAGAAATGCAAAAATTACTGCCAAAATATTTTTTTCTTCAAATTACCTTGAATATAAGAAGTTGTAGGAGGAATCTGTAAGCTGCTGAAGTGCCCGTGAGAAAAACTGCATACCAGAGGAAGGGTACAGTTATGCATCTACCTAAACAGTAACAAACCCTGCTGACTTTGCCTGGGTAGAAGCATCACTGGTATCTTCAGGAATGATCCAGAACACTAAATGCACCAGACTACATGCCAGCATATTAGAGATGATGTTTAGACTTGTAACAAGTCACTGATGAAGCACTTCTTCCCCAAACCACTCCTTATATATGTTTAAATCTGCTAGTTACTACAAATGCAATCTGTGGTTTTATAATAAATTACGAACCTTACTCTTCATCATGCATGTCAAAAGGTCTGAGTTGCCTGAGCTTTTTTTTTTTTTAACCTCTGCATTGATTTCTAAACTCCTCTTCTTCACAAGCCAAAGGGATATGAATTCTAGTGACATTCAGGGCTGTTTAGCTTAAGGGCATTCGCTTGTAAAGGCAGATCATTTTAGTTTTTTTTATGAATCTCTAGCCTCAGAGAAGGACTTGGCTGTATAAATTGCAATTACATAAAATATGTAATTTACACATGCTACAGTAGTTCTTTTAATGATGTTTGTAGATGTGTAAAGAATGGGCATGACATCCCATGGGCTCAAAATTGTCACCTTTTTTTGAATGATGGCAATTTATTGAGTCATGCATATTGTTTCCCTAATAAGAAAGAGAGAGATATTGGGGAAGCAAGGTTTTTCTATATTTCTTTACTGCAATTTTCTTATTTTGTGTTATACTCACTAAACTTTGAATATTAGTGTTGATAAATAGCAGGCAGAAAATGACTTCCTTTTTTTTTTCTTTTTTTTTTTCAGAAATACTTGCTTTGATTGGAGGTTTCAGAACTTTCCATACGAAAATGACAAAGATAAGCAACAAATTCTAGTCTGTCTGCTGCAACTTCTTTAAAAAAGAAATTATATCAAACTCAAAACATTTCTCTATTTAATGTGTTAATAGCAATATGTGAAACCAAGCCTAACAGGATCAGCTGGTGATTGCCAATAGCAGTATTTTCACATGAGATTAAAAATATACTACAACCCCAAATCTGAGAGATTTACTTTTCAAAATGCTGGGTCCTCAACTCAGCAGTAGTATTGTCAGCGGTAGGGTGTTTTCTCCTTTTTGTTTTTTGAAAAGATACCTGGTTACTTTCTCTGTCATGATCCATTATCAAATCATTGGTTTATTTTAAGAAGTCAGAATCGTGCAAATTCACTCCCTGGAGGAAGTTGCTGCAGAAATGTTGTACTGCCTTATACTCAGGCCTTTTAGTCTGCCTTTTACTTTGATGTGGAAAAAATAATGTGTTTTGAAAAGACAACTTGAACTGCAAGGCGACCCACTATTTCATGCTGAAATGAAACACACCATCCTGTGTCCTCGAGAAATTTCCTCTGTCAACATGTACTTTGATGTAAACGTAACCTAGGTAAACTGATTAATACACTCACCCAGGTTAGACCCACGTTATTATCAGAAAATTTACGTCTGTTTAAAACAGGCAGGAAGCCTGATATTCCAATTATATCAGAATGGAGTGAGTTGTGTTCAAAAAGCAAGTGCATGTTCAGCTACTGATTCACTTTCAATTTCCTGTCCTTACATGACTTCAATAGAGGATTCAGTACCACATTACAATTTTGCAGCTTGAAGTTATCTGGAAATAATTGCCTGTTTTGGAAGGACAAGTACTGATTAAAAAAAATCAAGTTGCATAATGTGGAGTCTTTCAAGCTGCTTAAGAAAAAATGTAGAGGATGTAGGGAGAAAAAGAAAGGCTGGAGAGGGAATTTCCTCCTGCTGAATGTAATCCCTTTATTAGGTCTTAAATTGTATAATTTATATTGCATAATTTTATATTGGAGCATCAGGCCTAATGCTACCAAAAATTATAAAACTCTAAAGATGTAATGGCTTTTTTTTCAAATTTCATACCTATGTTATATTATAACCCATAAACCACAAATTTCCAATTTATTGTATTATGGAGATTTCCATGTCTCCCTGTTTTAACTTCTTCAAGCCAATAAATAAGACTCAAAAATGAATTGGCACTTGAAATAATGTTTCTAACTGCAGTTGACAAAAGTTAGGTAGCTATTTCTGATAGCTCTTTTTTCAATGCTATTGAAGCTGCTTATCTAATACCAATGGCAATGAACTGCCTTCACTTATGCTTGAAGGCAGCAAAGCTGGACAGTGTGATAGACAAAGCATCCCTGCATTTTAATTCACTGTACATCATTGAGGTCATCTTTATTAGTTTCATAATTCTCTTTTCTGTTTCTTATCCTGCTCCATTTGCGGCATCTTTGATAACTTGTGCTCATGTAGCAAATGGGCTACATTTCTTCTTAGCAGGATTTCTTGTGCCTGTTTTTATAGTGACAAGAATCAATGCATAGAATCAATTACCTTGTCGGTAATATTTGTTATTTTACTTAGTCTTCACTTAGCAAAAATTATATTTATTCCCATGTGGAGTTCTGGTCATATTTATTAAAACCACAATATGAATTACTTTTCTGTGAATTGATATTAGTTTATGAGGCAGAGTAATCAGGAAATAATATGGTGTTCACATACTACAAAAATGTCATGACACTGCTATGTTACTTGCATTATTTTCTCAGTGTTTCTTGATATCCCTTAATTCTTTATGACTTTTAACTTGTCACCTTTTTTTGAACGATGGCAATTTATTGAGTCATGCAGATTGTTTCCCTAATAAGAAAGAGAGAGATATTGAGGAAGCAAGGTTTTTCTATACTTCTTTGCTTTATATTTCATAGAAATGAAACTTTCAGTGATCAATAAAGTCCTACAACCAACCTATGACCTCACTGAGCATCTTTGAAACAAAAGAAAGAGAGGACAGCCAAGCTGTAGAGAGACCTGCTCCTGCACAAAGGTCTGAGTACAAGGTCTCTGCATTTCATCCGAGCTATACCTTTATGATGAGGGAAAAGGCAAATATATGCAAAATCTGCTCACAGTCAACCGAGCAGCTGAACCTTTTTATTTTGAATGAATACAGCCCTTCTGGCCACATCTCAGTATGAGCTGGAAGCTAAGCAGGGCTGCGTGCAGCACTGTGCAGGTGTTTTTTAACAAAGCAAGATGTCTCCAAACCAAAGATCAGTGAGATTGGAGGTCCACTGGATGACTAATAAAATTTACAGTGGATATCTAGGAGAAAATTTTTGTGGCCAAGGCTCAGTTAGTGTTCAAGCTGGGCAGCATGGTGAAGGACAACAAAAAAGGGCGTTTTAAAATAAGTTAACAGCAAAAGGAGGATCAGAGATAACATCGGTTCATTGCTTGACGAGATCAGTCACCTCACAAACAGAGACATAGACGAAATGGAGATGTGTAATGCCTCCTTTGGCTCTGTCTTTAATACTGATGATGGGCCCTGGGACCCCCCGGAGCCATGTGTTGGAAAAGCATGGTTGAGGGGATGATAAGCTCCCAGCCAAACCTGACTTTGTTCAAGACTTGCTGCTCCAGCTGGATACACGTAAGTCTAATGGGATTTGTCCCAGGGTACTAAAGAGCTGGCCAATGTCATCACAGGACCTCTCTTAATTTTTCCACAGCCTGGGGAGTCTGGAGAGGTCCCAGTCAACTGGAAGCTGGCAAATATTGTCCCAGTGTGGTGGTGCACTTCTCCCTCTTCTGCGGGCTGTTCTACAACCTTAGGAGCTGCTGGCTAGGCCTCGGTGCCTTGAGTAATGAGGTGGGTGTTAAGCACCCCTTGAGTGTACCAAGGGTGCTTACTTGGCTAAGGCAGAGAACAGCACTGTCCATACTGGAACTCCCATTGACTGGTCAAAACAGGGAAGAAGAATGAAAACAGTTACTCCCTGAAAACCCTGAAATGTTCCTGCCGGACCATAGCCCAAGTGGTAACTGAGTGGAATGATACATTGTTCTTGGAATTTTTGAGAAATTACCAACTCAGGTTGTGGTCGGAATGGAAATTTGCTGATGACTAAAGCCAATTATCTCACAGCCTTATAAACAGTAGTTCTGCAGTGGGACCCTCTTGAGCTCCCCTGGACCACAGCAGGCTGCAACCAGCATCTCACTCAGTGAGCTGCTGCTCAGAGCTCACAAACCACTATGTTTATGATACTAGGGGGAGCATCGTGGAAAGCTGACCACGGGACCTGGGCTGATACCCCTGCTTCTTGAGGCTTAACCCTTTGCCCACTGAGCAATGCAAAGGCATAAGAAATGAACTAGAACTGAACTAGAGGGCAAACTTTTAGTAGGTATACCTTTGCTGTAATATATATTGCAAACTTGAAGCAGTTAGGTTAATTATGTAATTTTATGATTTTTTTAAAAAAAATATTGATTTGCTGCTAAAATCTTATGGATAATATTGAACTGTGAACAGACTTTCTTTTCTCTCTCTCCTTTAGATTTAATCTGTTGTCCAAGTCTGAGACTAGGAATAGATCCAGCTGCACCTAAGCTCTACAAGAGTTTAAAAAGCAGGGGGGTCTATTCTGAACCTCGTGACTCAATGGGAGGATCTCCTTTACCCTTTTATACCTTTGATCTTTATAAACTGTTTCCAACTCTATTCTCACTTGATTTCAATTTGATTTATCTCTGTGCATTTACTCCATGTAATAAGTAATAGAGTGAACCTTGCAATCAAATCTTGTGCGGTTGCATTTCCACAAATTCATATTAAACCTTTTTCACCTAAACTCTTTGATTCTAATTCTTTAAGTGACCTGACCTAACCACTCTTTTCGCAACACCCAATTTTCAAGAAGGATAAGAAGAAAGACCCTGGTAATTACGGATGTGTCAGTCTCACTTCAGTGCCAGGTAAAATTTTGGAGAAGGTTATTCTGAAAATTACTGAAAAACTCCTGAGAGATAACACAAACATTAGTCATAGCCAACACAGGTGCACAAGGATAAAGTCCTGCTGAACCATCTTAATTTCCTTTTAAGAAAAGGTCACCCATCTAGTTGACTAAGGCAAGCTAGTAGATGTGGTTTTGGATTTTGGCAAAGCTTTTGATACTGTCTCTCACAATATTATTCTGGACAAAATGTCCAACACACGGCTAGACAAGTCTGTAATACATGGGATTAGCAATTGCTGACTGGTCAGGCTCAAAGACTTACAGTAAATGGGGTTGCATCAGGCTGGTGGCCAGTCACCTGTGGGGTTGCTAGGTCTCAATTTTAGGGCCAGTGCTCTTTAATGTTTTTTATAAATTATCTGGTTGCAGGAATCAAGTGTACCTTAAGTACGTTTGCTGATGATACTAAACTAGGAGGAGCTGTGGATTTCCTCAATAGTAAGGAGGCCTTACAGAGACATCTGGATAGACCACAGAGCTGGGATAGAGTTAATTTTCTTTTTAGTAGCTGGTACAGTGCTGTTTGGGATTTAGTATGATAATAATGTGAATAATGCACGGATGTTTTAGTTGCTGCTAAGTAATTTTTATACTAAGTCAAGGACTTTTCAAGTTTCCCATGCTCTGCCACTGAGCAGGTGCACAAGAAGTCAGAGGGAGCAGAGCCAGGACAGCTGACCCAATCTAGTCAAAGGGATATTCCATACCATAGGGTGTCATGCTCAGTATATGAGTAGGGCAAGTTGGCTGGGAGCTGCCAATCACTGCGCAGGGACTGGCTGGGCATTGGTCAACGAGTAGTGAGCAATTGCATTGTGCATCACTTCGGGGTTTTTTTCTTCCCTTCGGTTTTATCCCGCAGTTTTATTCCATCAGTGGGTTGGTTGTGGTTTTTTTTCCCCTTGATAAGCTGAACAATAAAAAATGGGTGCTGTGTGCTCTTGCTTTCCCAAAGTGATCTCTGGTCTGAAGGAAGATGCAGATTTCTCAGTCTGAAGGACAAATGGGAAAAATGATGGTTAAGGTGAATGCTCCATTGCAGTTGCAGAGCTGGTGATAGCAAGAAGTTACTCACAGAGTACTTCTTTGCTTCAGCCGAGGACTTCTGTGCCAGAGCATTCATTTTAAGAGTTCCTGGGAAAGGCGGGCTGTGCCCTGATGATAATGCTATTACAACTCCACCCTGGTGGGAGCCTCCAAGGTGCGACTCCCACAGTCAGTGATCACCAGAGCAGGAGAGCATGCAAGCCCGTCCTCTCCCCTGCTTCTCTTCAAGTGAGGCTGGCTGGTCAGCCACAAAGGGTGGCCAGGAAGGTGCCAGGTGCAAACTATTAGAGTGTGTCCAGAGGAGAGTGACCAAGATGGTGAAAGGGGCAGGATAATGGCTTGATGTATGAGGAGCAGCTGAGGTCGCTTGGTTTGTTCAGCTTGGAGAAGGGAAGGCTGAGGGGTGACCCCATCACAGCCTACAACTTCCTCTGGGGGGGCAGTGGAGGGGGAGGTGCTGATCTCCTCTCTCTGGTGACCCCTGATAGGACATGAGGGAATGGAGTGAAGCTGCATCAGGGGAAGTTCAGACTGGACATTAGGAAAAGGTTCTTCACTGAGGGAGTGGTTGGTCGCTGGAACAGGCTCCCCACGGAAGTGGTCATGGCACCAAGGCTGTCAGAGTTCAAGGAGCATTCGGATGATGCTTTTAGTCATATGATTTAGTTTTAGGTAGTCCTGCAAGGAGCAAGGCGTTGGACTTGATCCTTATGGGTCACTTTCAGCTTGAGAAATTCTATGATTCTATGATTTTCTGTTGATTATGTATATGTACTTATATACATAAGCAAACACACATATACACACTCACACACATATATATAATATATATGTATATTAATGACAAGGTATATCAATATTGAAGATGTCCATGAGCCTCTATCCAAATCTGTCAATACTCCTACAGTAGAAATTGAGTCTTTTTTTCTTTTTTTTTTCCTTTTCATATGTGTGCTCAAAGTCTTCAAAGATCAGAATTGAGTCTAATTTGTATTGCAATATCATTCTAACACAGCGGCGGTTCTTTGCTCTACCCTTAACATAATTTCTTTTCCTTCATATACATGTGTGAGGAGGTCTTGAGGAGTTTAAAAACTCTACTTCTTTTTTTTCTTTTCTTTTCTTTTTCTTTCCTGTGGGTGGTCCTCATAAAGGAGTAAATCTGGAAAGAATTATTAGATTGCCTTAATCTGTTTAATTCTATAATTCCTAGGGATTAGAGACACCATATAAATATCTGGACAGAGAGCAAGAAATTCTTAAAACTGAAAGTCCTCTCAATGGTAAACCTTGTCCTATTCTGGCATGGATGACATAATTAAATAATGCAAAGCATAATGGTAGGTCTATTCTGGCTCCACCAACCTCCAAAAAATTTTAAACATCAGCTTCACTGAATCAAGGTGGAAAAGAATGTAAACATGCTGTCTGAGCTGGGGAAAAAGCTCTTGCAATAGTTACAGCTTCACCAGTTATAGTGAGTAGGCTTTGGTCCAGGCATTGAATATGTGTCCATGCAGGACCAAAAAAAAGGCAACTATTAAAACTACATTGAAGATAACTCTACTCTGGTTTTACAACACAGTGTTTTTCGGTAGAGCAAACTGGTATACTGTTGTGAGGTCAACTGATTTTCAGATTATCTTCTGTAAGACAAGCATTGTGTGTGTATGAAGGGTGAGGAGATGATGAGGTTAGTCCTGGTAGATTGGATAGTGTACTGGGAAGGAAGAAAGGCTTTATGGATTCTGGTTAGTGTAAGGGAGTTGAAATCTAAGAAGTTACAGTAGAAAACAATCCCTAGGAATCTGGCCTTTGTTTATTTTGCTGCTTATGAAACTAGCTGCTCTTCTCAATATATGTAAGGCATGCTCACAAGCTAGAACAAGATTTCTGTCTTGTTTTCTCCATATAAAAATGTGCTACTTTTAGTTTATTGAAATATTTTTCATTAAATAGTCATAGCTGCTTACAGATTTGTACCAGAAAAATCAGAATTGTTACTGACATGTTCAAAATCACAGTTAGGCTGGTAACCTAGAAATAACAGCTAGCCACATTTGTCATTTGTGAACCTTGCCTTCAAATTGTCCATTAAGTCCATCCTTCATCAACTTCATCATCTGAGGAATATTAAACAATGCATAATTTAATGCACAGGCAATTGTTTGCATAGAGATCATAAGTCCATTAAAATATATTTAGAAAAGTTTGTAGCAGGTATTGTAAAGGTTATTGCATAGGTTGAAAGTACTATTATCACTGGTATTTCCTTTATAAACTATTATTTTACCTGGTATTTCTCCTTTGAATTCCACTAGATGGAACTCTGACTACCATTCCCACCAATATATGCTTTCAATGTTTTAATGAAAGGTCCTGAATTTATAATTTCCTATCAATAAAACCCTGAAATTGATTTTCATTCTGTACCACTTGTACATTTTATTTGTCAGATTTGAGTGTCATCTTCCTTCCTTGTTTCCTGGAAAATTATAGAGATATTGATAGCAATGAGATTTCCCTGTCCAAACCAATGTTTCCAATCCATTAAAGCAGTATATTTTGATGCTACTTAGACCAAATCTCTAGCATCTTTCATAGTACCTCAGTTAAACATCCCTCTTGTTCCTGGACTTGTTAAGGTAGCCAAGTTTTGTGAGGAACATTATGAAATCTGTAAAGCTAAGGACTCCATCCAAATTCCTGACTATTGAGTTGCACCTTGAGTTGCCTCCGTGACAACTTGTCAAAACCAAATAAAACAAACCCGAAACATAGAATAAAACACTGCTGGTTATTCTGTTTGCCAAGGGGGAGAAAATAATTGGTAGTTATGCGCAACAGAATTTTGAAGGACAATCTGATCACAAAACAGAGAGTGGAATGCTCTTGGACTTGTGAAAAAAAGTATCTACAAAGCTACAAGGTGCACTCATCCAGCAGCGCAGAATTATGTTTGTAGTCACTTTCATTACAGGCACACTATTTAAAAACATTTTGAGACAACGTTGTACACTTTGATCGTGATCTTTCTAATGAAAATGCATGCAGTCCTAAATCCAGATAGAACATAGGTTTGTAAAGCTTGAGGAGGAATCAGGCCTTTGAAAAAGATAGGCTGGCAGAGCTGGCCACCCTGAAGTGAAGTGAAAGTAGCAGTAAGCAGCTTGAAAGATGCCATATTTTTAAAATAAGATGTGATGTGTATGTGATAAAGTAATGATTTCTGGCAACTCAAGTCAGGAAATTCTTTATAATTTCTGCAGTTTTCATGAGGGTGTAAAGTTAATAGAACTAAAAGCCATAGAGATAAGTAATTCAGCACACAGATCAACATATCAAGATGATGAAAAGGTTAGGAACAAAAGGTAACTAAAGGAAACATCAAGTCTTGTAGTATTGCTGATCTACAATTACATAAAATAGTTTAACAACTTTTTGACTGCTATAGGAGCTTTTCAGCTATTCAGCTTATTCACTGACTTATCTGCAGGTTCTACTTTCAAGTTAAAGTACCCCTAAAATATCACTGAGACATCATGTTCCAAATATTGGACTGTGTCCTTTGTCAAGATATTCAAGTAAAATTCAGTCGCTCAGTTCCTGAGAAATTTTAAAATGTGTTTCTGCTCCAGGCTGGAACATTCTCCCCGCTCAACCACATTTTTTTTTGCCATAATGAAAAATTCCAGTATTTTTTCATTAAGAAACATCAGCGTGCTTTAGTTTGGAAAGCTTATATATGTTTAGATGCATATAGTGTATGCATATATATATAATATCGTTATATACATTATTTAATATAATTTATTCAGCATGCAGTTAAGTGAAGCAGTAGTTACAATGTGAAAAAAAATAAAGCATTTCTATCAAAAAATCTTTTAACTCGTTTCTAAGACAACCATTAACTGCGGCAGGGAACAATTTAATCAGCAATATTTAACTAGCCTTAGTTAATAGTTAAATTGTAGTTAGAAGGAATAGGAATAGAGGTAGGTAGATTTGATTACTTTTTCCTTCTTTTATTTTTTTTAATAGCCAACATACAACATTTATTTGACACCAAAAAAAAAGAAAAAAAAAATCAGTTTTCTATAAGCCTTCTGAGAAGTGAATTTGTGGATAGTCTGAGCAGGTTATTTGCCAAGAGTTTTCCTGAAACTTGAAACCTGCTTGGAACAACATAAACCCTGCATATAACAAAACTTACATTGTTGGTCTAAGTCTACATGGTTGGATCTCCAGAGGTCCCTTCCAACTTTAACCATTCTGTGCTTCTTAGCCCAATTTAAATGGTAATAGCCAATTTCTCATCATCCTAGAACGCTAAATGCAGGCTGAAAGAAAAACTGTATACCTTAGATGCTTTGCACCTGAATAAAAATGCCTGGGACTTTTGTCTCAGGATTAATTTTTAGGTCAGAATCATTTGGCAACAAGTTTTACACTGGACAGTCTTTGTTCTTCAATGAGAAAAAAGTGCTCATGAGGTACAATGCTTATGAGGTAAGGAAGCAATCTGAATGGGCTATAATTGCTTGTCACAATCTGATATTAATGTCTTCTGGCTAGTTGTGACAAAATCTACAGTAACAGAAACAAACACAATGTCTGAAGTTGGATGAAATTGCTGTTAAAAATGGATTGTCTCTTTTTCCAGGGAGATCTGTGCATGTATGGGGACTGTAGTGTAAGTATAGTTATTTAGCTATTTCCTACTTGTCAAACAACTGCTTTTCCAATGTTTTACCAAAAGAAAAGGGGGAAAGAGCCTCAAATATGCTCTTGAGTCCAAACCACAACACTGCACCAGCTACTAAGAAGAAAAATAACTCTAACCCAGCTGAAACCAGAACAAGTATTTAGAATTCTGATCATAATGTGAAGATTAACAGCACTCTGATCTTATCCCATAATTAATCCAAGTGTGATGGAAAAGGGCATAGGCATCAATTCAAACCAAAAGCACAAACCCACAAGGTAACTTCATAAGTGTAGATCTTTGAATATACTCAAACGTAAATACACTCATTGAACATGTTACAGAATATTATCAGGAAATTTTACAGAGAAACAACATAGGTTGAATTTCATTACTAAAAAGGGCTTAGTTTCTATAGGGTTCTCCAATCTGAAATGCAATACATATCCTTTTATAACAACTCCAGTGTTCTTGATAGATGGTTGGTCTTCAAAGAGTAGAAGGTAGCTTTCAAGGACAGAGTGACACTGTCTCCAGTAACTGAATTTTCAGCATTCCAATGTGCAGTTTAACAAGCATTTAACTATTATGATTTTCTTGATTAAATAGTGCAAAAAGGTGTAATAATAAACACCTCAAATTAAATAGACCTGTTTTCATCCATAAGGATTTCAAAGCACTTTAAAAACACCTTTCTCTCCATGTGAAGCTCAGACCTCTCTGTTATCTATTGCATGCTCTATGAAAAGCATTTTAGTTACACTATGGTTGTTATATTTCAAATGAAATGTTCTTAGTAGTACAACAATCTAAATAGGAAGACAGTTATCATATAGAACTTTTTAAACTTAAAAGAATGGTATTGCATATCTACTCAGTTGTCTCCACCACACTAAAATTAAGACTCATGTGATATACAAGACATGATCTTATGCTGTCAGTATCAGGTATTATTCAAAGGGCAGCCTCTGTAGAAAACTGTGTTTCTTAACACATTCAAGCATTCACTTCTTAGCGGATGGCCCAGAAAAAACACATGATCTTGCTGTAATAGGCCTGTGAAAATCTTCTGTCAATGTATGTGATATCATTTTCTTATATTAAAATGAGTGAGACTACACACATCTCAAATAGTACAATGGCAAACCTGAAAGGAATGAAGGTTTAGCTCTGTGGCCATATTCTGAATATCAGTTATTTTCCCTTTGTAATTGGAAATTGTGCTGGTTTAAAAGTAAACCGGCAGGAGAAATGAACCCAACTCAAAAGAGTTTAGAAGTCAGAACTACAA
>JAVJGI010000050.1:88439443-88463497 GCA_035590275.1 Ibycter americanus | reverse complement strand
GAGGGTATAGAATACACAGTTCCAGTTACACCCACACAGTGATAAACTGGTCCCAGCCACTATAACTAGGACAGAAACAAAAAGTAGAAATGTCCCATTTTCACAGATCAGTATCAGGAGGGAAAGAAACCTTCTAGGTAAGCCACCATTTAATTATAATAAATTCAAAATATGCATTTTTTGTTAAAATGATCTCTGCACCTTTTAAATATATTAACATCACATCAACAAAATGTTAATAAAATTTTTTAATCAAAATTGTTTAAAACAATTTCATGATATTTTATTGCACAGAATATACTTATTAAAAAATTTCAAGTCTAATTACATCCAAACTGGCTTATTAGTTCTCTTTCCAGCTACTGAACTTTTCATAAATAACATTCTGTCAAAATAAAGAAAAAAAAAACCCAAAACCCAGAAACAAACAGAAAAAAATCAGCAAAAGGACCAAGCCTCATGAAGTTCAGCGCAAAATGTGATGAAAGCCAGAAGAGGAGACCATTTCTGAGTGGTTTACTTCTCCTAAAAGAGTTGTTCTTTTCTTTATTTTCAGTGTTTCAGTTTCAGCTGGACATGTTGCTCCTTGTATTTTGAGTGAATATTTGTGGAATATGTGGAGTTTGGTTTACTATGTGTGTGGAAGAGGTTATTTTTAAATAACAGAATGCACAAAATCATCAAAGAGAGTATCATGCCATTACAATGCTGTACTTGAATTAAACCACGAAATATTTTGCTCTTTTATATATGGATGTGTCTGAACAATTTCCAGAAGTGTAGAAGGGATGGGTTTTGTTCAACGGAGCTCACAGTCTTAGACAGAAAAGTTCAAACTGTATGAAATATAAATGTTACAAAACCCAAACTACAATAACTTAATTTTGGTGCAATAATGACAATAAACTGCCCATTTTTTAATAAACTTTTCTATTTTTTCTGCACAGTGTTGAAAAAACACAGATTATAAAAAATTATCAAAGCCACTCTTTGGAAACAGCATAAAAGTTAAAACTAAAAAAAATGTTACTAGGAATTTTTGTGATGAACAAAACCAAAGAGAAGATTTTAGAAAAATTTTCATGTATGGAAATTTTAGATACTTGGTGTAAAATTTGACAAAGCCATATTTGGCATAGAAATTGGTCTTTGAGACCACTGTTTTATTGATTTCAGGCTGTCTGCAAGGGATATGTTTGAAATTATTCAAATACTGTCTTTGAGTACTCTACCTGAAATGAGAAAGAGGGAGGCTAAGAAGAAAAGGGAATACTTAAACAGAGTCTGAAGTACTTAGATCACAGTTATGAACAGAAGTATAAGGTAAGATGTCTTAATAAATTTGTGATTCAATAACATGCCACATAGTTAAAGCTATTCTACCTGATGTGTTACTAAAATCAATTTAAAAGGAAAGATTGTTTTTAATTTTTTTCATCAGGGAAAATTAAACCAAGAAAGAAAAAAGCAAAGTTTCTCGAATAAAACAAGTATTATTTCATGTTCTTCAAAACATTTGTGACCTCTTGAGACAACCCACTGAAAGGTTCTTACTCTGAATCTGTCAGCTAGGTAGGATCTCTTCAGAGGGATACAAATTTTGATGGTCTGATCTCTCCTTTTTGCCCATTCTGGTCAGATGAATGGTACTCACAGGCAGATGTGCTCAAGTGTGCACACAAGGAAACAGCAAACGGAGTCTACAGCCCAAAGAAAGGTACATCTGGTCATACCTTGTTAAATGAATGCATGCTTGTTTGTCTACAATTGTTTACGATTCATGCTTGTTTATGACATGCTTGTTTTTATAGCCTTGGGTCTGCTACTGCCTTGTGAAACGCCAATCACTTTTTCCTTTTTGCCAGGTGTACAAGAAAAGTTGCAAGTTTGGGCAGCTACCTGAAGTGACTATATTTGGCTGTCAAACTAACACAAAAGCATTTTGGTTTGCCTTTAAAATGCTTCTAAAACCATACAGTATATTGTTTGAAAGACACACCTTAGAATCCAGAATCCAGCTGATCAACGTAACTGTTGCTGGGTCTGATAATAACATTTCCCCCCCTTTTAAAAACAGGCATAGATTAAAATTATGGAAAAATAATCAAAATGTAGGAGTTACAGATATTACTTAAATTATGCCTAGGTGAGAATAGAAGCATAATTTTTCTCATGCCATGGATTTTCTTCTTACAAAACTGAAAAATCTGAGGTAAGACAGTTAATATTTCTGTATGTGCCAAATGTAAGGAATTAAAAAAAAAAAAATAAAAATCTAACCTAAACTATGCTTTGCTGAATTTAAATCCTTGTACTTGCAACAGGCAGGGAAAATGAACAATACATTTTTTTCAAACATGTTAGGAGAAGAAAAGTTGACAGGACCTACAGAGTAACAGGAAATCATCCAAGATGATAAAAGAAAATAGTTTGTATCTATGTTCATTTTAAAGTAGCTTGGAAAATTCCACCATTGGATCTATTCTTAAGAAGAGATAGGTTAGAGATCAGTTTCAAATC
The DNA here is from genome assembly GCA_035590275.1 of Ibycter americanus. Taxonomy (NCBI): domain Eukaryota; kingdom Metazoa; phylum Chordata; class Aves; order Falconiformes; family Falconidae; genus Ibycter; species Ibycter americanus. The sequence goes on along the minus strand of JAVJGI010000050.1, from coordinate 88,460,977 downwards.
AAAAGTGTAACAAAGGTGTTTATAGAACAAAATGACAAATGAACAGGAGACTCAAGAGTTCTAAGAGAAATGAGTCAAGCAAGAGCTGAAACAAAAATTATCCTCAGTGCCAAAGGACTAGAATGTAACAAAACGTAATGACAGTTTTTAAAGGGTGGTGAAGGAAAGTGTTGGAAATTGCAAATCCCTGAGTGTGACATTCAGGCAACATTAGAAAATCTTCTAAAGGATGCAAAGTCAGTACTAGTATGCGATTTATTGTTAATTTAAAAAAAAAAAAAAATCAGGTATATTATATAACTCAAAAAAATCAACAAGGGAAGAAGTGTCGCACAAATAATGTACTATTTCAAAGCAGTCTGTGTGCTCATGGCAGAGAACATCCCATTGAGAGTCTAACAGGTACTCAAAAAGGCACTTAAACATTACAGAAAGATGACACAATCTTCAGCAATTGCATCATAAAATGAAGAAAAGTTTAATATGGGCAAATGTAAAGTAAGGCATGTTCCCGTATGCATGTATAAATTATCTCAGTTTTGAACTTACTCCGAGAATGGAGTACGAGTTGGCTGTCATGATTTGTGATAGAAGCCTTGAGGCTGAAGCTTATATGACAGCTCTATTTTCATTAACTCTGAACCTCCGCTCCCAAAAATCGACTGATAGTAATTGCTAGAAAACCAATAGAGGAAAAAAAGGAAATGAGGTTTTATGCCATAATATAAATTCATGCTGCATTTGCTCTTTGGATACTGCAGGAATACTTTTGGTTTCCAAATTTATGTCTGTGAAAATAGTACAGAAAAAGATGTCAAGGAAAATCAAAGCCATAGAATGTGTCCTTTGCAAGAAATGAAAAAAAAAAACAACAACGAACAAACAAAAAAAACCCAAACAGAAAACAAACCACCAAATCCTTAGGTTTTTCAGTCTATGAAAATAGACAAGTGATTGTGGCTATGCTAGAGGCCTGTAAAATCAAAAGAAACACAGAGAAAGTAATAGGGACAGCTGTTTATTTTCTCTTCTTGTACAAGAACTAGAGACTCTCCAATCAAAGTAGCAGGTGGCGTCCTCTAAACAGATAAAATGCATATCTGAGTTGTGGAATTCTTTGCCAGAATGTTTTAAATGCCAGAAGTTGCCAGAGCTTTGGAAAACATTCAAACAAATACAGTTGGAGGGATATTCCTTCCAATTATTAATTACAAAACCATCATGTCTAGTTTGGGAAAAGTCAGAGTCACAAATCACAGGAGCCTGGGGCTAGAGCTAAAGCTTTTTGTTCTTCAGTGATTAGACATTATCATGCTAAGTGGACCCGAGTCTGACCTGGGACAGAAATTTTTATGTTCAATTATATGTAGACTGTATTAGGAAGAGATAAAGCTTGTTAATTTGTATCGCACTGAAACACGGAGTAGGAATTTTACCAGGTTTTATGTGCAGAATGTGCTTTTGCTTACAGCAATCCAAGAAGGCAGGGAGGACAGGTTGATCACCTCCGTGCCTGGTTTAAGAGTGAGCCCTGACCAGAGCCACAGCCACAGCACTGCCCTCTGGCATCACGCGAGTGCTGGCAAACCTGCCTCCTGTCTGAGCTATGGCGGGACACAAAATAAATCTATTGATGGCTTTTGGAAGAAAAAGTAACCTTGAAGTGCCAATTAGCAGAACTAACTTTGTCTGTATAACGCTGAAAAGCCTCAGTTGGTTTAGTTAAATGCTTAAATGGCACCTTCGTATGGGCCATATGTTGAAAGCAGAATTTCTTATTGAAAAGTCGCCACACGACTGAGAAATGAGACAACTATTTCCATGCCATTATCAGTGGAGAAAGAGAAAGGTTATAGTTTCTGAATGGAACTGAATAATCTGTCAGAAAATCCTTTCTGGGTTCTTTAAATAAACATTATTCTGTTATGAAAGACCATTGTGGTTTAATGAGAAAATATATTTTGTTACCTTTGTGGACTTAGAAGAATTAAATTAAGACTGGTGGGAGTTTTCATCTACTAAAATCTGACTGAAAGAAATAGTACTCAGCAGAAGTTACATGACTTTTTAAAACAGAGCAAGTGCCATACACAGGGTGAACTCGGTTGTTGGTGACAATTAACCCCACCTGTCTTTAGCCTCTTTGAGTATAAACCACACCAAAAAAAAAATAGTGTCTGTCTGTGTTTGAGAGAAGACTTTTTACCTTTCTGCCGTTCGCAATTAACTGCATCCACACTGTCTACAAACACATCTGTTTTAAATCGATACGCACTCTGAAATTAATAACCCCCAAAGTCTGGGAACACAGATCTCAGATGAAGTCAGAAGTTCCATTTGGATCCATTTAGTCAATTATTGTAGCTTACTAGAACCTACACACTTGATGAGATGGCTTTCTATTGGGCTGTATGTTTAACAGCACTTTTAAAAAGTTTTGCGACCTAAACAGATTTCAAATGGAAGTGTTGGTCTGTGCATTGTTGAAGGTCATGGACTATATGTAGAAACTGACTTGTAGATGAGATCCCCTTGGTTTCAGGTGGGGCTCACTAGAGGAGGAATGTATGTGCCTGTATGCATGTGTAAGGGTGGGAACGGGAGCCCAGGTCTCCAATATTCGCCATACGTTTCTGAAGGTGGCAGCATATTGATGACATGGGGTGCGTGGAGTTGTGTGGAACAGTATTGGTCAAGGTTAAGTCTCAGAATCAGTAGCTGAGAATATAATAATTTCCAAGCTGGGTGATTCTACTGTAAATTACAAATAGTGCCATTTACAAGCAGAGGTTTACAGAAAGTTATGAAGCAAGATAGTATTACCTTTTACCTCTTTTCTTCCCCCTTCTTTTTTGTAACATTTCTAGTCCTCATTTCAAGACAGATGGACAAATTATTGGACACTTGTAACTAGAATAGCTGTTGAAAATTCAGCAAAAAAAAAGTGTCAGCACATGTTGCCTGGGTCTTGATAGTAGTTTCTTGCCACCTAACACTTGCCATACCTATAATGAGGTAATTCTCAAATCCTAGTCACTGTTCACAGTTATTGACGTTCTCATAGAAATTTATGTCTGTGAAGAGGTTAGAACAAGGACTACAATCCACTTACTGGTAAGTACTCTTTATGTACATCATGAGAGAATTTTTCCTGAACAACTATATTTTGATGCTTGTTCATGTTAGGCCTTGCCCTAAGTCATTTTTGTTTGGAGAAAATCAAGAAGACCAAGAACTGTTCTTCCATTATTGCAAGGCTTTTCTGTGGACTTTTCAAGAGCTACTTAAGCAAAAACTGCTACATAAAGAGCCTGAAGTTTAAGCTCATACAGATCATATAGATGGATATGAATTCAGATTAATAAGGTTTCAAATAAGGTTTGGGGAAGGGTGCATACATGTGAAGAAGGAAGAGTAGGGAACAAAGGTAGGTTTATTCAAGGTGATGTCAGGAAGCTCTGCACCCATGGTAACAGGTTTTTCATTGTGTAACTTCTTAGTACCAGACTTGCAAATGCTGCCATTTGCCAAGTCCATTCAGTTGGTTTCCTCATTCATAAAAAGAGGAGGACAATACTGGAAGTTCCCATACACACAGTACTGTACTTTGCACTGATTAACTGAGACACAGGGTCTTACATTCAAGCTGTTAATTCTTCATTTGTGGAATTAATATGATTTTATTCAACATACTGCATTCTAAGGCCTTCACTCTTGTGATGTATTCATGTGTCTGTGGTACATTCAGATAAATCAGGCACAGGATCTCTTGGTAGTTTATATAACATGCAGCCTCAGAGGGTAAGCTGAAATATTTACTGATAATGTCTTAAAAGGCAACCATTCACCGTAGGAATGGCTGAACCCTGCAATCCTTACAGCTTTTGGTGGTATCTCTGCCTCTCTTTTGATCAGGAAAAGCAAAGCAATATTTCTTGATCTTGTGATAAAGAAAAAAAAAGAAAGAAAAAAAAAAAGAAGAGGTTATAAAATGTCATTTTGGTGAAAAACCTTTTCTTAATCTTTCTCACTTGCTTTCAAAAACATTGGTATATGTACTAATTTCCCTGCTAATATTATTTAGTCCGAAAGCATGCGGTGAATTTTGAGTGTTATGCCAAATTTAAAGGAAAGCAAAATGGGCAAAACACAGTTTATGGACTTGGAAGTGAAGCATGCAGTTTCCCAATGACTTGGCTGGTACCCCGTTTCCAGTTCAGAAATTTGCAGTTTGAAATCTTAGTAGTGAAAGATTCTGAATATAAGATACAAATAAGAAAAGAAATCACGGTGATTGCGGCAATTGCTATAGGCAGTGGTACATGAATTTCCCAGCAGCAGTGACTTAGGTGGAGTTTACATTTAAGCTGAACCTCCACTTCTCCATACTAGCACAGCAGATGAAGAAGCGTGTATGCTTTGCTCCTTAAGGAAGGAATACCTACACCCGGATGGCTTGCCATTTTTATAAATGTTGGCTTGTAGACCTTTCTGTTGAAAGTGCTGGAAAGGTATTCAAGGGGTTTTGAGATTGAATTTCTTTCACCAAGAGTGCCTGAAGTTGAACTGTGACTGCTCCTGCAAGCTATATAGATCATTGAAAAGTCTTAATTCTTCCAGTTAATTCACAGAAGGTTTAAGTTGCCTTCTTGCAAAGTATTGAGAATCAGTATTAAAGGTGTCTGTGCCTGTCAGAACCTCAGTGTGACACAATGTAAGGCTTTGGTAAAGAATCAGAAGAGGTTTGGAACAATCCTATTCCTTTATTCCTGTGGTAATTTAAGACTTAGCATGTGCTAATTTTACCTCATTCCATAATTTCGTTATTCCTTTCCTTATATAATATTTTGGTCATAATTTAGTCTTGTTTCATTCATATTTATTCTTTTTTGACCCCAAATCCCCTGCATCTCTCCAGTGTTATAATTTTTCCTACAGATACTATCATAGGATTATTTCCATCTGTAGAATCTGAGATGCTAAATCCCTAAACTCTCCCTACACATTGTATAACTCAAAGTTAATGACTTTGCCTGTAGACTTTAACAACGTCACAATTATCGGATAATTCCAATAGAATTTTAATGGGAAATAGTCAAACACACCAATATTGGAAGTAGAGTGATAGAATCTGAAATTTGTGGTTGATCCTTACAGTGTGTCAGTAACGAGTTAGATTAAAATCCAGGTCCTGCTTCGAACTCTAATGAATGCAGTTCCGAATCTCAATTTTATACTTCTGTGTTATCTCTGGACATAAAATATTGTTGTCATGAACTAATGTTTTTATATGCATAAACCACAGCACTGATTTTAACTGGCTTTCTTAAAAGTCTGTTTGGGCATAATTTTGTTTTAAGATGTGATAAAAAGACCTTATTTAGACATCTCAGGCGAACAATCAACAATGGATGTGTCAAAGTAAGTAATTTGTCGGGGTTTTTTTAAATAACTATGGTCTCAAGCTGCCACTTTCTCTGTATGTATATGCATGTGCTAACTTCTTAATAAATCCTGTTAGAGCATTTCATATTTGGAAAATTCCTTCTAAACTAATTAAAAAATAAAAAATTAAGGCTAAACATTTTAATTTTTCCTATATGAGTAAAAAATTTTTTATCCTAGGAATGTAAGTTATTGTGAAATATTGGGAAACATTAATTTTCCGTAAGTCCCAGACTCATAATTTCTCTGAAATAATCTGGTGCTAATAGAAGCACAAAACATATTACAAAGTAATTATTGTTGGAACTATTAAGAGGTGCTTTGTGATTTCCTCTTTAAAGACTGGTGTCCTGCTCCATACAGGAACGCAGGGAACTGCAGTCCTTGTGACTTTAGGTAGGTCTAGTGAATGGTCTCGCTGGTGACAGACTGACAGTCTTCCTTGTCACATGAAAATGCACAAAATGTCATGTACAGCCTGACTGTTAATGTGGGTTTATTCCTTATATGAGAAAAGAACACCACGCTTACCTCAATGAGTCTCCACTAGCTTTAGCTAACTGTGTGAAACAAACATAGAATTTAGCAATTCCACAGTTTCTTTATATCACTTTATTCACTAAATAGATACACGCACACAATTAGTGTAATAAAGAGAGAGAGAGAGAAATGGTGACTAGACTACCAGGGTAGTTCCTGAAGTCAAGTTTTCAGCTGCTGTGGAGAGGTGATGTACACCCTAGATGCAGCATCTGGATAGTCAGTATTATTTCCCTATAAATAATCCTCAGACTAAAAACTACTAACACATATGCCTGGATACTAAACAGATTTTATTTTGTGGATACATTATTCAATCGACTCCTGGAAACATTGCTCGGTGGAATACCTGACACCAGATTCATTTTGGACCACTTGCCCAGAAATAATAGATAGATGTGAGCCGACATATATGTACCAGCGAGTAGTTTATTGCCATTAAATATTTGAGCCACTTCAGCACAAAGCTTAGGACCAAGAATCTCTCCCCTGAAGTCAGTATACTATGACAGAACTTATGAAAGCTTATGGTTTGCTTTGCTTTGATGGGATACAGAACAAGTGAATAGGGAGGGGTTTTGCAACCCAGGATTTGTTTTCTGTTCTGTTTGAAATACAAGCTTACTCTCCTGAGTTCTCAGATTTAAAAAAAATGCATGAATGAACAATATGAGGTAGCCTAGTTACTTTTTAAGAACTTAAATTCAGATTAATATGGCCTTTAAATAAGTGTTGCTGAAAGACAGAATTATTTTCTTTCCAGAGTCACAATATCAAAACACGTTCTGTATGTTTTTCTTGTGTGCCTTTAAATTTTTTCAAAGAAAGACATTTCATTTAAATTTTAAAATAAATCCTTTTGAATGCTGACATAGAAAAGGCCTGGAGTTTAGTCTTCCTCCCACTGAAATCACTGAAGAATTTAGTTCATGGAAGCTGTTTTGCACACTATTTTCCTAGAAATATATGAACCGCCACCTAGGTTAACACTAAAATCTGTCCAGAACAAGTAGACAGAACCAGAAGGTGCAAAAATCATCCACCAGGAAGATATAAGATACTTTTTTTTTTTTTATTCAAATAGTTAAGGCTGAATTAAACCTCAAAGTTTAATATCTTCTGCAAAGTATTTGTTTTTCTGACAGCTTTGTATACTCTGACCTCCATATTTATGCCCAATTCCATTTTCACTCTTGTTAAATTTTTAGCGTCAAATATTTTCTGCAGAACTTAGCTCTTTTTGAGACTTCTGCTGAAATGAAAACTCTTTCAGGTACTTTCTGCAGTCATTTTGGACAGAAGCCACAAAGCGTCCCTTTTCCCGTATATTCCCATTTCCCATAAAATGGGAAATTCTCAACAAAATCTAATATGTTGTTTCACATGAGAACTGGAACACGATTCACTATTAGAACTGCCTGTCCCCCTAGTAAGCTGGTGGTACATCATTCCTGAGTTCATGCTGTGCAACTGAAAGTTAGAAGAGGCCAAAAACTTGAGAAAATTTGTATGGTTTAAGGCAAAGAATTTACTGCTGACATTGACTTTTATGATTTAGTGGTTATAAATAAGAGGAACACAAACAACCGCCCTGCTACTGAGACTATTATTACAAGAGGGCTATTCTTGCCTTCCTCTAAGCTGAGTGTCCTGCTATGCTGAAAGCATATAAGAACTGAAAAATCATTGTGTTTTTTCTGATTTCTAAACCACCCTTCTCTTCATCATAGCTAAAAGAAAATACTGCCTTGGCATCTGCAAATTATTTTGGGAAAAGATTGTAACAGTAGTTTACCCTGAGTCTGGATGCTACGGTATCATTTGTAATTTTCTGCATGGTCTTGATATCTTGCAGCATAAAATATTATCTTGTAATGCATTTTCTGTCTTAATTTCTGTGAATGCACTAAATGGACTAATATACAGTGTAAGAATAACATGATCAAGCGCTCCAGTTAATTTACTTTAATCTTTAATGTACTTAGTAAAAAAAATCCTATGATCTCTGCAGATTTACTGTGGATCTTTTTCCTTCTTGATGGATATGCAGTTCCTACAGAGAAGTTTTCTGTTAGGTTGAGGATAATTTAAACATCTGTAGGTTGCGGAGGTTGTATGGAAGTATTAATCAGTGCTAGATGCTGATAATGTGGAACAGCTATTACTTGCATTTGGAATTATTTCTATCTTTTGCCAATATATCCAGTTTTCATTATGGCTTCCATATTTTGAATGCCAATGAGAGTTATATACTTCCAAGCAGTTAGCAGAAACCCTGTCACTAGCTTAGTATAAAATGCAGATGCTTTCTGTTCAAAAATGTGTTTACCATTCAGGATAAAATTCATCATCTCGCATGGGGCCCACAAAGCCTCTCTCTTGTCCTTCTAAACCACAAACTAAAGTCTTACATCATGCTTCAAATGGTGTATGTGTCCTTGTGGGGAGCCTGTGTGCTGGGATGAATTTCACCAGCATGAATAGCAAGGGACGATACGGCCACACCAACAGTAATAACTGCTGCCTGCGGCCCAAATGAGTACATGGAACAGCCCATGAGCAAAATTGGTTAACCCCTTCTCCTTTGAACACAGTTGTGCTCTGCAAACAGACTTAAAATAGTCAGCTTTGAACTCGTCACTAAGGTTTTACATGCTCAGTTTTATAAGATGCGTGTAACTCTAAATACCTGCACCTTTCCCGTTTGACTTGAAAGCCACACTGGGTGGGTTTGTTTTCACTGTTGTAGATTCACGCAGCTGTCCACCAGAGAAAACAGAAGTTGTGCCAGAAAAAAGTTGCCCTGTTGGTCTGCCACCCACTTTGTCTAGGGGATCATCAGTTCTGAGTATAATTGGTCTTAATTTTGGAGAAGCAGGTAGTCTTTTACGTATTGTGGGTCTAGATTATCTTATTTCTTGTAATTAGGGATTGAGATTTAGAACTGCCTGGGAATCCGTTGACAGCTCTAAGATTGGGAGGCAGGTCAAAGGAATATTGTGTTGGAGGTTCCACTTTTGTCTGATTGCTCTTTTTTCTTTTCTTTCCTTTCCTTTCCTTTCCTTTTCTTTTCTTTTCTTTTCTTTTCTTTTCTTTTCTTTTCTTTTCTTTTCTTTTCTTTTCGTTTCGTTTCTTTTCGTTTCTTTTCTTTTTTCTTTTCTTTTCTTCTTCTCTTTTCTTTTCTTTTTTCTTTTTTCTTTTTTCTTTTCTTTTCTTTTCTTTTATTTTATTTTATTTTATTTTTTACTAATGCTGTAGAGCTTTCAGTGAGACTAATTTTTCTTACACTTTTTAAGCCAGAAAAGCTTAGCAAACTAATTTTACTATTGTGCTTGTCCTATCTCATAGCTGTAAAAAATTGACTCTTTTTTTGAGACACTATATCTTCTGAGAGAATGAATGCTTTCAGAATGAATTTTTATTCATATATTGTTAATGGCATGAAACACTGTTGAGGTTCTTAATACTTACATTTTATAATAAAATCATATTTTTATCATTCTCAGTCTTTTGAGGTATATGCAAAAAGTAAAATAATATGACTTTCACCAGGACTTTTTAGTGATTTACTGTTGCTAGTTTTAAGGTGAAGTCTGTTTGTTTGCTGTAGCTGTTCAATGAGCCTAAATGAGGTTAAGGTCAAATAGTTGTGCATTTTTTTTAGTCAGGCTATGGCTGCAGCTGTAGTTCCAATTACTTCTGTTTTGACCTTTATACACATAATCTTTATTTGATCTCATTGATCAACCTGGGATTTTTAAACATTCAGAGATAAAAAAGAAGGACTGAGGTAAACTCGATGAGGGCCATGCAATTCAATTCACATTTCTTGCAAGTCTAAAGAGTTACTGATATAGATGTGTTTCTATAATAGATATGTGTGCTGCTTGAGTTCCACAAGTAATTACTGGATATATAGCATATAAACAACCTATTTTATTTGGGTTGGTCATTGATCTCTCTGATTAATTTTTTTCAAAAGGTATGTCTTGTATTGGACACCCAGATATGCACATGGATACCTGTGAAAGGTTGTTTTTTGTAGGAGCTGGTTTTGGCTCGACACTTTAAACATCAAGTCAATTATCAAACAAAACAAATCCCACACGTTCCCTCCCTTAAAAGCATGTAAATATGCATTTTATGGTTTTGGTTGCCTAATGTCTATGTTTGGGCAGAAAGTGCACATACAGTGCACTGAGCCAAAGAGCTTTAGGGAATGCCACTCTCACCTAAATATATCGATGACTTTTCTTCACCAAACAGCTCTTCAAATGTAGAATACCGTTTATTTTTCCTAACTATAGAATTTTTTGGGATTTAAAGATTGTGTACATATATAGCAAAGTCTTACTGATGTAAAATCTTTATTCTTTTCACTTCTTTCCCATTTCATGTTAAAATAATTCTGGAATAGTCTAGATAATGACTGTTTCTAAATAGGTGCTTGGTTCTAAAGTGCTCTCTGCACCAAGAAGTGTCATTCTACTGCAGATGTTAACACATTTATCTATGAATTCCTAGATAACATATTTTAATGACTGAATGATAGATAACTATCTGTTTCATCACAGCAAGCATTATTATATAAAGCATTGTTTTGGCATATCACAGATAATCTTTTTAAGGAAAGTTTTAGAAAAACTTGGTACCTCAACTGTTGCTTAGCTTTTGAAAAGTGGTTTAAAATAATAAATGTATAAAGATGGCTTACGCTTTCTGAACTAAATTAACAAGTTTAAAATAAAGCAAAGCTTGCCTTTTTGGTTGTTTTCTAATTTGCTCTTCACTCATTAATTCAATGAAATTGGTTTTATTCCATCAGTAGTTAGAAGTAGGATTGAGTTCCTAATCTATACTACCTAAGAGTTTTAAGAGTCTCAATAAGTGTTTGTATTGCCTGACTACAATCACTTGGTTGTTTTGGGCAAGGTACCAGACAGAACAGTCAAAATACTTTTCCTCTGTAAGTATTGCATTTCTTTCAACAGAAATATCAGCACCAGGTAACTGGGATTAATTTTTTAATCTTCTAAAGGGATTGCTTTGATCATTTATCAATTTTGCAACAAGCTTGAGGTTTCTTTTTGGTATGGTTAGGTGTACAATACCCAAATACTGGCCACTGGCCCCTCTTTCGAGAAAGGTACCAGCTAACACAGAGAACCCTAACAGTCTGGCTAAGGGAGAGCACAGATGTGAATACTTCCAGGCTGTTCCCCAGACACAGTTTCTTTCTGCACTTGGCTTTTATAAATAATTGATCTTCCCCATTAGCCAACTCTAAACAAAGAGCTTCATTTTTCTTTAGAATTACTGTTACTCAAAGTTTTGCCCTGTGCACTTGTTTTACTATTGAAGAAAAAACATGTACTTATTTAGTTTTCAAGGTTTTCAAAGAGGAACCTACCATCTTCATGATTTAAAGTTCATACACATAGCTGAAAGAAATAGTTCCAATAGTTCCAATCCAATAGTTAGGAGTTCCAATCAACTTACACCCTCCTGAGTGTTGAGAGCAAATTGAAACACATATATAATGCCTTCAAGCACGGTAAGGAATCTATTACACTGTGATACAATGAGATTAGGAGAGAGAAGAAACTGCATCCAATGTAGCATTATGAATGTATGTATTTTCTTCAAAGATTTTTTGATTGCTTACTCTCTAATTCCTCTTTCCTCTTGTTAGGCTATGTCTGCTTTAATATCTGCCTATGATCTAATGCCAGTAAAAAGGTTATTCAGCTCTTTGTACAATAGGTTATTGTAGGCACAATCCTGGGAGAATAGACTACGGTATTTTGTGTCCTCTGCCTGCTCCTGTATAATGATTTTTTTTTCAATAGGAATCTCTCAAAAAAATATTAATCTTCAACTTTACATCCCAAAATGCCTTTACTATACTACTCATGGTTTGACTAGCACACTTTAGATGTCTACCTTTGATTAGGTTCATTACCTTACGTAAAGTGAATCCCACTTTTTGCTGTTGCATTTTTTCATCTCACAGATGTGCACCGTCAGCTGCTCTTCTGCACAGGGGATCTCTACCACCAGCATCTATTTTGATGCCTCCCAAAGTAGAATATGGTCATTAGGTAGTTATATGCTCTACTTTATCATAAAAAAAGGATAAATATTTATTAGCTGAAAATCACTGAGTGACCTTTTACAAAAATCTGTACGTCTTGGAGCTTCTGCTAACAAAAGACACATTTCAGGTATGCTTGTCATCTCAATCTGTCAGTGTGTCAGAAAAGCACATGGGATTATCCTTCAGAGCTATATATTACTATACAGCTGGTAGATAATTTGAGGGGCAGTATACTATGGCTGCAGAAATTGTGAATTTAGAATTAGGCTGGGCTATTTTGATCGTGATTGGTATATTTGATGGAGTGGCATGAATTTAAGATGCAGAACAATATACTGCAGTTTCTATATTGAACGTGTTTACTATTTGTTTATCATTCTAAAAATAAATACGAGCTTATCAATCAAAATATCTTATTAAGGTTTATACTATTTAAGCTCATGTTCTGACAGTCAAATTACTTTTCTTTAATATTTTTACTGACTCAACATTATCATGGTTTTACTGGTTTTACAAAAAAGATCCAGCAATCAAGAAATAAATCAGCAGCTAAAAAGTTATATTAGGTTGCCAGTTCATCTCCACTTCTTTTGGATTTTAACCTTAATTTTGGGGTCTTTTGCTTCTTCTAGCATGCTGGCCTAATTTCCAGAAGTCTTTTTACATAAATTATTTTAACATAAAAAAAGAAAGAGAAATGGATGAGATCTTGCCAAGATGCTTGGCACTTTCCATCCCATCCCAGCTACAAAACTCTGTGCCTCAGTTTTCTCCACTGTAAACAGACAGTGCTAAACAAGAATAATTGCACAGACAGGTCCTTTAAACTGTGGTGGAAAATGTCACATTAAGCTGGGCGAGAAAGTTGGCAGGCTAAGACACTTTTCAAGCAAATGTGAACTTTTGACTAGTGAAGTTCAGGTTATGTTTATAGTTTATACCATCAAGCACAGAAAATCTACACTGAGAAAAGAGGCCAATTACTATAGAGTTCAGCTCTTGTAAGAAAAAGCTGGCAAAGCTTTAAGGTCATTGCAGCACATGGGGTGAATCCTGAGATACATTTCATTAAGAATCTAGTGCCGCAAACTTTGCAAGCATATTATGAGGCAAAACTGTGAGTGTCTTTTACAAGCTGTGGGTATTTTCAATGTGTTCAGTTTCTGCCGTTGTCTGCACCATTAGTTATGATGCACTCGTACTAACAAAAAATATCATTCTCACCTAAATTTGCCTCAAACGTGTAATATTATTAGTAAATCTGCTGTGAAGTTTCTATTACTGTGTCTGACTTCCAGTCAAAAAGAGGCTGACAGTTTTATAACACAATTACTAACTCCTACATGTATCCATTTATTATGATGATTTTCTACTTATTGCTGCAATGCAGAGATAAATTGTAATTAAAACAGAAATATTACTTGCATATGTCGTAAACGAAGATGTTAATGAGAAACATAAAGTCACTGCTGAATTTTCTGCTGTTTGGAGAATATATAGCTTGCTAAATGTAGAGAGCAGAAATAATGAAATCAGATTAATAGAATCATTTACGTTGGAAAAGACCTTTAAGATCATCAAGTCCAACTGTTAACCCAGGACTGCCAAGCCCACCACTAAACCATGTCCCTAAGCACCTCATCTACATGCTTTTTGAACACTTCCAGAGATGGTGATTCCACCACCTCCCTGCGCAACCTGTTCCAATGCATGACCACCCTTTCAGTGAATAAATTTTTCATAATATCCATTCTAAACATCACCTCGTGCAACTTGAGGCATCTGTTGTCCTATCATGTTACCTGGGAGAAGGGACCTACCCCCACGTGCCTACAGCCTCCTTTCAGATAGTTGTAGAGAGTGATAAGGTCCTCTCTGACCCGCCTTTACTGCAGCCTAAACGACCCCAGTGCCCTCAACTGCTCCTCATCAGACTTGTCCTCCAGACCCTTCACCAGCTTCATTGCTCTTCTCTGGACACGCTCCAGCACCTCGACGTCTTTCCTGTAGTGAGCGGACCAAAACTGAACACAGTGTTCGAGGTGTGACCTCACCAGTGCCGAGTACAGGGGGATGATCATGTCCCTAATCCAATCCTGCTGGTCATGCTATTTCTGATACATGCCATGATGCTGTTGGGCACCTTGGCCACCTGGGCACACTGCTGGCTCGTGCCCAGCCGGCCATCAGCCAGCTCCCCCAGGCCCTTTCCCACCGGCCACCTTCCCAGCCGCTCTGCCCACAGCCTGTAGTGTTGTGTGGGGCTGCTGTGATCCATGGACCGGACCCGGCACTGAGCCCTGTTGAAAATCAGCATGTAACACGATTTTCAGCTTCCTTAAGTAAGTAGTATGATATAAATAGACCTGAAATAACCATTTAATTTTTCTAATATTAGTGTAGCATCTTATTCTGGTTTTATGCTGTTTTTCTAAGTTCTCATTTCTCTGAAAAACATTGTGAATTCTATTAGTAATTTGCTTGCAACAGTATAAAAAGTAAAGGAATCTTCCCTGTCAGGTCCCACTCTGCCATAGAGGGAGGGATGAGTGACTCAGATTCACAGATTCCCCTGGTTGGATTAAAGTGAAATGACACCAAAGGTCCACAAATCCAAAGTCTTTATTCTGGGCTCACACAATAAAGTAGCAATAATACTACTTTGCAATTATCAACAACCATAAGGGTAAGCCTTGCATTTTTTTTGAGAGAGAGAAAAGTATCAAATAAGAGAAGGGAAGGAGACAGAGGAGGGAAAGAAAAGAGAAAGAATTCACCAGTCCTGGATCCAGCTTTGGTCTGGCTAATGCGGGTGTCTGGTTTGAAGAGTTCCCCAAACCTTTGGGGAGCCCCCCATTTGTAGATGGTCCTTCTCCATCCCTGACACACTTCTCTGCTTTTCACGTAAATTAGTTTGCATGCATAGTTTTAGTTTCCAGAACATTAGTCTTCCTCAAAAGGAAGAGGCTCCTTGCATTGAGGGTAAACCTCCCACTACCACTACACAGTTACCGACAGTCCGATGGGCCTCTGCCCACTTGCATTTCAGTTTACTCCCTATGAAGTTACCATATCCTCAAGCAACTGGCTCCATCCTCCTGGTGATCTCTGCAGTTGCTTCACTGTTTGAGACAAACTTCTCAGTACAAACTTCTTAGTTGTTTGTTGGTTTTTTTCGAGCACTACATTCCCTCATTCCACATTGACATACATACAGATGATATGAATAGCTTATGACAACATGGTGATTTGTGTGATAGAGACAATCTTCTTTTCCTTATACTATAAGCATTTGTCCCCTTCTTTGGGATTGTTCATTTCTTCGAAAATGAATTTTATTGAACACTCCAAAATTAATTTTATTGAACACTGTGCTGCAGTAGTGTAAAAATGCAAAACATGTGGTCAGAGGTATCAGCATGGTACTTTTTCTACTGATTTAGTTGCTCAATTTTTAAGATTATTAGGATTTTATTACTTACCTTATTATAAGTTATTATATCAGATTTTTGTCTTAATATGCTGCATAGAATAGACTCATGCTTATGTGTATTTCTTTCAGCTGAGCAGATATAGAAGTCCTTAAAGTTAAAGACTGTGTGCTTGGTGGAAATTGTAATTGATGATCACCCTGAGACATTCCAAAACTCTCCAGTCTTCAAGAAGGACCTCCTTCAAGCATGCACCTAACTTTGACTCTGCATCAACATGTTAACAACAAGTATGGAAACCAAGCTTCATGGGCTTGAATGAAGGAAAGTGAGTAGAGACGTATATAGATGATATTCCTTCTGCACTTCTTTCTTGAACTGTACCATTATTAAAATGAAGCTGTGGAGTTGGTTTGGGCCATCATGATTCTGAACGTGTTGAAAGAAATTTGTATTCCTTTTGAACTTCAGGAAGTGTGATTTTAATGAGTGCAGTAAATTTCTGAAGCTACCTATAATCCTCATATAGAAATATTTATGATCTAACTGAAGCCTATTTTGTTGGTTTAAAAGTAAACCAGCAGGAGAAATGAACCCAACTCAAAGGAGTTTAGAAGTCAGAACTACAATTTAATAGAAAGATCACAATAGGTACACTGATACACAGGAAAATTGGTTTTAGCCCACAAAACGCAGTTGTACAACTCAGCCCCCTGGGGCCTCACAATGGGCAAACTCACTCAGTGAATCACAGGACACCCCGGGCCACTTGGTGGCCCATCAGCAGACACACACGCCACCCTCAACTCTGCCCTCTCAGGTACCCAGCTCATAGCCTGAGGGGTCAGGTGTGTCCTGGGCAACTGCTGCAAACAAAGCATCAGTAACAGTTCACGATGAATGGCAGAGAGGGTATAGAATACACAGTTCCAGTTACACCCACACAGTGATAAACTGGTCCCAGCCACTATAACTAGGACACCTACGCATACTCTTATTTTTTAATCACCCATAGTTGTTATCAGGCTTATATAAAGAATGAAAAACAGATATCAATTTATTTTAAATGGATGTAGCTATCAGGAAAACATACATTTGAAATGCCATTTCTTCAAGGACAGGTTATTCTACTCTAAGTCTTTTCACTGCATTCAATTTGTTTCAGTAGAAGCTTAACAAAACTGAAGAACGGTATTAGTGTAAATCAGTTCTGAAGCAAATGATGATGAAGATGAAGATGACAATGATGATAGCAAGAATCATCAAACATAAAGAGAAATATTGCTTTTTATATCTCCTACTCATATGGAAATAGAGTTTGATAATATAAAATTTAAAAAAGGGATAAAACCCACATAGTCGTATGTATTCCAGAATATAAGCAATAGTTTGCATTGCAAAAAGTTAAGAATTTGTACAGCAATTCTCCATCATCATAGGGACAACGTCTTTCATAAACAAGAGCAACTGTGAGTGAATGAAATGATCATATTTTTTCTTGGTTTTCATCTTTAAGATCCTTATTCTTCTGCTAGTTCAATTATCTTCAGGGTTTTCCATTTTTCTTGTGACTAATATTGTTATATTTTAACGAACAAATTCCTCCAAAAGGCAGTTGTTTCAAATCTTGCAGGGAATAGATATATACTTCTTATGATCCCACAAAAGGCCAACGTTCGGTGAATTTCTTTTCTGCAGGGTGCATACAAAGATGTTGGAAGTTCAAGCCCTCTGACAATATGGTCTTCCCTGTGGATGGAGTGCATTCTTGAAAATCCAAGTCTGGGTTTCTCAGTAGTGCTCTCATGTTCTTGCAAATAAGTGTAAAAGCATTTTTTTCTGAGGCTGACTCTAGGTAGGGATTGGGTTTTTATTTGTTTATTTGTTTTGTTATATTCCTGTAGTCATACCTTTCAGCTATGGGTTTGTCCTGCCAAAAGAACAGACAACGTTTATGCCTACTTATAGGGATTACATCACAAGGCAAAACAAATATCTCAATTACTGAGGCTAATTCATGCCCTATAATTAAAAAAAAAAAGACATTTACAAAAATTCCTTAAAGACTTAAAAACTGAAGTGTTGTAAATGTTATTTTATATGATAACTATGACAATATTTGGATAATATGTTGTTACTGAAAATACTGAAGACTTAGTTGAAGAACATAATAGTCGCTCTTTTTTCAGTCTAAAGATTTATCATTATCACACAGCCATCAACTACATAAGTTTGATTACCATGGAGAGAAAAAAACCACCTTTGAGCCTTGTTTCTTCAGCCCTCCTCCCAAAGCAAAACAAAAACAAGCTATAAAAATATCTCTCTTAAACATGTGAAAATGCAGAGAAACTCTGACAGTTACAAGGTAACTGCTCAGAATTGCAGAAAAGAGTTTAGATGACAAATTCAACATTAATTCTTTCTTAATGTATCTTTCTTATAACAGAAAAATCCCATGTCACCTATTTTCCTAACAATGCATTTTATCTTGCTTATGAAGCACTAGATCACCCATGTCAATAGCCTGCTCATCTCAAAACATAGGAAAGGATTCATTGTCCATATAAAAGTGAACTTGGTCCTAAGAATTCTAAAGCAGTTACACTGAGAAGTCGAAGTCAACAGAGATGTGCTGGACTAAATTTTAAATACACTTGTTTAAACAAAGTACACTTTCAATGGACTTTGATACTTCTATGGGCTTTCAGACACAAAAAGCATGGAGCCAATTCAGCTGTGTAAATGTGATGAAAACAATCCTGTGGGAAACCTCCAACCAAGTATTTACCACCAGTTGTCCTTTTCTAAAAAAAAAAATAAATTTCCCATCATGAATAACAAATGGGTAGATTCAAATAAAAACTGGAGGAAGAGAAATTTTGTCACAGCTAACTGCAATCAAAAAAAATAAATTATTGTGTTCTAAGATGTAACTCTGGTGACCAGAAAAACAGATTTACAGGCATTAAACTAAATTGTAACTGTGACAGAAGGAAAGAAATCATACTAATCTCTTCCAAAACAAAATTACCTTTTTCCAAAATTTTCTTTATTGGTAAGGAGTTAATCTTAACTTGTATATAGTATTTTTAGAAAAATGATCCCATTTATTTCTCCTAATAGAACAATGTATGGAATAATGCCGAGTTTTATGAACTGCTGCGATAACTTTGTGTCTGTTCCAGAAAATTTTCTGTCTATAATAAAAGGTAAATATGTGCTTACATATTAGCTTTCTAGAGGAAGTGTTTCTACATAGTAACAAGTAACATGAACATACATGAGGAAAAAATCCAGAACTTTCTATTGAGAAGAATAGCGCATATAACACTCTAGATGAGCAGTTGTTGTTTGAAAAGAGTGACCTTGAGTAAGCTTGAATCCACACTTATTTTTCAGTATTCTCAATCTCCAGCAAGAGCAATTTGAGAGCACATACTATTCTGCATTTCACTTTTACTGAATTTAGTTTGGCCCATTGATTTCTCCCTGAGTATGGACTAATTGTTTTGCTAATGAAAAAATATCAGAAATAGCACAGTCAGACATTTATCTGAAAAAAAAGTTGTAAAGCATATAATCAAAACTGCATTGGAATTGAATGTGCATTGGTTCAAGGGTTAGGAACTGTAAAGTGATGAAGAAATAGTTGAAAACGAGCCTTTTTTACATTTCTATATATTATTTTCGATTGCAAAACTGTATATTGAACTTTTTTAAGGTTCCATTCTCAAGTAATTTAAGTGACAAGATAATCACTTAATGACAAGATATCTGAAAACAAATAAATGTAACCATACGAATATCTGCTTGAATCATAATAATAAAACCAAAACAAAGTGTACTGATTTTGTTGTGAAATGGAAGGTATGAAATATTTCCTTTCCTCCAACAAAAAATAAATTATGCATTTCCACTATGCATTCTGATCAGCTTATGATTTATATCCCTATTTTTTTTTAAAAAAATAAGATATTTAAATATTTCCAGTGAAATTGGGAGAATTGGCAAAATATTCAGAAACAGAGGAAAAAGACATTACATTTTATTATGTTATTGCTTTTGCTTTGACCAATTTTGAAATCTCAGTCACTGTCTTAGAAAATGAAGGAGAAGACTAAGCTGATTTCCAAGAGATCAAGAGTCTTTGGAAGAGGTATTTAAAAAATTTCTATAGTGGTTTGCCCAATTGGAATGCATCCACTTCTTCATTTTCAATGTAAGCAATATATAAGGCTATAAACATCATGGGAAAATATTTATTATGTAAGCCTTTATATTTCTACAAATGTAATGTGTTACAAACTGATGAGCCTGCTTTTACGTGCCTTTAAGCCGTGGATTAACTCCATATTTAATCTTGTGATTTTTTTAGATATTAGCACTTTTTTTATGTTGACACTATTACTCCTTGTCAATTACGTACTCTTCCAAACCTGTTTTTTTTAGATAAGACTTTAAAAATAGACCTCTTTATTTCAGCCTTACTTATTTAGCCACTTTCCCAACATGCTTTCTTCTTGCCATTCTAAAACAAAAAAAGTAGTTCAAGCTGTGGAACAAATGTGCCATTTATTTATGGAAAGAAGAAAGTGCAAATGACATTTTGCAGCTGATGCATTTTAGTTCATGCTTCAAGGCATCAGCAACTGTTGTGCATGTATTGTAGCTAAGTGCATATTGGGAGTTTTCTACAGACAGAACTGATTTTTCTTTTGCGCTTTATATTTCCTTATTTTAAAATAAGAAAATAAATTCTCGGGCATGCATGTCAAAGAAGTTCTGTATGAATGCAAACACTTATGTCTTTGCATAATATTATCATTTGTATTTAAATGACTTACAGAATTGGAAAGAGGTGAAAGTTTAGACAACATTTATTTGTGAGTATCTCAAAGACCTACTATAATGAAACTGGGAACATTTTCTGCAATATTAGTACTGAATCTCTTCCTTGCCCTTTTTGCATTTTGTTTTTGTTGTCTCGTTTGCAATTGGCATATCGAACCCTTTATCTTCAAGATGTTAATCCTTCAACTAGCACTATTAAGTAAGCTGCTAAGTGTGTAACAGAGAATTATCTGTCTTTTTCATTTAATTTCTGTGTCTGAATATTATCAGGTATTTTTTTGAAATAAACGAAATATCAGGCAGGCAATGATAATTTCATATGAGAATTTCTGGTTTCTTTTTTTCTACTTTTTCTACAAAAATCCGGGATTTTGCCTTTCTACTCTTCTAAAAAGAAAACCTGCAGAACACAAAAAAGTCTGAAAAATCTAACTGACATAAAACTCTGTGTAGATTAAGTTAGAAAAAATAAGATTAAATACTTTCTGATGCTGGTACTTTCCCTCCTTAGAGAGCTAGTGACAGTTTACATAGGAGGAAAATAATTTCCAGCCATAGCTGGTTCTGAAAATTAGACATGAAACGTCCCATTTATTCAGAACAAGATCTATAAAATAACTGCTGATCAGGTACAATAAAAATTTTTTGTCATATTCTGTGTTTTTCCCTTAAACTTCCTCAGTTATCAACCCCTTTACATACCATGAAACTAGACAAAAGAGACTCCTGATTTAATCCCATATGATAAATGCAAAATCCATCTAATAATAGATAGCCGTTAACCATTTAATAGGAAAATGCCAGCCATTGTTTTCTTTCTTTCTGTTTTAAATAAATAGGTTTCATACTTAATAACAAACTTGAAATGTGTTTTCAGTAGAAATACCTGTTCTGAATATTTGAAATCCATTTTTTACTTTCTGCACATCTGCTTTTGCATCCAAACAAAAAACTTAGCCTTTTGTAAAACAAAGATGAGTACTGCCTAATTTTCCTGAAAAACTAATTTTTATTGCATTTTTAATTTCTATTTTTTTACATTTATTATGAAGGTCTTTTTCTTCCAAACATTTTGCGTAGTACAGATGTGCTGGTTTTGGCTGGGACAGAGTTAATTTTCTTCTCAGTAGCTGGTGCGGTGCTGTGTTTTGGATTTAGTATGAGAAA
>JAVJGI010000050.1:88422001-88439343 GCA_035590275.1 Ibycter americanus | reverse complement strand
CCAGGGGATGGCGTGCTCGGTGTATAACCGGGGGGGGGGGGTTGCTGGGGCCAGCCAGTCGCTGCTCGGGGACTGGCTGGGCGAGCAATGTGTTGTGCATCACCTGGTTTTTTCCTTTTGGATTTTATTCCTCTCTCCCTCTCTCTCCTCATTACAATTGTTGGTTTTGTTGTTGTTATTACTATTATTATTTTGCATCTTATTTTAAATTATTAAATTGTTCCTATCTCAAACCATGAATTTTCCCTGTTTCCTGAATCTCTCCCCATCTCTCTGGGCGAGGGGAGTGAGTGAGAACCTGCAGGGTACTTGGTTGCTGGCTGGGGATGAACCACGAGAATAGGGTATCTCTTTTCCAAAAATCCTATAAAGCAGTGGAAAAGCCAGAATCCAGTCTCAAAATCCACAGTGCTATATACAAAATAGTGTATTTATAACCAGGAAAGGACAGTATTTAAATCCATGAGAGGGAAATAAAGGTGTGTAAAGGTTAACTGAAGAAGCAATGGCCAATCTCTAAACTCAGATCAAGACTTATATCTGGGCAATTTGCTGTTAATTGCAGAAGTATTAATATTTATCCTAATGAGAAACCAAGCTTTTGAATCATTCATTTTTAGGGCTGGAATACTGGTCCTAATTGTGAATCTCAATATGATTTCCCAAATCAAACACATCAACAAGCATTATTTAATGAACTCTAATTTATTCCAGTGCAGTCATCTGCTGTGTTGAACACTGTGGGAAGACAGAGACGAAAGAAGGTATGCATTTGATAAGTCACAATATGCCCGAGCAATGTGTTTGGGAACTCTCCAGAAACAACTCAACCTTCTGTACATTCACACTATGTAGGGGAAGGCTTTTGTCAGAATCTCTCCCTGTTTGCCTGCATCAGTGCTGGTATCTCTGGGCTTAACAGCACAATTTTCTCTTTGTTGTAACATTCGGAGTTCTAGTCTTATCCTACACTTGAGAGATGATTTCCTCTAACCTTCATTCATAACAGCACAATTTTCTCTTTGTTATAATATTCAGAATTCTAGTCCTATCCCACATGTGGGAGATGATTTCCTCTAATCTTCATTCAGTAGATGACGACTATTCCCTGTTGCATTTTCACTTACACAGAACATCTGACAGATTTTGGTAAAATTTATTTTATAAACTTCTCTTATAGTATGGGTCTCTGCAGTTAGAAGGAGGAAAAGAAAATGCCTCAATCAAAATAAACAAACATTAATTTTTTTATTCCCTTCTATATGTAATATTCACTTCTGTACATAAAAAACACAGCGAAGTCCTCAACATTCATAGAGTCATAGAATAGTTTGAGTTGAAAAGGACCTTTAAAGGTCTTCTAGTTCAACCCTCCCAGCCATGATCAGGGACATCTTCAACTAGATCAGGTTGCTCAGAGCCCTGTCCAATCTGACCTTGAAAGTTTTCCAGGGATGGGGTATCTACCACCTCTTTGGGCAACCTGTGCCAGTGTTTCACTACCCTCATCATAAAAAATTTCTTCCTTATAACTAGTGGGAATCTACCCTCTTTTAGTTTAAAATCATTACCCCTTGTCCTACCATAACAGACCCTACAAAAAAAGAATCTGTCCCCATCTTTCTTATAACTCCCTTTAAAGTATGGAAGTCTGCCATAAGGTCTCCTCAGAACCTTCTCTAAGCTCATCAGCCCCAACTCTCTCAGCCTTTCTTCAGAGGAGAGGTGCTCTAGCCCTCTGATCATTTTTGCAGCCCTCCTCTGGACCTGCTCCAACAGCTCTATGTCTGTCCTGTGCTGAGGACTCCAGAGATGGATGCAGTATTGCAGGTGGGGTCTCACCAGAGCAGAGTAGATGGGCAGAAGCACCTCCCTGGACCTACTGGCCAGGCTTCTTTTTGTGTGTCCTGGGATACAATTGGCTTTCTGGGCTGTGAGTGCACATTGCTGGCTCATGTCCAGCTTTTCATCCACCGGTACCCCCAAGTCCTCCTCTGCATGTCTGTTCTCAGTCCCTTCATCCCCCAGCCTGTATTGATAACAGGGGTTGTCCCAACGTGGGGTCAGGACCTTGCACTTGGACGTTGGTCCTATTCATATTAAACGCCAAGGGAAAATACTTTTTTGTGAGGTCTGCATAGCAGTTCAGCTTCAGGTGTAGACCAGATCCCTCTTCAGACATTTGAAAATGTCCTGTCCTCCAAAAGAGAGCATTAAATATGGGATTTCTTACTTTTGACAGCCAAGAAAACTTTAGATAGCATTGGAAGTGTGTTCTTTTTTTAAGCTCTCCCATTCGGCTGCTGAAAAATACATTTTTTTAGATAGTCTGATTCATCAAATCAACAACAAAATATTTATATATTTAACCTGGTTCACGCATTCTTTGCCATCTAGAAAGTTTGCCAGCAGGACTATTTATATTCACGCTGTGACTCCTGATTAAAAATGTTGATTTGTATTTTCTACTCTACCAGTCCCACTAAAAATATTACATTTGCTCTCCATTTGGCTTTGCTGCCTACTTTCTGGGTTCTCTTGAGTTTTATTCAACTATTTAAGATATTCTTCATTATCATTTGCTTAATTGTTTCTGTGACGATATTTTTTAATCCAAATACTATGTGACATTAAGTCAAAGACCTTTACAAAATCCAAGTATGTCACACTCACTTTCTTTGTCTTTATCACAGGAATATGTAATCCCATCAAAATATGAAATCAGATTTGCTTGTCAAAACCTACTTTCTAGAAATCTTGTTGGCCAATATTTAAGAATATCTAAATCTTTTATCTATCGTGCATTTTGCACCAAATTTCTTTTTCCTCATAATACACCAGGTAAGACGACTAATATTGAAATCAGATTAAAATAAGGATGTAATAATATAGATCCTTATTCCATCAGCGGTTTACCAGCACTCAGTAGTGATGCTTTAGATGTAATAAAAGAATGTGTTAATTGTACTTCCATTTACAGTTTATTTGCAATGTGTTTCCTTTTCTGAAAGCAAAGAATTAAGTAAGCACAGCTGCTAGGGTAAGCCAAAGCAAAAATGAAATAGCAACAAAGTATTAAGAACTGGAATACCAGGTATCCTTAGAAAACAACAAAAAAGCAGTGACTGAGGAACACTTATGTGCCCTCTTTCAAGCAAGCTGTTTTGTTAGCAGAGACTTAGATCAAAATGAATCCTTATCTGGTAAAGTTACTGCCTTCATGGTCTTTTCTCAAACTGTTCAGTTGAGGAAAACAAACAAAAATGCAATTTCTGCAAAAAAAGTCTGAAAAAAAAAATAGTTTTGCATTTTGAGAAACCAGATGGAGTGACTTGCTTAAAAATTTTGCGAATGTTGATATGCAACCTGCAGATACAGTCTGGTCGGACTGGTGCCACTAGGATTGCACCTGGCCTGCCATCACACCCTTTGTAACCGTGCCTGGCCCATTTTAGTTTTCAGTAAAATACATATTAACCTTCTCCAATAGTTATCATGCTTCGAGGTAAAGTTGGAATGTTCTCCTTCTACAAGTGGACTTTCTTATAAAAATGCTTTTTTCCTTTCTCTTTTATAATCTTAATTTGACAGGAAACACCAGATATGATTTGTGTTATAGTCATTAAATTATAGTATAGTAACAATTTAAAAAAAAAATTTCTCTGAAGTAACTAATTTAAAAGTATCCTAAAGTCAGGACCATAAAATATAGTTGGGTTTGGGTTTTTTTTTTACCAAGAGGCTGTTGAGGCAGTTTTCTGGCAGGCACTATGTATGTCTGCGTGTGCATGCAAGTGTCAAAATGGAAACTATGAAAGAAACTCCATGGTGCCAATACCTGACTGGCTGGGTAGCAGCTCTGCTGGAAAGGACCTCATGGACAGTAGGGCACACCAACTCAGCCATGCATTTTGGCAGCAACGAAGACAAACAACTTCCTGCATTTTATCAACATCAACATCTTCTGTAGATCAAGGGAAGTGGTTATTCCTCTTATCTCACCATTCATTAGACTACATCTGGAATACCATGTCGAGTTTTTGGACCCCCTTTTTTTTTGTCCTACACGTATCTTTGCATACAAGTTGAATCAGATTCAAATAGGCTTGTATTAACAGGGAGTTAGAAATGCAAGATGCAGTGATCAGGCAAGATCAATATCTAGTGGTAAAGAAGACGGGTTATGGTAAGCAAGCAAATTCAGCAAACCTTGAAGAACATTTGGTTCTCATATTGTGATATGTGAGCATGACGGACTGACAAGATGACATACAAAGTTCTTGGTGATGTGCCAGTGTACCAGAAGGTCATGGACAGGGGACGTTGTTTGCAAATAAAGGCAGAAGAGGGAAGTAATATGGGTGGGTTTTGGTTTGGTCACATATTTTGTGTATTAGTCAGCATAGGGATAGACTATGCAGACAGTCCTTGTGTCTGGTTTTGGGGTGGTTTTTTTTCAGTGACGCACTTTTTATCTGGTTATTTGATAACAAAAGCAGTATTTCACAATATATACATATTTTCCTAGTAAATATCCTGCAGGTTGTATGAAGTGGCTAAGAATGGAGATGATATAGTGTACGAAGAACATGCAAAGTTGAGCAACAGCTTCCTAAATTTGGGCGCTTTTTGTCATCTACTACTAGATTACATTTCCTGTTGAAAATACAGATTACATTACTTTGTGATTATTAACTCTTTTTTTCAATTTTAGCTGTTTCTCTCTAGCCACAACATTTTTTTGCTACAGAAATAGCTGAACAGTCACAATAAAATATTTGTGGGTTTTTTTTCTTTTTTTCACAGAAAAATACTGTTTCTTTTTCTTTTATTCTAATACTTTATTTTTGGTATTTGTAATTTTACCTACTCTTTGTGATCATGTTTAATATCACACTAGACTTACAACTTATCATTAAGTCTACTAGTAAAGATTGTCATATGTTTGCAAGAGATTTGGATCCCTTAGCAAAAGTGTAAAGACAAGTAAGGACAGCGTGACACCAGACTCTTGCACATGCAGCCCGTCAAAAGTGTCAGCATGTCATTGCTGGAACTGCAGTGTGGGTTTCATGCTATCGTGCAAAAATATGTGCAGGATAAGAGCTGTAATACTGAATTCCCACCTGCTGGCATGCAGAGGTGGGATGTACAGAAAAAAAAAAAATCAGAAAATGTAAGATGCTAGAAAAACACTTTTCTTTAGCACAAGTTGTTTATAACTTAGTTGCATTTTGCTGTTTCTGAGACAAGTACTTTATTTTGTCTAACTGGACCTCCAAATCCTTCATGCTAATCTTTGATAACTAATGAAAACTACAGCAAAATAAAATTACTGACTTAAAAAATATATTCCCTGATGTGTATATCTGTCAGGGTACACGCAGTGTTTTCCATTTGAGTTACTCTCCAAATACACTTAAATTGAAGAAGAAATAACCTAAAGTATGGCACATTTGGAAGCAGGGCTGGGTTGCTTCATATGAAATAAGATAAAATGGAGATAGTGTTTTTTAGCATTTAGTAATAAGTAATATAAATTAATGTAA
Organism: Ibycter americanus; assembly: GCA_035590275.1. NCBI lineage: Eukaryota > Metazoa > Chordata > Aves > Falconiformes > Falconidae > Ibycter > Ibycter americanus. The sequence goes on along the minus strand of JAVJGI010000050.1, from coordinate 88,433,794 downwards.
TGAGTTAATATAGGGAGCTCATTAGTTCAACAGCCTTCAGTACCGTAAGTGGTTGCTGAGGAAATTGCCATTATTACAGAACAGGTTAATACCTCCACACAGTTTGAGTTCCAGCTTTGTCATCTTTGTTTACCTGCCTGGACTCCAAGTACACAGAATTATCCAGTGGCTGGAAAAAACATCACTAATTAAAAATATTAATCAGATAGGACCACTGAAGATGAATGATAAGAAGACATGAGGGAGTCCAGTTAAGTTAACAATTTCTGTTTGTATCACTGCAAACCAAGAGTTGTGAGGTTAAGTGAGGCATTGCAATGATATATTCACCTAAACTGGATTAGCAGAGCTGACATCTTTCAGTAAAACAAAATATATACCTGTACATGAACTGAATAAACAGCTGTGCAGGCAGAGGTTCTGTGGAAACCAGAGGCTTCATGCCCATGAGCTGAGCTCTGGCGAGTGCTGCAGCTCTTGAGAGAGCAGGCTGGTGCAGTTTTGCATCTGCTGGTTGAATATCCAGTATTTCAGGGTGCTGTTGCATCCTTCCAATATAAAAAAATGGTGTTTTGTGAATGTTCAGAAAGCCATAAAGCCTTGCCTGTCCTTTCCATATAGTTATTCCTAGCTGGCAAAGAATTATGACAGAGGGTGGGAATTGCCTCATTTTCTCAGCATATTTTAAATAATTTTTGCAAAGGTGCCATAGAACATAGCTTATCTTACATATTTGAGAAAAACATCGAAAAGTCAGTTATTTCCTCATTCAGTTCATCCACCTTTTGACTTTTTACAGCAGAGGCAGATTTCCTTTTTGTAAAACATTCTGGAGGTGATCAGACTCTTAGGGCATGAGATAAAGGAATAAAGATATGTTTAGCTTGTGTACAACTGTTGCTTTCTTGTGCCAAGTACTGCCCACTGCCAAATCTTATCTTTAATAAAAAATTAGGTTTATTCTTTTTTTTTTTATTTTAAGCTTAAAGACATACTGTGAGTTTTAAGTTTTATAGAAAGTTCTGCTGTCGTATTGGTTCTGGATCTATATTTCCTGCAAGTACGTCTGACTGAATAAGTACTAAATTATATTAGGTATAATAGGCTTCTTTTTATTTGAACTATTTATGACATTCACCACATTTTAGAAGCTGTAATGAGTTATGCTAGAGAAAGAACAAGAATTTTTGAGCCATTTTGATTCATTTTGCATACTGAGAATAAATGAAAATAAAAAATAACATCAACTTTTGCTATGTAGGTGAAAATTGGTAAATTCATAGCAGTGTCTAACAAAAAGAACTTTACTGAAAATTTACACGAGAACTTTATAAGTTCAAAGCTACTTTTCACTTATTGATATAGTAGGTATTGTGTCCCTTAGGGCATCATGGTTTATTTTACTGTAATGCTACTCATTTTCCCCCTATTGCATGCAGTTATTACTGACATGTCTTTTGTGTTTCAATCAACAGAGATTCCTCTAAGACACTTCCCAGGACCATAAGTGTAACTACAGACAAACACAGTCTTACAGAAACCTCATGTAGATGAAAGCATAGATAGCCTGCCTAAAGTTAAGCCAGTTGGTATTCTCATTTTGTTGTTGTTCACATGTTTTTGTGTTATGCAAATACAACATAAATTTAACCTTTAAATAAAGGGTACTAATGATCCCTTGATATTTTTTAGAGTATAAAATTCTCTGCAGACAACACAATGTATAGGGTTAGTATTTTTACTGTAAAACAAATTTAAGGTATGGGTGCTCCACAGCACTTTCTGCCTCTGAACTAATCTCTCATTTTTGAGGTATTCTTTTTAAACACCATGAGTTTGCTGTATTGAGTGCTAACTTTAGAAAATTCTAATATATTGTACTGCAGAATTAATATTCCATCTTTGTAAAAATGGAAACTTGATATTTCTTAAACCAGTGGGGGAATTCTTAAGCCAACAAAGGTACTCGTTACTTCTGAACTGCTTGCCTGTAAAGAGAAGGAGAAATCCACTACTGGCGTCTATCTTAATCACACAGAGCTTGAGCAAGCAGCTATATGGTGCAGTGGATTTCATTCCAGTAAAGTGTGTGCATTGAGTGCATTTAAAATTTTGTCAATATTGTCAAACGTTTACAGCTCTAAGAAGCAAGAAATTGTTTTAATATGGGTTCACTGAGTGAGCTGGGTGATGCAACTTTTCCTACTGCATCACACCTGGAAATTGTGCAGGGTTGTAGATGAATGAGAGGTTTCTATATTTAGATGTCTATGAATGGGAAATTTTATATGTCTTGCTTGTGATTATATGTTTTGCTTGTGATTAGTTATTTCAATTTTTTTATGTTCTTTTGTCTAAAAAAATACTGCATTGCAGTCTTAGACAGTAAACAATGTGCAAATTATGAAGTTTTATTGTCACCCAGGTCACTGGACTGAATACATATTGTGTATCTATCTGTTCATCATTCAGCTAGTTAATTGACCCCAATGAAGTATAGATTTTACAGATTTAATACTGAAATTTGACAAATATTTTCCTCCTCTTGCAAAATATGGACTACTTATTTTCAGTTATATATTGATTGTTTCCTAATACACACAGCTGCACTGTTTTTGTTGTCCTTGAGATCCATTTCAGTGATACCTTATAGAATTAATTTTCCAGATCTGTTGTATTGTGTGTTTCTTGGACACATACATACTAAGCTCTGCTAAAGTCTCATTTTTTAACTAATGGCGATTTCTTTGACAGTTAAATTACTTTTAATGAGAAATACAGGTGGTTCCTGTTGTCATGAATCCTTTGCTCATTTAATCTGGTCTTCTAAAAAATTATTCTATAGTTCTTATTTCTATTGTAAATCAAGAAAAGACATATTAATGGAAATTGTATTAGTGAGGATGTATTCTGACATCAGCTCATTCTGATGACAAAAGGCAATAAATACACAGACTGTTGAATACCAAATAATTCATAAAAATTTATGAATTTATGAAATTTTTGTAGCCTACTAGTATGCTGCTAATCTCACAGATGGAGAAAGAGATACAAATGGAAGAATCAGCCCAAGTTCACACGGTATTTCTCTTTTTCTTCTTTGCTCTGTGTCTGTTCTATTCTCTGATTTATAGAACAGAAGCTGCTGTGGTAGGTTAAGTCAAGCACTGACAAGCACTGAAGTACAAATTGAACACTGATGTTCATTATGTGAAATATAGTCTCTTTGATGTTGTTAATTAATGAGTGATTATGATTGTTTGCAAGGAATAAATAATTACAACTAACATTAACAACTGATGTCATTATTTATCCCTTTTTATTTCTATATTTAGCCTTATTTATATATTTAGCCCTTGTAGTGCAGCTCATGCAGTCCAGGTTCTGACTGAAGTGCATTTTACCTGATACGAGATCCCAGCCAGCTTTCTATGTTGGCAGTTCATTCATTTCCACTTTCAGTGTAATGAGTATAACTTAGCTATGGAATACAATATTGCCAACTGTGTACTACTACTATACACTGGGTTTGTGCTGAAAGCATTTTGCAACCTGTTCCAAATCTCCTGTCACATCCTGTCTCCAGACAGCCTGCTTGCTTTGCTGCTGCTGTCCTTTTCGTCCTGAGAGTTCAGCTGCCTGCACACCTTGTGTTTTGCTGTTGTGGCTCCTTCCTGAAGTCACGTCACCTACAAAGAGACTGGCAAACAGCTCCTCTTCCTTCACTGAGGCATGAACCCCAGTCTCTAATGCCAGTAAGTTTACATGAAAGGAGTAGGGGAAGGGCAAGTCCCTGCTGAATCCAAGTCTCTGGCCTTGTTCATTCTTCTAGCACCTAACCATGGAATTCATAGCATGCAAAGAGTAACAAATCCCTTTGTAAACCAAATAGTTTCAATATACATCTTCACATAGTGTAAGATTTTGTTGGCTTCAGTATACTGAATATTTGTTTCAGCTTGGTGATTGAGAAAGTGGGACATATTGGGGTTTCTGTTCAATATTATTATTAAATAAAATGAGAATACTTCATGTTAAATTTTCCATTTATCAATGACATAGAAGAATTCATCTCAGCAAGTCTCGTATTTCTTTTTTCTCCACCCACCTACCCACTCTCTACTCCCCACCTCCTTTTTTTCTTTCCTCCTCCATACTCACAAAGATCTTTATAAAATACAGATCTTTTAACTAACGTATCTACTTTGAGGAAAGTAAAACACAAAACTCTCCCAAAACAAATTTTAAAAAGTTGCCATGGATTTTTCTAAGTTCTTTTTAAACCCAAGACCTGTTTACAAGAAGTGCTGAGTAAAAACATCTAGAGATGCAAATGTCTTTTACCTGCATAGATAAGTTCTCTGGCAGTACATTGCCAAAGTACATTAAAAAATGTACTGTTTTGCTAAATCTTAAATGCATCACAGGGATGTTACTGTTCTAGATTATTTTCTTGAAGATTTTTTTGGTTTCATTTGTAGGATCCGAGTGATGGGTAGAGATAAGATATCCTACAAAGAGGATTCTAGGCAAGGATGAGTTTCATACTTTATTGCAGATTCATGTGCCCTAGAAACCTGTGTCTGATCATCCCAGATCTATCAGGTAGAGAGAAACCTCATTCAGAGCAAAAGGAATGAAAATGTCACACGTCTGAAAGCACATTGATAGATTCTGGGGACACAGTAGTTTTTTCCCCAAGACTTTTAATATCTTCTCTCCTTCCCTATCAATTCTCCATCCTGCCTCAGCCGCCCCCACCCCCCCCTCCCAGCCTTTCTCTCTCTTCTCTTTTAGATGGCCTTTGCAGTAGCTTTAGACAGTATCCTAACAAACCTACCGTCTTCTGGTGCAGAACCCCTTTCAAATAACTACCCCAATCAAAAGTTTATGACTAATTTTTACTAATCATACTGACCTGAAAGTAAGTGTAAGTAACTTTATTACTAACAAAGTTAAGATTAGATAATCTATGAGGAAAGGGATATGAATGGAAGGAAAGCAGAATGCGTTGGATTGCTACAATGTTTATTCATTTTCTAAGATTATGAATTGAGTACGTCTTCCATCATAAAGAATATAGTAAAATAGAAGTTTCACACAGATGTATTCTTATAGCTGAATTTTCTAAGGTGGTTAGAGACTTCTTAATAAAAAACAAATTAAGACTGCCAAACTCAGTAGTTTGGGCTTGTGATTAATGCCACAGCAGAGGGATGGGGTAGGTACTGTTCCTTATCAACTTCTCGTGTTACAGGACTGTAATTTACCTGTTTTATAAGAATTGGAAATAATCAAGGACTGGATTTATTCCAAGGGTATTTACCGCACTAGGTCTATTGTCCCCAGAAGGTATCTGCCTATGCAACAGCAATTCTGCCCACCATTGTAATACGGCAGGAGATGAGGACAATGCTGGCTCTGAACTGGAGTTTCAGTTAGATGCATAAAGTTGAGTATGGTTTCTTGGGTCAAGTGGAACTATTTCCAATCTAGAATCCAGTTATCTACATTGCTGCGTCTCTATTTTAGTGACAGTAGCACTACGAGCCTTTCTATAATATTACTGACTTAATGTGAAATAATTGGCATCCAAAGCACTGTGCATTTGTGAAGTGTTTAGTTCCATCTTCTACAACCCCTTTTTCCTCCTCATATGTCCTTCTGTTGAGAACAATACACTTGAAATGGCATGTGGCACTTTAAAAGATCTTTATGAAATTAATTCTGCCTAGGAATGGATCTAGCAGCATAGTCTTGCCTGGTGTGATATATGAGAGGAGTTTTGTGCCCACGGGCTGGGATTTGGATTCTGAATACTAACTGTGATGAGAGTGCCTGGAGTGGTAAAGAGGACACAGGTTACTTTTGGAATATATTTTAAATGTGATTTTTCTGATGCTGTCCGTATGTATGCACACTTTCTTGGAAAGACTGAAAGTTGAGGGTATGAGAACATTAGGTTTTGGTTTAGTATCTGTTATTTTAGTGCTCATGGAAATATTTGCAATAGTTTGTGAATTCATTTTTTGAAGTTGTGCCTTGAAAATAATGCATTGTAATAATTGTAATAGCTTTTGCTGTTAAAAGTATTACCTTTTAAAAATACGGTTTTAATAATGTTTCATATGAGCTTCTGTGTTACATGACCTTACATTCAAGCATGAAAAGAATGCAACGAAAGATTTATATTTGTGTCTAGGAACCCACCAATTACCAGCATCAAATATAGATAAGAGATTTTTATAATTACTGGCTGAAGCATTGCAATTGACTTTTGTGCTATAGAACAATGGTATGAGAAGTTTAGTTGGGAACTGACACTTTACTAGTCCTCTACTCTGCTTTTGCTTCCAAGTAAAGTAATACTTATCTATTATTAGTTAACTGGTTAATTAGTATTAGCGACTGAGATAATATTTTTTGACTGCTGTAACCTCAGGTTGATGACTTCTAACTGCTTGGGATGGCAGAGTAGGATAGAGATGTCTCTGAAGAATGCAGTGAGACAGAAAATAGAGTTCATCTTTGCAGAGTAGACATTCACATCTGAGTCTGTTACCTGTTGTGATATTCAATAGAGGTAAAGTAAATGTAGGCAGTGGAATCTAGGAAAAAATGCTTTGCATCATAAACTGGTTGTCAAAGAGGTGCTGGATGAACCAGATTTTAAAACCACCTTTCTTTAGTGCCTATGACAAGAACACGCAGGGACAGGTTTAGCTGCAGATGTCTGCGTTGTGCATATCTAAAATTAGATTGATGAGGCTCGCTGTCTTGCCGGAGTTGCTTCATATGAGGGATCAGGATGTGACGTGACATGCTGAGTGTCATTGTTCCATGTTGGAAAACTATATCCCAGTAAGTCTACACTGGCATAAGACAGTAATTACCAGTGTGACTTTGGCTGGATACTCATTTTTGTGAAGCTTCAATGTGCGTAACAGACCTCAGTAAAAAGGCTACAGTTTTAATGACATTCTTGAAATGTGGAAGGGTTTATAGTGGAAATGTCAGATTTTTTTTTTTTTTTAATGTCAGGCATCAAAAAGTCACTTTACTATAAGATGGTATAAGAATCAGTGGCTATACAGCACCTTTTGTATAACTTCATATGATTTTTATTTGGCAGAAGACAGAAAAAAATCTTAAGATGATTATTTGGATACTGAGTAGTTTGACTAAGAGTAAATAATTTTCTTGAAGCTAGGCTCTTTATATTTAGTCTGTACATCATTAAGATCCATTCTTTCCATGAAAAACATTTATTTTTAAAGCCTGTGAAGACTTTTACTGAGTGGTTTGTAATGAAATAAACTAAATAATATTGACATGAACGTACATTTCCCTACTTCCTGTGGTATATAGGGGTAAAATAAATGAGGACAGATGCACTTATGTCTATAGTAGGACCTGATATATCAATAGTATGCAACATTTTCTTTAAAAAAGCATTAGGGAAGGTCTTCTCTCTTATTCCTCTATTCCTTTTAGCTCTGGTCTTGCATGTATGTTGAAAAGATGAACAAAATTCAGACCTACTTTCAAACATACATTTATGCAACAATTTCTAACAGCAGTCTTCTAAGCTTTCTGTAGGTTTGCTGGCCAATGAAAGCAAAACTCCTAGTGCTTAGAGAGCTGAGCTTATTACTTGAATGACATCTTGCTATCCTGCTACTGTTTCCTACAAAACACATGGAATCACTTAAGTGTAACCAGAACATAATTTCTAAACACACCTTGCGGATCATAAATAGTGGCTCTATCATGAAATACCAAATATTAGTTGCCAGAATGGTGATAAGGCAATATTTTTCCTGCAGAAACTGAAATGAAACAGCATTCTTGAAAACTGTTTGGAAGAATTACTGCTTTTGGTAACTGCAGGCACACTAAGACAGACAAAAGCTGTGTTGATTTGGTTGCCACAGTTTCTATTGGGGCTGCTTAGTCAGAAGACTTATTTTCTGCCTTCTGTGGAACAATGGCATATGTAAGATTCTGCTAAATGCATAATGGGCTTTATTCTTCCCTCCCAAGTCAGCAAAAAATGGACTTACACATTTTTTTTCCTTCTTACTGGCTGGAGACAACACCAGGTGAGAAGAGTTTTGGGCCAGATCAGCAGATGAGGAAGTCATGATAATTAGGTGTCTTGCTGTGTCCAACGCTGATACAACTGGATTTTTAATTATCCTTTCAGATGTATGCGATCTGTTTTTCAAAGCCTAAAATGGAGAAGCAGGTGAACTATGGGAATTGGTGATATCTGTTTTCTGGCTCTTTCCAGAATATTGCAAGTCTCAGCTTTCCTGTTGACTCAAGTTAATATTTAAACACTATGTCTCTCCCACAAGAATTAGGTTAATGCATTTTATTATTTGACTGTGGTTTACTGGGTAATCCTTTCCAGTTGGAGTCTAACACATTGTGCACATTTTAAAGTGGACAAGTAACTGGTTTAACTGAGTTCATAGCATGTCATGTTTTGAAAGCTATTCCTACTTTGAACTTTATTCTTTGTGTTTAAAAGAAAAATCATGTTACCAGAGTGCACTGTAGTTTGTACACAACATTTGCACGTTTCATAGTGTTGCATACTTCAGTCATTAGTTTTACAGCTGAAACTTTGTGCATTGTTTAATGTTAAAAGTGTGAATGTGGTTAACAAAGAGAGTTTTAGTTCAATGGAAAAACTGCAGCTGCTGGTAAGGCAGTGGTAATTTTGTTTCCAAGGCTATGTGTTCCTTGCGTGCTATCTTCATTACTGACTTCCAATCACAGGTGAAAAGCAGATTTTGTTTATAGACAATCTCTGCATAAAGCAGGAATCCTCAGATTTGTCACAGAAATTCTGGTGGTGTGTCACAGTATTTTCAAAAAGAAGTTATTATGGCATATCGTGTTTGAGGTAGTGGCAGGTGTGAAGTTCCCGTGTGATACGTAAAATTAACGTTAACATTGTTTGCAGCAAACATCATAATTGTACCTTTTGGCTTAGAAAGGGGCAGGAGCTGCACTAGATTATGGTTTTCATTTGTGGGCCTTCTTCCTCAGGAAGAACTGAGCATGCCAGCAGTAACCTTAATGCCAGCAGGTTTAAGTTTAATATATCAAGGTCTATACTGATACTGGAAAATTCTTAGGACTCTGCAGTTTTAAACCAGTGGATTGAATGATCTTTTAAGGTGCTTTTCAGGACCATGTAGACAAGTCCTGGTACTGAGAGATCAAATAGAAGAAAGTGATCAAAAAATAGATCCAAAAAGAAGAAAGATCTTCCTGCCTTCTGAGAAGAATGTTAACACTATAATCCTACTGAACAGAAGACACTTATCAAGAAACCAGATCCATCTTGGTATTTCTTTCTTGGATCTAATTAAAGGATTTTCAGATTTTGTCCGATAGTTTTATAAGGTTCACACATGGTCATTGAATCATTTATTATAATCTTATTTTTGTCAAGAGGGAAGAGAATATAGGGTAATGGGATCAAACAGTGATTTTAGAAACAAGTGTTTGTAGGTTAATCTGCTTTTGTGAAGCAGTTAAGTGAACTCAGGAAGTGCCAATTGCTGCCAAGTTCTAGGCAAACTTGTGTGTCACTGATCATAAACCAGAACTAGCAAAAAAAATAGTTAAGCTAGTTTCCTAGTAACTTAGCAATCATGCTAAGGAGTTGGAAATCCAAAGCCACCTTATATTTACATATCCCTTTCAAGAAGCAGTAGGTTCTCAGTTGTGATTTTCAGCTTCATCTTAAAGTTGATTTCCCTGCTATAAAAGTGATTAGATAGCACCTTTCTGTTAAACAAAATTTATGACGCTGTTTCTGGGAAAATGACTGAAGTTTTCTCAAGAATTATAGGAGGCAGTTGGCTTTATGGGGAACATCTTTGCTAAAGACAGTCCTTAGGCAAAAAAAAGGGAAATGGAAAAAAAACAACCCCAAAGAGTAGTGAGATGTCAGAGAATTTTCAGAAATTGGAGGAAGAGGAGGAAATCTGGGGAAGATGTGATATTTGAAAGCAGGTATTTTGAAGTTCATGGGTAAAATTTGAAGAAGCTGGATAAATGGAATTACCTAGTAAGATTGTCTGAACTTCCTGGGGCTATTTCTGCTCTGCCTTTCTCTTATTCTTGTTATCGTCTCTACTATTTTAACAGTGTCTGGGGAAAACCTTTGCAGTAACAGTTATAATTCTTTGTCTGAATAGTATATTAAGTTACCAGTGAGAACTTTTTCCTACATCTTATTTTCCCTCACGTAAAAATAGATGTAGTCTGGCTAATATTTCATGTCACCAGTTCTTATTTAACTCCTACAAGCCTGCAGCCACTACCATTACATACATGAATGACCACTGCACGAATGCCTCTTGAATCCTATGGTATCCCCATAGCACATTTCATTTGCTTGTTTCAAACACAGCTGGTTATTTCAAAGGTTTCCAGAATAAGCTACTTCAAAGCATATGTCTTTGTTTAGAGGAGGTGCTAAATACTGGCAAGGATAAAGCCACATATATCAAATATGCACCAGATCTCCTACTTAAACTAATTTATATACTGTGAAGTAAAACTTAATCTTCTGGAAAAAATTGCATGAAAGAATTCATGTCAGACATTACTTAAGTATTTGACAAATTTCTCTTACAACAATACTCATTCAATAATTTAAATATATAGTTCTGTAAGGGCTCCAAAATAAAGTTGAGAGTTATTTTTTCTTTATATTTTCTAATATAAGATTCCAAGATGATATGCTAATATTTTTTAAATTCTACAAAGATCTATGTTTACTCTAGGAAATAGACATGAGAGAAACCATTAAGATATCCTCATGAAATTGTAAATTGTCTTCAGTACTGTCTTAGGCAGCATTTATTTCAAGTATACAGAGAAGCTACTCCTTTAATGATTTGAATAGGTGTAAGTAATCCAGAATTAAGTTGTTTCTAGCTTGTATTCAACAAGAATCCTCACAACATCCTTCTGGACAAGTTGTCCAACTGTGAGATGAGCAGGTAGACAGTGTATGGAGTGAAGAACTGGCTGAAGGACAGGGCTCAGAGTGTTGTGGTGAATGGGGCTACATCTGGCTGGTGACCAGTCACTGGTGCTGTTCCTCAGGGCTCAGTTCTAGAGCCAGGCTATGGATCGCCTTGAGATAATTTGATGATCTGAATAAATTTGTAAAAAACATGTGTGAAGTGTGGTTTTTGAAAGTCTTCTGTGTTCATTCACATTTTTTGAGTTTGCACTGCATGGCAAAACTCCACATCTTTGACACTAGCAAAGCGCAGTTAAAGACCAAGCCCTCAGCCTGAAACAGGACATGCCTCTGAACTAAGTGGTTACAAACCTTTCTGAAGTGAGCAATACTTCTTCATTTCCCCATGGATTTGTTTTTTCCTTTGTATTCTTTTTCAGAAATGCCTGAGCTGTTTCCCTTAGAAAAACATAGTAAAACAAAAGAGCCTGAGAACAACAGCATGCCAAAAAGGTGAAGGTCCATCTGGCCCAATACTCTGGTCTCCAAAGTGGCCAACCTGCCTAAAGGAGAGCCCACGAGCAGTGCAGGTCTACTCCTGCCAGGGTCCTGGGGGTGCTCATAAGCCTCAGTGGCGGGGACCGGCCTCCCCTGGGACGCCCAGTGCCCCTGTCTCCTGCCAAGGGCGCAGGGGACGTGTCTCAGCTCAGCCTGGGCCCCTCAGTCCCTGCCTGAGCCATGCTGTAGGTGTGCCCGTGCCTGCCCCTGTCTCCTGGCTGGGCCTGGGCCCTGCCCTG
>JAVJGI010000050.1:88394982-88421901 GCA_035590275.1 Ibycter americanus | reverse complement strand
CAGGCCGTGACCTGGCCCAAGGCACCGCAGGAGCCCTGACAAGTGGTCGCGCTCAGTGCTGCAGAGGAAGGCAAAAAATTCCTTCCTGACCCCAGCGCTGGTAATCGGCTGTTCCCTGAGCATGTGGGCGAGACCTGCCTCCTCGTCCCACGGGCTGGTCATGCCTCCCGGGAGATGCCCAAGCCCTATTCTCCCTCAACCCGGAGCCATTTCAGGGCCTTCTGAGAGCTGGCCAAAGGTCCCTGGCCTGATCAACCTTGGGGGCAAGAATCCTTCCCATGCTTGGCAGAGCACCAGTGGGTGCTCCAAAGCTCTGGGACTCCTGGCAACATCTGTGCATCTTATTTCTTATGGTTGCTGCCACTGGCTCCACAAGGGATGAGGATGGTGAGCTCTGCAGTGCTCCTCAAGAAGGCATTTGCTTTGTCTTGCCACCGCTGTCCAGCTGAAAAAGCCTGATAGCCTTGGAGCACCCCTGAGGGGCTTGTGTCTGCTCCCTGACGGCTGAAGCAGCATTTCCATCCAGCAGGTGGGCTTTAAAGGTGGCCCTGCTGGGAGCTGGCCTTGCAGCAGAGAACCTTCAGCAGCCTTGTCCAGCCTCCAGGCTTCCTTCCTCAGCCCCCACCAAGTAATTCCACCAAGTCCCCAAGGCCTTCCTCTCAGATGTCTTTGGGGTGCCCCCTGGCCAGCTCTGTCAGGGGGACATGGGACGATGCTCCCTTTTATCATTTTCCGGGGCATTGTGACTGCTGCGTTGCTGGGTGGTGGCACTGTGGCAGGGGAGTGACAGGGCACCCTGCAGAATTACTGCTGAAGAGTTTGGGAGCATCAGTTGCCATGGAGTGCTAGGAGGTCAGATAGTATCGGGATGTTCAGGAAGAGATTAGCGGCACTGGTGGCCACAGATCCATTTCCACATATTAGAGGGAAGTATGAGTGCAATAGACTGAAGTTAGTGGCCAGGCTTACATTCTCTCCCTAAATAACATCTACTGTCACTGTCCAAGACAGAACAGAGAGATGAATATCATGTATGTTCTGTCTTGCAAATGATTCTGTTAGAGACATGATTTAGCCAATGAGGCAGCTAAGTTCTGGGTATCTGATGACTTTTAGTTTAACAGAAGAAGAACAAGCAGTACCAGGAAATTACTGTGCATTTTCTATGGCAATCTTTCTGTCGGTATCCATTGTGTGCTCCTCTTTTCTGGATTGAATGAAATTAAAATAACTTCCAATGGTTTTTTTCATAGGAAGGCACAAAAGGCCATATTTATTGTGTGATACAAGAATCAAGAAGGAATATCATAACCTCTAATTATTAACTCAGAGTTTCTAAAAACAAAAGATGATATATTAAATGAGGTACCAACACACTCTTTTTAGCTGTCTTAGCTGTTGACACAAGAGACATCAGTATTTCTGGGAGGTCATCCAGATGATAAAAGTTATACCAGGAGTGGGGATACAGTGAATAAATACTTTAATAATTCTAAGAAGACTGTAAGGCATAATTTGAGTTGTAAAATATTTTCTTTTTCTAATCTAGCAGTAACAGAACAGGTAATACCTGTATAAGGCTTCATTCTACCTGCAGTGCTGATAAGGCAGCAACTTGATAGAAGAGAAAAGCTTTTCATGAGTGTTGTCTATGTTGAACTTGTTCTGGTGCTAGTTCCAGTAAATCTGGTGTTGTATTTCAGTAAGCTACAGATAAGCAATTGAAGGCTGACATTTTCCAGAGAGTTCATCAATTCTGTCAGAAAAGATAAGGTCCAAGGACTTGAATTATTGTCCTTACAGTGGAACTGGAAGGGTCAGAAAGATCTTCAAACAGATGCTGGCATGCTTTTGGAAGGAAACGGCACTCAGGAACTGACCATTAGAGCCCCAATACATCCGCCTGAAGGTCACATGCACAGTTGGTGTGTTAATTAGCTTGGCACAACAAAGCCTATAACAGCTATGGGAATGGCAAAACAATAAAATAGAAAACTGTTATCACACAAAGCTGCATAGTTGTCTTTGGCTTCAGGTAGCAACAGGTCAGTTTCTTACTTTCTTTCCTGGTAAGGAAACATTAACTATCATAGTAGATTACTTCTCCAGACTTACTGAATTAGCCTTGCTTTTCTCAACCTCATTAATGCATGTTATCTAGAGACTAGATCTAGATGGTTTTATTGGTAGCAATCAAGCTGTACTCTATAAAGCATATATGCAGCCCTAAAGAAAAAGTACTACTATTTCACTTACCAGCTCATAAATAACTAACTGTTTACCTTTCTGAAAAAATCTGAAGAAGACGTTGGAAAAAGTCAATGTGGTCATAATAGACAATTTTCTACTCTTTCAGATAGCATATAGACTGAAATTTATTTCCAAAATTATTTCAGAAATTAAGATGTTCTGCATGCCCCTCAGAAATAAAAATAATGGGAAAATACAGATTTGCTTTTAATTATTTTAAATTTTTTATTCTGTATTTTGAATACTGATGGACACTTCATATTTTGTCCAATACAATTAGCATTGAATGCATAATTCATGAGATCAATGTGAACTTCATGCAATGAAGTTGTAAATTTTTAGGCCTTTTTCTTCAGGTCTTTATTAATCCACCTTCCCTGAATTATTCTGTGGAAATATCTTGCAGAATACAGTACCATTCTTGGTAAGGTACTTATTTAAAGTATAATCCCCAAAATCCATCCACAGAAATATTTTACCTTGGCCTGAGTATTTGGCCCATAAAATATGCCTGTAACCCTCGCAATCCTCATGAATTAAAAATAAATGGGAGATTAGGAAATGTAGGAAGCAAGGTGATGTCCCTGTGCCTGTGGATAGATTCTCCAGGTGCAGGAGGATAGGACGGCAATAACATAACCAACTTCTTGCACTCTCAAAAGTGTCTATGTTAGCTTTGCAAAGAGGTAGAGAACTGTCACTTGAGTAAGTGCAAGACTGAAAGAGTAAATAATCCACCACATATGTAGGGATGAGGGAGGGGATCCTTCTCAGTTATCAAGAACATGTCCTTTTCACTAGGTATTTTGACAATTGTCTTATCATTTGTGTTTCTGTATGTGCTTCTTTAAAATATGTGTGACCCTCTTTACATGATAAGGAAATGTAGAAAATTCTCCCTCTCATTTTCAGAAGTCCTGCAGACACATTGACAGTGTGCTAGACATCACCCCCAAGTAACCAAGAGCTATGTGGGGACATTGAGGTATAAAATGAAATATGAATATATTATTCTAAATAACTCAACTAGAGCTGAAACACTAGGTTTTGGCAATAATGTTTTAATATTTCAAAATAAAATTTAAATGTATATATTTCAATAGAAATTTTGCATTTTTATTCTGATTAAAGAATTTCAACATGAAATTATTTCTATGAAGAAGTGTCAGCTTCTTTTCTACCTTATACGTTAACTGATATACTAATTTTAGCAGATTATTCATCAAATGCCTTGTAAAGACAATTTTGGTAGATAAGAAAGAACTTTAGGAAGAAATATCTGAAAACTACTTTTGAAATTGCCTTTTCCTAGGAATTTTGCTGATTTTCAAAATACTTTTTGTACCTTAAATCTTAAAACCATTCAGTATTTCTCAACCAATATCTGTTTAAATATTTTTTCACAAACATTATTGTAGCAGATCAGAATGTTTCATTATGAAGATACTTGTATCTAACTCTGCACTATTCTTGACATAGTTGAAAAATGAAGGAAACACCTGATTCTGAAATAACTATAATAGAAGTCAGTGACAACATTTTCTTTGATGTTAATTCAAGCAATCTTTTGAATTAAAAAAAATATCTTATATTTTCTAAAGTAATGCACATCTTGGATTTTGAAGTGCTTTTGTTCCAGAAAGAACAGAAAGGCCTCATGGGTAAATTCTCAGATACAAATTAAACAATGTTATCTCACTATATGAAGCACAAACTAAGATTATTCACCTGTATTGTAGTTATTTTGATTGTGTATGCATAATAGTCAAACTCATACCCAAATTTCAAAACTGTTTGTGCATTTCTATATCTGGCATTTTAAAAGGATATTTTTTAAGTTGGTTTCAGGGAATGGAATGTCTTTATTAATGCTATGAGGACAATAAAAACTCTTCCAAACAAAATGTGAATGTATTTGCTGCTTTAATAAAAGAACACAGAGGACGAGAGCCATAAAACCCATATGCTTGTCTTCCCAGAGAACATTGTGTCAAAAATAAGTTTTGAACACAAAAAGGATGGCTATTTTAATTAAAGTATTTGTGTGTTCTCTCTTATTTTTTTTAATTTTTGTTTTCTACTTACTCTGTGCTTACATTTTTTAACTCTCTGGCCCAAGAAGGCCAACAGCATCCTGGCTTGTATCAGAAACAGTGTGGCCAGCAGGACTAGGGACATGATCATCCCCCTGTACTCAGCACTGGGGAGGCTGCACCTTGAATACTGTGTTGAGTTTTGGGCCCCCTCACTTCAAGAGGGATGGCGAGGGGCTGGAGCATGTCCAGAGACGGGCAACAGAGCTGGGGAAGGGGCTGGGGCACAACTTTGATGGGGAGCGGCTGAGGGCACTGGGGGTGTTCAGCCTGGAGAGGAGGATCAGGGGAGACCTTATTGCTCTCTACAGCTGCTTGACAGGAGGTTGTAGCGAGGTGGGGATCAGTCTCTTTTTCCCAGGTAACAAGTGACAGGATGAGAGAAAATGGCCTCAAGTTGTGCCAGGGGAAGTTTCAATTAGATGTTAGGAGAAGTTTCTTCATCAAAAGGGTTGTCAAGCATCGGAACAAGCTGCCATGGGAAGTGGTTGAGTCACCATCCCTGGAGGTATTTAAAAAGACATGTAGATGTGGCACTTAAGGACATGGTTTAGCGGTGGCCTTGGAAGTCCTGGGTTTGCAGCTGGACTTGATGATCTTAAAGGTCTTTTTCAACCTAAATTGTTCTATGATTCAAAGTAAAATGAAAAACTGTGGAGACGGAACTCTCTTAAGCCTTCAGGAAAAATTGTAAGAAAAAAAATTAGAGAGATGCTGTCTTCTTTCACGCTATCTTCTCCAATGTTTTTAAATATGGAAGTCGTTTGATTTCATTCTTAAAACTGAAACAAAATAGAGCCTAGGATACTCATTATCTAGCTATACACCCCATGTTTCCTAGGTTCTGGTCCAAGCTCCAAAGAAATCTGCTGACACCAAAATATCTTGCATAGCTGCACTGACTTCAAGATTTATTTTTATTTGTGTTTTTTTCAAGACAAAGAATAATTTATAACATTTAATGCACAGCACAGCTGTGCTTCACATCTTAGACTGGATGCAGGGTAAATCACTCTTTGATATCAGTAGGTCTTCCCTATGAGAATAGAACACAGTTAAGGCTATATATTGGTGATATGCTATCTTAAGCAGCAATACTAACATAAAAATTTTATTTCTACCTTATAATCTGTTCTTTCTTACTCCAATTTGCAATCCTAAAATTGTCCAATTTTTTTAAGGGTGATGCAGACAATCAAACTGGGAATAAAAATGGCTTTAGAAAAATTTCAGCAAGAATCCCTTCACAATCCTAGCAAACATTTTAAATTAATTTCCATATTCAGTTCACATTGTAATCCTGCAAACACAGAAAGTGGTAATGAGTGCTTAGCATTGCTGCCAAGTGGTGGCATGTGGATTTCCCACCTAAGAGTTCAGTTTATTTTTTGTGCTTTAACTTGATGGTGGTCAGCTGAAGCGAAGCAATGCAATGAATATAGTAATTCTGCTGCTGGGTGTCCTACTAAAGAAGCAATTTCTTTCAAGTTGCTTGTATTTGGGGATTTTTTAATTTATGTATTCAAAAAGAAATGTAGGTACAAGCTGAAATGAAAGCAATTTTAAAATGTAAAATTAATATCATATCAAGATGATGAAAGAAAATTATTTTCTTACAGCAAAACCAGTTCATTATATTCAGCTAAGGGTGATAAATTACTTCAGTTGACTAACATTTATACTTTCAGCAATATAAAAAGAAATAGTATTTTCTTCACGGTGGATTTTCTTCCACTGTGGAATGTGAAAATTATAGTGGGAATTATAGCAAAAGAAAAACTTAGGCAAGGAGGCTGATTAAATCATCCTTTTTCTCTTAAATATGAGGAATTAAATTTAGTGTACTGGTAGCTACAGGAAGGAGGAAAGAAAGTTGTGAGGAAAATGAATTTACAAAAGAATAGGTCCTTCACTTGTTTTGGACTTACAACCACAACAACAACAAAATCCCCATATATACATAAAGGAATGAGGAGAATGAGGAAAATATAAAGGAAAACTTTCTAGAGCTCAGTCTATTTCATTGATAGTTAATGTATGACTATATAACAAAAGATTGCTGGCTGTTCCAGCTATAAATCCAAACATAAATCTTGTTATATCTTCAACTCTTAGTTTGAATTCAAAAGGTGTTGCCTGGTCTTTCACATATAGCTTAGGCACATTCTATAATCCATCCTAGTTCTTATAAGCACCAACAACCCATCTCCTTTCAGTCAACTAAGGGCTTCAAACCCAGCGAGATATTGCTGCAGTTAGTAGGACTTAAATGCAGGCTTAAACACTATGCTGTTTTCTGACCTAAGCTCCTTATTGGGTCCTAATTAGCCTATGCCCATTGTGATATAATTATAAAGGAAATGTCACCCTATTTCTACCAGTTGTAAATGTAGACATCCTTTTCCACAAATGTTGCACCTACTGTGGTTGGCTATTTTTTCAGGTATGTAACATCCTTCTGAGTTGTGTTTCTCTTGCTGTCTCTCCTCCCCACCCTCTTTAAAAAATATTAAGCAAGAAAAATAAATAGTAAGGCATTAAAGTTATGTATTGTGGCACACAAAATAGAGTTCAGAAGATACTTCTTTCTGTACCATTCTCTGTACCATGAACTCTCAGAGAAACTTGTTTGCCTCAGAAGTTTCATGCTGATGCCATGTCATGTTGCCGGTGTAGATCTAGGATTTGTGGGTGTTGCTAAAAAATGGAAGCATTAGCAATGCAATATTATAAAAGGTGGATTAAGGAAAAAATAGAGATGATATAGGGAATTAATGATAAAATTAATGGTAAAAAGTGGTAGTCTAGACAACTGTTTCAACACTTTGAAACTCTCAGAAAACAAGCTGCTTCATCATGTGAACAAACATAAGCAAGACCTTCGCTTCACAAGACCACTCAACAAATCTGACTAAAATATTTTTGTCTGAATTGACTCCCGATTGGAATCTCTGTATTTCTTTGAAAAATGCTAATACAATACAGATCACTTGCTGATAATTTTTTTTCAAATTATACATTTCAGACCTGTTTCTTTTCTCAATCACACAGGTGCAAGCTAGTTATAAGCTTGCCACAGTCCATTCAGATCTCTCAGATTTACAGGAAAACATATTCTGTAAATGAAACTTTATTTTATGAGCTCATTAAGAAAGGAAAGAAACACAACAAACAAGGGCTCAATCCCCTTTTCATGACCAGCTTGTCATGGGAATTCACTAATTCATGACTGAAGTCACCAGATTTCTCATTTATTAGTTCTCTAATTTATAACTCGCAACTGATAACTTCCAACTTATAACCCATGCATCTATGAGCAAAATAGTTACCTAGCTGAAGGTAAGAGTGCTTATCCTTCCTTCCTCGTCACAGTGTGTATCACACTAGGAAGCACAAAAGCTTAAACAGTTCAGCTGCTCTTGGATCCACTTCAAAAGCTGTGGGTAAGCTGAAGTTTTATACCTTCCAGCTTGGAAGTTTGGTCTATACCGTTTCCACAAGTTGGTGGATTCTGACAAAACTGCCAGACAACCAGTACACAAAGATGACGGCTGCAGGAGACAGCAATTTTGCAGGAGGCAACAACTGCCTATCGGCCCTTCAGCTCTGCCTGGCCACCTGTCCCGTCTGTGTGGGGCTCTGGCTGTGACCTAGTGGCTGCCCCCAGCACACATCGGGCCTTAATATGAGCTGGGCTGGCCAAAATCTGAGCAGGAGCTGAGTGAACAGTCATAAACCTAAACCAGAAAGTCCAACATGCTTCATGTTCCTTCTGGTCAGACTGTTTCCTATCACCTGTTTCAAACACGAATGAAGTACTTCTTCATCTAATCACCTTCATATTCAGTGTTTGTGTTTGAATATGAAGAGGGTCGCAGATAAGAGCGGTTTTCCTTAACCGCAAATCTACAGAACTTTTTGTGTCCTGTTGGAAGGAGAATATTGAGGTTAATGACCTAATGTGCATATCTGTCTTAGAGAAACCTGTATTACCTTTCTCCTTTTTCCTTAGATCTAGAAAAAGCTTTACATTTTCTAGGGTTTTGAGTTTTGGCTTTTTTTTTCCCATAAGTAGAACAGAATGTGCCAAAACCCAATCATTAAAATACTGTTCTTGTGTATTTACAGCCTAGTTGGAAACAGGAAGTACCAAGAATCTGACAAGGCCTCCTGGCTTTCCAGCACTTCTGTCCTAATTCTGAAAAGCTAAAAAAATTCTATTAATTCTGGTAAACATAATAAATTCTTTGAGCTAAGCTCATGCCAATCTCTTCTATCTGGACAGTCACCCAGTAGTTTTCATAAATGACTTTGATTTGTACATTTAAATTTTAAAAAAGTTTTCACTTTAAAATGAGTTATGAGTTTAGCATCAAATTCCTTTTCAAGTGTTCCAAAGGACTTATTTACAGAAAACAGTACTGTGTGTGACTTCTTGTGAACTGTAAAAAATAAAAATATGAACTATAAAAAATAACTTTTCTTTTACAAATTGACTGTCAAAGACATAAATAATAAACATCTGCATATTAAAAAGTGCATTCAATTAGCTTCTGCAAGTGTAAGGTTCAGGGTTTTTTTCATGTAGCTTTTAATTATAAGCAAACCTAGATCAGAGGCAACCAGCAGTGCCTGTGGGTTTTTCTTAACATGACCATTAGATTATGATTTGGCTGTTGGCAGGGGGAAAAAAAAGCTTAGCTAAGAAACAGATGGGCTAAATGAGTGTATAATTTAGTGATTGGTACCACACAGCATAATGTAGACAAACATACTGAAGTAAGGTATGCTTATCCATTTCTTCACAGCACACCCCATCTCATTTTCTGATGAGCTGTGGTTTGGCAGACATAGGTAAGAAAATGTTTTAGGCAGAGTTATGGTGAGAAACATGTCCTCTGAATGTGGAGGCAAGTCAGGTATTTAGGAAATGAAAAGAAAGAATCCGTTCTGGACATTGGATTCATAACGTGGAGAGAGATAGAAAAGGACAAAAAGGAGAGAACTGGGAAGAGCATGTGGTATAAGGGGTGAGTCTGTACATGATGGGTAGGTGATGCACATCTGTGTAAGAAAATAAGGGAAAGATCTAATAAAATTACAATATTCCTGGAAATTGTAACAGTCCTTGTAAACAGACTGAAGGCATAATGAACTGGGGCATGACAGAGGTAATTAGAAAGAAACCAGTGAAAGGAACAGAGGTCATTAGGTTAGAGAAACCAGCGCAAGAGACAAACCTGATCCATAGAGTCATGTTATATAATGAGGATTAGATAGTTAAAAGAAGATAGAAATTACTGGAGGCAATGGGTATAGCAGAGCATTAGTGGACACAGAGGAGGGAAGAGGAGGAAGCCATACAAGAGTTAAAAAGCATGGCATTTCTGTTAAACTTTTATACCATCTTAAATGCAGCCTTGCTTTGCTTAATAGAAGAAAATGCCTTTTTTCATTAATTTAAACTTGAGGTAGTTAATTTAAACTTTACGTAGTTAGCATTTTTTTGAAAAGTCAAACCAAAACTTCCTGTGTTTTGTTTACTTTTGCTAAAATGGTGACTAGTGATTACCTACCTTCTGAGTCTGCTGTAGATCTATAGTACTTACAAGAGGTTTGAACTAATTCTGCTCAACAGAAATAAGTGTAGCTTAATGACAGATTTTAGAAAGATTTGGTTTGTGTTCAGCTATAAATATTAATGTTTAACTCTGAACTACAACCTTGTTAAATTATTTCAAATGTTCTGACTACTTGTTCCAAGTGTTGAATTCATGTTACTGTTGCTCTTTATTTGCTGGCAGCAAAGAAAAAATTTATCCCCACTGAATGTAAAAGGGATGTTTACCTAAGTGGGCCATGCAGTTTAATTCATTTGAAGAACCTCTGATATCATTACCTATAGAACATCCTTGCTTGCTTGACTGTAACTACACATTAACCAGTCAGCGTACAAACCAGTCAAACTGACTAACTCTGGAAGGAAATGATGACGTGTTACCAAGTCACCAGTACTCTTAGGGGCCAAGAAGGACTTTTCCTGGGAGGAACAGAAATTATCAAGACCCTTGGAGGTTCTGGCCTTCCTTTTAGTAGCAGAAAGTGGAGTAGAAAAGGTGAAAGGCATGCGTGTTGTATCTTAAGAGCAAAATGAATCCCAGTAGGTAATGAATCCCTAAGCTATTTTGCATCAAGGCACTGTGCTTGAAAGTAACAGATGCAGGCTAAAGACCATGCTTCAGGAAGAAAGATTTACATAGAGGCTGATGGAAGCATTCACCCTGAGAAAAGGATCTAGATACATAACTCTTCTAGACTGTTTAGAAAGACTTAATTTGATGGGGTTTGGAAGTGGTCTTCTACCTATGCACTGAAAGTTATATATTACTTACTGGTTTTAGATACTATTCCTAATTACATAATGAAAATCAGCAACTCATTTACAGTGACAACACTACAAATGTAATATAGAATCTTTTAAACTTATTTGTAATCGTAAGAACCAGGGGCCATCTTAGTAGAGAGAAATATATTTTCATTCTAAAACTGCCTAGCTCAAATTCATCACTAAATGCCTGGAGTTTTTCATTTGTTGTGTGAGCAGACAGCTGTAATGCTCTTCCTTAGGTTGTTGTTTCTGCAAGTATGGCCATTCGTTTTAAAAGTGATTATTGTGGAATCTATTGCAAACCATCAATGTGTTCTTTGGGTTCATTAGACTCCTTCCACAAAGACTTTTGATCTGATTGTTGTAGCTTTTTCTCCAAGAGGTTTGTTTGTTGGGTTTTGTTTCATTTTCCAGAAAGTCCTCAAAGAAATTGTGGTGAAAAATGTATCACTGAATGCAGTTGACATTTATAAGCATTTTATTACTTCGCGAACTTAATGGTAAAAAGGTGAAAGGAGTTTTGAAGCTTTAAAATGGAGTTGTGTTAATTATAGTAAGTAACATTACTAAATATTTGTTTCCTGATGAGACAGATACAGTTGTCATAGCTAGGCAAAAGCCACTAGGATATGAATTTCTCGGAATGCATAATAGTAGGATTAAGATTAGATGAGTAATGATAAAACTAAGAAACAATGCATGATTTTATATATGTCAGAATTTCTCATTGTTCAGCCTGAGGTATAATTGTTTCAGAAATCAGTTTTCTGTAAGCTCCCGCTAAGAATTTAGTTTAAATTTCCTCCATCATATCACAGTGTTCTTTGACTTAGTCATTCCAAACATTTTAAAATATTTTGGGTTCCTTTGATAGGTTGTTCAATATTGCTTTAAGCTAATATTTTTTCCTTTTCTAACTATAAAGCAGAAACACTTTGTCTTTTTCCATATATGAAGGCAAATGTAATCATAGGACTTCAGAAGAGCAGCAGAAGTGATCTTCATCGTGAGCTTTAGGGACGAGATGGTCCTTTTAAGCGTCATGTCAATTTTCTTGCTCTGAAAACTCATCTGACATTTTCTTTATATGATCTTTCTTGTAAGTAAAGATAGATAAAGGATAAGGACAGTTAAAGGATAGAACAAGCTTAAATTCACTTTTATGTTTTATCAGTCTATGATTTTATAGTTCTGTTACAGAACATGGTTCTAGACTTTAAATGATTTTGAATTTTAATGTGTTACTGTCATGCAGATTGTACTAAAGCTTCCACAGGCTTCAGTATAAGCCAGACAAACTTCCCAGCTGACACTACAGCTGAGTTGCATCTGGTTGGTTCTTTGTTGATACTTTAATCAGTCAGGAGTCATTACTGTAATTATAGCTTATAAATATGCAAACATGGGAAAGTATTTATTACGTTTTGGGTTTTATCTTTTCCAAACGCTGTGCTGATAAAATACAAGTGTCCCTTGCAAGACACTGAAAACAATGTGAACACTGCTTTGTAATCTTCTGTAGCTGCTTAATGAGGAACTGTTTGCAAAAAAATGTAGTGACAAGTCCCAGCAATTTTAAAAATACTATTGTAGCTTCATTGCTGTTATCAGATGATATTGAAAAGAATGTAACACTTCAGAGATTAAAAGAAACATTTTTTTTGTTGTATTGGCTGATATTGTTCTACCTAGAATTAATGACATTCTGAATTAACTTCAAGGAAAAGAAAATATAACATGGTAAGTATTTAAGAAGATAAAGCTGCTAGAATGCCTCAAGTATGTAGCTGTTAATAGGAAAGTCTGCTTTCAAACTTGTACCAAATACTTCATCTTTGTGAACTTCAGAATTTGAATTTAGCAATTTTTCCTGCCTTGTATTCCCATCACTTCCACAAATTGTATTTGTTGTACTGTACATGACTTTTCCTTCATTTTTTTTATTTTTTCCTCTTTTTCTTTTCACCATTTTTCTTTTCTCCTCTTTTCTCGCTTTTCTCTTTTTTCCTTTTCTCTTTTTCCCTTTTTCTAGTTTTCCTTTTTCTTTTCATCTTTTTTTGTGGTTTTATATTAATTTTTTGTGTTTTTTCTTTTTTCTTTTTGATTTTTTTCATTGTAAAAAAAATTTCCTTTTCTCTTTTTCTCTTTTTTTAATCTTTTGTATTTCATTCTTCTCTTTTTTTTTCTTTTTTTTTCCTTTTTTTTCTTTTCTTTTGGTGAGGCTATCTGATTTACAGGACTGCTTCAGAGAGCATCTAGTAGGGAATGAGTCTGCAGACTAATTTGTAGTGGGTTTGGGGTTTTGTTTTATTTTTTTTTTTTATTTGGTCACAGCAGTTTAGTTATCTGTAGATGATATGAAAGTTACCTGTTATTTTCATAGCTTAAATATAAATGTTGCTTGTGTGGCTATAAACACAGTCAAAATTCAATGAATTAGCCGTGGTGTTATCCTTTTGCTCTGCTGCATATTGTAGTCGCTGACCTGGCAAAAACGTTAGAAATATTTTGAGATAGGCTTTTGTTACCTTTTTATGTACAGATAAAAGAGAATTTAAGGGCATTAATTCTGAGATCTTTTCTTTAATAATTCCTGGAGATACTTAGAGGATTAGTTTTCTTTTGCTATATATAGAAAAAACAAGATAAAACTTTTTATTTTAGCTCAAGTTCATTCTGCAGGAGTTATTACCATATGAGATACTTCATGTTATCTCCTATGATGCATGGTCTCCTTTGTCTTTGGCTAAACCTGAGGAAAAAATAATTCTGGGGACAAATAGCTGGCTTCAGTTTATATACTGATTTTTTACGAAGAGAGGACATGGGGACCAAGGACAAAATAAATGACCTTTACTTTTAGCACTGGAAGAGCAACATCTGAACAGCATCTGATTTTCCTTTTTGTATAAACCACATGCCACTCCTACTAGCAAATGAGGTCTGAGAACATCTGAAAACACATGTCCGCATGATTGTCTTCCTGACAAGAGAAACCAGGACAAAAGCAAGCTGAAACAAAACAAAATGTTCCTTGGATTGCCTGAAAAAGGATCACTTCATTTTTGTATTTATTTGCTATCATGTTATTTTTTGCAAAGCTCAAGGCAATATTCTTGTTTTAGCTATTAAGTTTCTTAGCTGGATAAAGCTTTTGCTTTGTTGATACCGCACAGACTGATTAAGGACTTTCATCTCACTGTTTGAGACAGTGTGCTGTGATTCATAGTACAAATGGATGGATGCGTGTGTAGATCAGCCTTCGTATGTACTTTCTGGGTTTTGGTTCAGGGGATCCAATTCAGCGCTTGTATCTTATATGATCAGGAAGGCCAGTGACAAGAGGTTTCTTTCATTTCTGAGTGCAAAAGTGAAATGGTGGTTGTAATTCCAACTTGAATTCCAAACTGAATGATTCCAGTGGTAGAAAATATGCCAAAGATAGTTTAAGTACTGAAAAATTTCACTGAGTGAGGAAGTAGAGATTTTTTGTTCTTACCGTTTTTCATATCTTTGGCAATGTTTTCACATAGCTTTATGAATATGTTGGATCTGTAGCCCAACTTCTGTTCCTTTGTAATCCTAAACTAGTACTTTAAAACATTTGCTACATGTACGTTTCTGAAGCACAACAAATATCTTAGGAAAGGAAATGTTACAGGGACATATGATTTTATTTTTGGGAACTAAGTAGGAGAGAAAATGAACCAATGTCTGGCAGAATCGTGTCAATTAGAACATTATTGACAGATTTTGCAAACTACAGGGCTCTAAGCATGTTAAAAATAGCAATGAAGTACTAGATATAATGGAATGTAGCCAAATAAGCTCCAGCCATTTCAAAGAAAGGTTTAGAACACACAGATAAAAAACTTTGCAAGCTTGTTCAGTTCTAGCACTGATATATTATATCCTGTAAAACTCTCTGCAGGTTATCATTACACTTTCTCCAGCTTCCAGATTCACACACATGTATAGCACTGTAATGCAAAGATAACTTTTTCTATAGGAACATAACAGTTTATCCATTATTCAAGTGGTTGGTTGGTTTTTTTTTCATTTGCATTAATTCATGGAAAAAAAATAATTTTAAATAAAAATAGTACATTCTCACAAAGAATATGAAAAAAAGAGTATGGGCACACAAGTTTTATCAGGGTAAATTAGAATTTAATCACTAAATTATTTTGATACAAGAACGTAGAAGCAAATGTAAAAATAAACAAGACCAAACCCTATGATACAAGGCCTGCTGATATCATTGCTGGAACTACATTTATTACTGTAAAATTTTATCCACTGCAATACAGCCAATATGAAAACACTTAGTCTTGATCCAAATCCTCTAATAACAAAATATTTATACAGTTACCATTCCCATTTGTGATAAGTTGAATCTTAAATATTTATTGAATTATTTAAATAAATATCTTAATTTTAGTGATCTTTAAAAGAAAAAATAACTAACTTTCTGTTGTTGGGGAAGCCACATGGCCTGTTGTGTTACTACACGAGTGCTGTTGAGTATCACAGAGAATTGGCAGAGTCTTGCTCCAAGAAATGGCAGGAGATATTTGCAGACACTTAGTATTTGTCTCAGGAGATGAAAGAGAAATGTGCAAATATTCTGCATCTTTTGGCATTACTTTACTAAACTGAAATTTAGGAAAGGAAAACAGGCTTAGCTGGGAATAAACAGTTATTACTTCCCTAGGAATATGCGAAATATGTGAACCTGCTGTATCCAATCTGCAAGCTAGCCAGTCCTGTCTTACAGTATTCAGGAGACAAACTAAAGAGAATGTCATTTACTAGAAAAAATTATTTTAAAAAGTCAATATACTAAACAACAGAATATATAGTTGCTAAGGCAGAAAGAAAGGAACCCTCCAAAGACACAGATGAACTCTGAAGGCTGTCTCTTTTCCCATATCATCATACATAAAACTAAGAACAGTTTTCTCACTCCAATATTATTCTGTGAATTAGCTTTCATCCTTCAGTCACTCCTTCATAACATTGAAGACATGGAATCAAAGATACAATCCCAATAATAAAGGACTAGAAGTGTTTGAACTAGAATGAAAATAGAATTATATGTAAGGAAGAAGTAGTGGATATTTCATTAATTTGAATAAATTAGCACACCCATGTTTAAGTTTATTGATCCTTCAGTTTCCCACATCGTGTTTCTTTTCTGAATTTAAGGATTGCATCCTCTACCAGCAAAGGACTCCTAACAGATGAGGTTGTTCATGGTACTATACAGTATTCTCAGTAAAATGGACAATGAGTACTTCTTAAGAATGTCAAGCACAGAACTGTATAAATAATCAGACTGACACAGTTTACAAAGTCTTTGAAGTAGGAAAAAATATTTTCAAAAAAAATCTACACCCCAGTGTATTTACCTATTTATTTATTCATTTATTTTTTCCTGGCTCCTTGTAATCCAAATAAGAGTTTTGAAACTGTTTCATATTTTCTGTTTGGATGCTAGCTATTTGTATTCATTTAAAGAATTACAGGCAACTAAAAATTTCTTTGAAAAACTTATAAATTAAACACTTTTTATAGAATTCCTTTTTACATTCAACTTTAGGTTATTCAAGTGTTAATCTTTAGGATTTTATGGCAATATTCTCATTTTAGACATAAATGTTGCAAAGTACACGCAAATGGTGTGGTAACAAGCTACTGAATTCTCAACAAGGCGAAACACAGTTTGTCCTGCAATTCAAAAACCTATCTGCCGCGAAAACAACTGTGTACTTCAAAATAATGAGAGTGGTTATGTATTTGTGAAGAGTATAACACTCAAACACATATTCAGAGGTAAAGCAGAGTTGATGTGAAATGTACTGATTATGAAAACATTTTACCAGATAATGGTAAAATAGAATTACTAGTCATTATCAAGAATACTTGGCAGACCTCTCAATGTGAAAAATTACTTCTGATACTACCCTTCCTTGTCAAAGTTTGGATAAATTTTCCTGGCTGAAACAAAGCATTTAGTGGGAAAATGAGAAAAATCCCTGAGCATCTGAAGCAATGCAAAAGCTGAAAGTCCATATTTTCTCTAGGCAAGGTACCAAACCTTTCCTACTTTATTTTTTATTATACCTTAGGTATCATTTATTTGACAATGTGCATAAGATCCATTGATTCTCAGTGGAGGCTTACCTGCCTGGGTAAACCAGGCAAGTTTTCCCTAATTCAAATCCCTAATCCTAATCAAATCCTAAACCCTAATTGTAATCAAATCCTAATTCAATCCCTAAAATAAAATTCATTCTTATACAAAACATTTAAAACATCAAGTTAGGGAGATTTTTGACTAACCCTAAGTAACGCTTTGTTCAGAGGATCTTCTGGAGGTAAAAACCCAAGCAAAACACTGATACTGAACTTGGGGAATACAAGCAATGAGAGCTCAAGATGCAAACAAATCTTTACGCTGTACTTCCAGTTCCATAGGCTGTTGGTTTATGGCATATCTTATGGCATATGTTGATTTGTTCAAATCTATCCCTCAAAACTGCATCTGTGTTTACTCCAGTGAGCAGTGTGAATCCAAAGAAAAAAGGTGTGAAAGTATATGGAAAAAATAATTGTAGATGGTTCTAAGTTTTTCATTCTGTTACACCGGGACCTGAAAACGAAAGTATTGTTAAAATAATTGGTTAGAAAAAAAGAAATCTGCGTTCCAGAGTGTTGGAATTTCTGGTCCATGGTTTTAGCCCTTGGAATAGATTACCTGTATGGCAGACTGGCAGTGGCATTTTTGGCCTGAAAAATAATTCACTGCAATTGTCAGGGTTTTATGACTCTTTTTGTTTAATTAGAGTCATAAGTGAAATCTGATTTCAATTTAAGCCCTGAGAGCGATGTCTTCAACTGCTGTAAATTAGAATAGTTCCATTGACTTTTGTGGAGCTATGGCAATATATCATCATTCAACTCCAAAAAGCTGGTGCTGTTGTGACATTTTTATGTTCTACAACACAGTACAGCACAAACTTTGAGTGACCTTTAAGTATTTATTAGAACAAGTGCTTGAAGTGACAGTGGCAAGCAAAGTTTGTTAGGAAAACTTGAGTCAGAATATTACAAAAGTTTCTGACAATTAGCAGTTTTCATCAAACTTGCAGTAGAACTAAGCAAAGAAATTGCAATTTATTTAGACAGTTTGTTTTTCAACATTTTCTTCCCAAGGAAGAATAAAACTTATTTTCCACTCATTTGGCTGGTGCTGAAATTGCTTAAATCCAAGTCATTTGAATGATTAAGAATTTTTGGTGACTGAAAAAGACAGTTGTTTTTAGTGAAACAATGTTATTACCACTGGAGATCCCTGGGTCAGGATTTGGTTTTTGATGAGAATTGTAGGAGAGAGCAGTCTTCACTACTAAGTTTCACTGAAAGCAAGGAGAAAGCTCTGAAGAAGCACATTCCAGTACTTGGCTGTGTCAGATCGATGTCATAGCTCTACCAGCAAAACCTGTGCCTGTATCTTTGTGTCTTTGTTGACAGAAAGCGGTGTGTTTGTTGTTCACAGAGCAGTGTAACTACACTGGCATTTCACTTCTCACGGCATGTACTATGCGTACACTGGAGATCTTCATTGACACAGCCATACCAGTGTGGCTATGGCAGTGGAAGTTTTGTTGCATAAACAAAGTAATAGGAGGCTTAAATCAATCCAGATACTCTCACACATACACATGGACATGTTCACATCAACATTTGAAGGTCAGTGACATGGAACTTTTTAAAATTGTCTTTGAATGCTGATAGCTTTTTAAACCTTGTATGTTTTAATTTTAAACTGAACATTACATTTGGTGCAGATGCTGTAATTACATCCACATTAAGATGCAAAGAAATCTGGCAAAGATCCAGCACAGCTTCACTTCTGCCTGCTGTAGACTGCTGGAATGACAAAAAGCCTTTGCAATTTGGCCACAAGTGGGAAGAAAGCCATTATCTGGTCTTTCTGACATTACATTTTAAAGTCTAACAGATAAAAATCCCTGCAGTCCTTTACTTACACTCTTGATGTCTAAATTCTTTATCCTATGATTGATTCCATTGCTGAAGACAATAGTCTGTCATAGAATTAGGATTCTTACAACAAAATTTCAGAATTAAAGTTAAAACTCATATAAACAATGTTAATATGCTTGTCCTGCCTATGCTAAACATCTCACTGAGCGTTTGCCTCAGAAATGTCTCAGAAATACTCTCATTGAAGACTATTAGATGAATGGCAAGGTCATCATTAATTCTGAGTATTTTTTCTTTAAGTTGCAAATAGTATTTGGTTCTATAAAAAATATCATTTTCTTTAAAGAGTATCAGAATTACAGTTACAGAGATAACATTACCTGAATTTTTGACTCATGCAATATTGGGGTTTTTTTAATCTCTTCTGTAGATCTATTTTAAAAATATGGAAAACAAAGTTCAGTTTCTTTTAAAATTTCACCTACTTATTCATTATCCTTCATCATTCATTCAAATAACAAAATAGCAGTTATGGGGTTTTTTAATCTTTATTCATAATGTGAAATTGATACCTTTAGAAATCCAGTGACTGGTTTTGTACAGATATAATCTAAGGTGCACACAGTTCTTGTTAGGGCACTTATAGTGCGCTACATGGTGCGATACATGTTTTATGAAAAAAAAAAAAAAAGTCTTTCAAAAAAATGTATTCAACATGCCTAATTAATTTCTTGAAAGGCCTAATTTGTTGGAAAACATAGCCTTAATATATTAAGGACTGTACACATTTCATTGACATGGCATCTAGATTGAGAAAGATGAGTAGATGGATTCAGCACATTGTCTTCCAGTAAGGATTCAATTGACAGTTGTAACCAGGAGATTGCTGTCAGACGCTTTGACATCTCTGTGTGTGCGTGTACAATTACATAGATCTCCAGCATATATGAAAGCTTTAATTGGAGTTCATTAATTATCTCAGCCACAGATTTAAAGTATGAAAGACACTAAATTTTGTACTGGTACCTTACTGGTGACAATTTGGATTTTAAAATGCTTTACAAAAAAAAAAAACCAACCCAACCCTATTATTTTTTCTGCTTTACAGTTAGAATGCCTAAGGATAACAGGTGGCTTGACTGTGGTATTCATTAGGGCCAGAATTACGTTCAACAGAGTGACTGATAGTAAAATAAAATAAAGTTATCTTTATCAAAGTACTACAGAGCAAAGAATAATATTTGATTAGGCACTTTTCTAAAGTGTCTCAGTCACTTCTGAGCAGAAAATTAATAAAAAGACTGGACACATCTTCATCTTCCTTGTATTTTTGCAAAATTCATTCTAGAAAAAAATTAAAGTCCTCAAGCTACACATAAAATTGTATTTATATAAATAAAAGCTTAGATGTGC
The DNA here is from genome assembly GCA_035590275.1 of Ibycter americanus. Lineage (NCBI taxonomy): Eukaryota > Metazoa > Chordata > Aves > Falconiformes > Falconidae > Ibycter > Ibycter americanus. The sequence continues at coordinate 88,401,747 of JAVJGI010000050.1, read as the reverse complement.
TAGGGAATGTAATACTATAAAGCATATATATATATTTACACACAAACAGAGGGACTGAAAGTGTGTGTTTATTTAAGTGATAAGATTGCAGAAGTGTTTGGTAATTTAAGACATCTCATTTTAGTATGGCTTGATGGGGTAATGTAAACAAGCACATCACTTTTAACATTAAGGGATCACTTACGTACTTTTCATTCCTAGAATAATTAGTCCCTTCTAGTCCACAGGAATATGAGTTGGTGACCAGCTTAAACATTTTTCTGCTCGATGCAACTCTGTAAACTTTTCCTGTCCTCAGCCTGTAACTCTTTAAAATCCTTTTAACTTTGAAAAATAAGCACAGAGACTAATTGCCTTTGTTTCTTTCTCCCCATGCACGGCTGACAAACAACTTGATCCAATGAACTTGTTTAACTGTTTAGTCCTTTCACGGCTTGTTAAAAGGGTTGGCAGGTGACTGACTGCTTTAATAGAGATGGAGTCAGATCCAGATGTAACTAATCCTGAGCTCTGTTCCATCTGAAGCAGTGGGACTAATGAGCAGATGAGAACTGTTTCCAATAAAGTCTAAAAGAGGCTTGGGTTGTTTAGAGCAAGAAGGCTGTTGCAAACGTTTGTTTGAGTGAGAAATAGACCCTTGGCAGTACAAGATTTGCATGCAACTCTGCTATTCTGGGGAGTGGCTGACCTCCTGCTCAGGTTTCAGGGTCAGGAAGTAATATAGAAAAAGACATAGCGAGAAGAGAAGAAAAGCCCTGCAAAGTTTAGCTGCCATGTGACAGAAGTAGTATGTAATTGTGGCATGATAGCCAAAAGTTAATTTAAATAACTGACTTGGCCTTGTGGGAAGGGGGCAGGGGAGAAAACAGGTAGTGTATATTTCATCATGTTATGAACCATGGACCAGACATGTTTGAGACAGTTCAGTCTTGAGTAGCTAACTCACCATTTTCCAAGTGCTGTGCAAAGCTCTTAACTTAATCTTGAGTGTAGTATAGCTCAACCAGGGCAGTCATCACAACAGGGCTATTTTGCCAGACTGTATCTGACTCACTTTGACATAGCTTCCAGTATTTGTCCATTTCTGAAGTGTGTGAATATGCCTTTTCTTACACGGGCTGTCAATTTTCTTAGGTTAGTAGAGGCAAAGATAAGGAAGGTTATTTGAAAATAGTACCCCAGTTAGCAATCTTGATTTTTCACCAGTAGTGTAATTTGTTAAAACTGTGTGCTGTATAGCAGAGAGCAAAGCTGTATCCCTATTTATTTTTAAACCAAAAAGTAATCTTAATAAATGGGAAAAGATCAAGTGCTCACTTAAAAATAAAACTTTAAAGAGAGAGAGGTTATGATCGTATTGACTGCTACACACTCTGGATCAGGTGGGGCTCTCTGTAATGGGGGAAGGCTGGGGAAACTGAACCCTCGCAGTGGGGAAAGTGAGCACACTGTGCTGGGAAAATGGGAGGGCAGGATGGGCATGCTGAGAGAGAGAAAACCTGCAAGAATGGAGGGCAGATGGGAAACTCCCATGTAGGGGCAAAGGAGCATCAAGCAGCAAGGCCCTGAATGAGGGGGGTCAGAGCAAGTTTCACACTCCAGGGGACCTGTGTGCACACTGCTCAGTTTGGAAGTTAGTGACAGTTGTTGAACTTAATAACTGAGACCAGAATGTCCCAGGGCACAATGGACAGGGAGCAGATTTGGATCAAATCGAGCTGAAAAATGCATTTGAAGAGTTTAAAACATTTTTTGATTAAAGGAATGTGTATTTCAGGAAAGGCTGGCAGCACTGGTTCTCAAACTCAAGGGGTCCTATCTTAATTTACCCAACGTCTAGGTCAGTTGTCAAGAAAATACTAAGTCACGTCTGGCAGACGAGTTTCTGATGGAGCTCTGCCTGGGTTTACTGGATTTTTTGTGGAAGTGGAGTGACTTCCAGGAATAATTTTTATGAATATAAGGGAAACTCCCTCTTTGTTAAAGAGTTCCAATGGGTTGTGCTAGTTCATAGTGTGTTAAGCAGGAAACAGCTGAAATTCTGAGGCAATAGGCCGCTCGTGTTCCTGTCTCTCTGTTTGGGATTTTTAAAAGTTCATTTTTGGACTTTAAATTTGGTCTGTGAAAAACCTGAATCTTATCACTTATTCATCAAGAAGCCACTTCCATCTTTTTTTTTTGTGCATTTTGATCTTACATTTGTGGTTGTTATATTTAACAGCCAAAAGGAATATGTTTGCCTAAGATAACCCATGGTTTCTGTAATATTATCTATATTTTCTTAAATGTCTTCCTTGTACGTATATCTATGTGCATGTGTGTTTCTAAATACATACATATCATAACAACTGTTCCACGCTGGACCAAAGTTATATTTAGTTTAGGATCCTATTCCCAATAGCAGCCAATGCTTAGAAACAACATGTAGAGAAAAAAGAAATTTCACAGCTAGGTAGCGATCATAGAAACAAATCCAATCCCTGTATTCTGGTAGTTAGCTGTTTGTTACACTGCCTTTTTTAAATGCCTTCCTCAGGCGGGATGCTGAAATATGTCCATGTTTGACAGGCAAGAAGTGCTTGGGAGAGATATTGTGTGCAAAAAGTGACAAAACTGAAATGAGGTATTCGGTGGTTTGCTTTCAGCGCAAATTTAATCATACATTGAAGAACAAACAAATCCTTTCATTACCATCAACCCTTTTTAAATGTCAGTCATAATTGCCATAGATAACATAAGGTTTAAAGATGAGCATGCAATGTTACTGAAGGTTTTTCCTAATCTGCTGACCATGGACATGAACTAGCTCATTAGAAAATACATTGATCTTTTTGCTCTTCATCATCTTGCTAAACACAGAGTAGGATGATGGACAGTATGAGAACAAACCCTTTGTCTATACACTAAGAACATTATTGGAACTTTTCCGTTTTGCTGATACCTGGCATAAACTGAAAATGTCTTTTTAAAAGGTTTATTTTTTCCCCATTGTTCCAAGAACCATGAAGTAAAAATATGATTTTAAGATTTTTTTTGCCTTTCAAAATTGCTTTTATTGTGTTGGTATTAATGAAGTAATAATGTTGGAGTCTAACTTTTTTTTTCTTGGACTTGCATCTCTGTGTTAAAAGATCACATTGACTTCTGCTGTACAATATAATGATCATTGCCCTGGGAAATGTATTGGCACTAGGCAAAGCAAGTGTGAAATCAGCTACTTTGGACCACTGATTACAGCAGCATACAGGTAAACTATAATGAAATGACTTCCTGGAAGCTGTTTCAAGAATAAAATGGATCAACTCTTCATGCACCCCTCTCTTGAATTATGCTTCCTTACAAGGCATGAAAAAACCCTCCCTGAATAACTGAGTTTATATTAAACCTACATATAAAATTGTTTCTTAAACCACAAAAAATAGCAAAGCTCCTAGATGTACATTTTGTTTTCTTCTTTCTCTGAAAACCGAGTAATTGATACACTGATCCTGGCATAACAGATGACAAAAGTGACTGATGGGAAAGTGCACATAAGGACAAAATTGCAGAGCAGATCACTTAGGCTGTAAGGCTAATACCTAATTATGTGTTTAAAAACTACTACTTGCCAAACTGAACTTAGCCTTTCATCGCTTCTGTTGATCTGTTTCTGTTTTCACATTGTCACACAAGCCCAGTAGTTCTAGTATTTCAGTGGTTTCCCTCTTGCTTCAACCTTCCAGTGATATTATTCCGTTTGCAGAACAAATATAGCCAACTGTGCCTATTACATTTCACCCCAAAAGAAAACTATTTGGAATTCTGATTATATAACCTGATGGACAGCAGAACATATTACATACGTTTTTGCTTATTTTCTTTCTAAAAGAAGTAGGAATATGATGAGCAAATTCACCGCTTTCTGGCAAAGCTTTTCAGACTGTAATATCTCTTCTCATTGTCTGTATATAAATTATAAAGCTTCTCCATTCCAAATATTTTTATTATGAAGAGTTCCTGGTATTTGAAAATATTTATTTGAACTTATGAAGAATTTCTGGCATCTTAGAGATAATTATTTAAAGTTTTTGCATATTTAAGATTTTAACATTTAAGGCCTCCTTCATTTAAAGCTGATATTTTTTGACAAAAATTTGTTTCCAAGAATTCTAATTTGTCAGTTGAAATGCTTTTCAAGAAAGAGTCATATCTGATGAAGGATATTTCTTTGTTTCTTTCAATATGGAAGACAGTGACAGAACTGAGAACAGCAAATAACGAGGACAATGGCTCACAGCTGTGAGCATCTTCTTCCCCCTTTTCTTATGTTGGCAGTTTTGGTGGAGTGTAGGAGCTGGGAATCTCTACTTACATGATATTTTGTACATTGAGTGGCCAGACTGGACAAAATTAAAAATTCGGTTAACATTTCTGTATATCCTCAGCATTTACACAGTGGCATGGCTTTACCAGCACAAGGACGCTAAAACAATTGTGTCCTGGCCTTTCTGGAAATTTAGCAGTTTTTCTTATTTGGTGCAGTATGTTTCTCGTTAGCAGCCATGTCAGCTTGCTGATCAGCCCTGCCTGCAGACTTTTCTTCTAATGTTTTTTGCTGGTTCAGTCCCACAACTAAACTAAGTAAGACTGTAAAGATAACTTCCCTTATGCCTTGCCTGGACTGAAAGCTCACCTTGTGTATTTTACATATAAGTTAATCAAAAAAATCATATGCTTACTCATCAGTGTTAAGCCTAGATCAAGGTGTGTATTAAATTGTCTCAACTAGTTGAAAACGTCCTAACATGGTCTAGGAATGCCCGAACTCACAGCCCTGGCAGACATGAACTGACACGCATGCAGGAATCTTGCCTGTAGTATCGTGATCCGTCAGACTTGGAGAATCTTTTCTTACATCAGTGCTATATTCTCATGCTCCTTCAAGGCACCTTTAATGTATGAAATACAGGAGTGTTCCAAAAATAACTGGGCAGGTGGCGTGTTTTTCATATTACATGACTATCCAAGCGATACAAGCAGGGCAATGTTTGCATGCCTTTCAGGCCGTTTAAGTTCTGCAGCATTCCTTCGCCCCTTGTGTTCTTAGTATACTACAAATAAATAAGCATGTATAAAATTACAGTTTGATGAATGGATTTCTTATAGAATATCCTTTACTAATATTTAAATTATTTTTAATAACTTTCTGCTCTGAAATTCTCTTCTTTCTCTTGCTGCAACGTTAAATAAAATCACTTCACCCTTATCCCTCAGGTTGTGTTTTGTGTATATCTGACAGTAGCTTGCCCGTACAATTTCACCTATAGTAGTTACTCAGATTTCCACTTACTTTTTATGTAACTTGTTCTTTTGTCTCACATGATAACAAGAAAATTTAATTCTAGAAATATATAGGGACTAATCTGTGATAGGCATACTTTTCAGGTAATTTAAAACCCACACAAATATTGAAAAATGTTTCTCCTCATAACCTTCGTTAAATTAACAAGATTTTTTTTTTCATCTCTCCTCTGAACATTTCTACATAATGTAAATTAATTGATTTGAGGTCATCATCTCTTTGCCTTCTCTAGACTCTGTAACAGCAGATATGATGGAGCATTTGAAGCCAGGTCAGTTGAACTGTTGCTGTTTCATTCCAAAGGCCACGTAAATGGGTGAAGGCAATTCAGATTTGAACTGGTTCTGTTTTAAATTATGTTTGTTTAGTACGAGCAGTGGCAATAGGAATTTTATATGACACAGATCTTACCATGACATATTGAAGAATGAGCTGTATTTTAACTGTGGAGGTATTCAACAATGAATTTGAAAATTCAAATATTTCAATAATTTGAAAAGTTCAGTTCCTACAGCAGAAACAGTCTACTACTAATTTGTAAGACTGTGGAGTTTGTTTCTCTAGATGTAAAGAAAGAATCATGTAAACACAGAGCTGTCATGCAGTCAGTGCTCCACTTTGCATATTGAGTCACATGATGACCATCAACTGATCTGTGGTTCTACCCAAACAAGCATCCACAATGAAATTACTGAACACGTTTCATTTAAAGCCCCATGAAACAAATAGATGGATTAAAACAACAAATGGTACCACTGTCAGCAGTGCAAATTAAAACAAGAGACATAACGATAGAAAGTTTTAAGAGAAAGAGGTTTGAACAAGGAAGGAACCCAATCAATAGTTGCTAATTTCTGTGATATTCTGTATCTGCTAATATCTGCAAAATTTCTGAAATATTCCTTTTCTTGCCCCAAAATTTCTGTCAGAGATTTATTTCCAAGTGTGGTGGTTGACCTTGGACAGCAGTCAGACACCTGCCCAGCTGCTCGCTGCCCCTCCTCAATGGGACAGGGGGAGAAAATAAGATGAAAAATGTTGTGGATAAAGGTAAAATCAGTAATATCACTTACCAATTACCATCATGGGCAAAACAGGCTCAGTTTGGGAAAAATTAATTTATTTCATATGAAAATAGATCTGGGTGGTGAGAAACAAAGACAAAACTAAGACACCTTCTTCCCACCCATTCCTCACCTCTTTCCCAGCTTCAACTTCCCTTTTTCATTCCTGAGTCCTGCACCCCCCCTCTGCCTCCTCCTGAGGAGCACAGGGGGATGGGAAATGGGGGGCTGTGGTCAGTCTCTGCCGCTCCCGCCCTCTCACACCGTCCCCCTGCCCCGCTGGGGGCTCCCCACAGCCCCCCAGGAGACATCCCCCTGCCCCCGCAGGGGCTCCCCACAGCCCGCAGCCCCCCAGGCGCT
>JAVJGI010000050.1:88352514-88388056 GCA_035590275.1 Ibycter americanus | reverse complement strand
TCACTCCCCTCCCCTCACTCTCATCTTCTCTCCCCTCTCTCTCCTCTCTCACTTCCTCTCCCATCTCCCCCTCTTCCTCCTCTTTCCTTTTGCCTCTTTTCCCTCTCTTTAGTCCCCCTCCCTCTCTCCCCATTCTCCCCTTTCCCTCTTCCCTTCACGCTCTCCAATCCTACTTGCTCTCTCCCAACTCCCCACTCTCTCTCTCCTCCTCCCACACTCTGTTGTCTCAAATAATCTCTTACAAGGATACTAAAGTTTAAAATATCCAAACTCAAATGAGATGCAGTTGGAATTATCTACTGAACATAACAATTAAGGTTATGCCATTATTATCATATAGTACAGGAAAGTGGAGCAGATATGTTGTGTGAAACGGTGCTGAGGGTCAGGTATGGACTTTTTATTCAGGTTTTGAGAATTTTGACTAGCTTCAGACCAGCTCTAGTTTCATCCCAGGGACTGAACTTCCCTTAGTAGTCGGAGCATGTGGTTGGCTCTTGGATTATTCCTGCTAGTTTAGTTTCATCTAAAGGAATTCAGTTTGCATGCTGTGAGACTGCTCCATGATGTTAAAGTGCAGCAAAGAGGGGGCTGATCAGGAGATTAGCTTCAGAAAAGCACTCCTGATCCAAAATAAAACTTTACTGTGGGCACACGTCTACAAGTGCAACAAAAAAATTCAGGGAATCGGAATTCAGTAACTTACAAATTCCGGTTAAAAGAGCTGTACATGCTGGTTATAGAATGTACTATTTATCAATGTAATGTGTCTGCTGAAGACATGAAACTATGCGAAGAAGTTCTTTGCCAGGATTCTGGTTGCAGCACAGCAGTTCTGCTCCATTTGAAGTCAACAGGAATAGAATCAGAGTCTGACAGATTAATGCCCCAGTTCTGTAACAGGACTCAGCATGCTTAAACACGTTTGAAGCCTCTGTGCAGTGCCCTTTGCATATGAGGAGACATTAAATTATATTGCTTATTAGTTAGGGATTTTCTTCTCTTCCATTAAGAACATCAATACAGGTATGATTCATATTTTGACTGAAGTGGCAACTTGATCATAAATAGTATTTACTGTAAGAATAGAAATAGACAGATTCTCAAGAAAAATGATTCATCCAGTAATGATTCATAATGCAGCCTCCCTCTACAGATTTATGGATGCAAATATGTTGAAATGTTTTTTAAAAAAGAAAAAGGTTGCTTAGCCATGCAAGTCACAACATGAGACATTGCAAGTAATAAGGTTAAAGCAGTTCATGATCTGATCCTTCTGTTTGAGGCATAAGCTTGCTTCATCAATATTAAATGCATGCTAAAATGGGGAAAGCAAAGCTGGTGACAATTTAGCAGACAGTAAATTAGTCATAAAGGCGCTGATCCAGAAGACATATGGCTGCCTGCAGGTTGAGACTTATCAAGCTCTTTATATTTTGCTTTTCCTAATGAAGGTCAAGAAGGGATTTGTTCATTTTCTGTATATGGGAATAAGTTAGATTGGAAGAGACTACTGGAGGTCATCTAATTCAACCTCCTGCTCAAGGAAAGGCTCAGGTAAAGTTGTCTCAGTTTGCCTAGGGTCTTGTCTGGTTGAGTTTTGCAGGGATGAAGGTTCCACAACAACTCTGAGTTGTCACAGTGAAATTTTCTTTCCTTATACCAGCCCAGAATTCCTTGCTGCAACTTACATCTTTTGCCGCTTAGTTTTTCTGAGCACCTCTGAGTACAGCCTAGCTGTCTTCTTTCACCTTCAGCTTAGGTTATTGAAAACAGCAATTAAATACCTCTTTTGCCTTCTCTCCTTATGATCGAGCAAATCTAATTCTTTCAATCCTTCTTCATATGTCATGTACTACAGGTTCTGACCATCTTGTTGAACTTGCTCCAGTTTTTCATGGACTTTCTTGTGCTGCTTGAGGGCCCCAAACTGGACATTGCATTCAGATGAGACTTGTTGCTGTCTCATTATAAATAAAGGGTATTAATCAGTTCCTGGCATCTGATGGTTATACTCTTGTTGGTGTGCATAACCTTCATTGGCAGAGGTTTCACTGGTGTTTTTCTCCCACACAAGAAACCAGAAAGTCTTGTCTCTGTATCATCTTAGAAATGCTAGTAAGAAACCAGCAAAACTTTAATGCTAAAAAAAACCCCCAAAAATCCTTGCAACAATGCATGACAGGTTATATGAGAAACAGCTCAAAGTATTAGTTAAACCTGTAAGACGTATAAGCTGCCTCTGGGCAGAGATAAAGAAAGATGTCATATGGTAGTTACTGCATCAGGGATGTAATTAAGAAGTAAAAAGGAAACATGCCAAGAATCTGTGAGTAAGAAAATATTCTTCCTCCAAGAGAAAACTATTAAATATGTAAAGTTTACCATTTTGTCATTTGCACCTCTGTGTTTCTTTAATAATTGGTGAAATACTTGGCCCTATGGATTTCACTTTTAAAAATTATTATTTAGTAGTGCTAGCAATTTTGCTACATACTGCTCACAGTCCACAAAACAGACTGATCCATGGTTGAAAAACTCATAAGCTGAATGATGTGCCCATACCATTGGGAGAAAAAACCTGAGTTGCACAGACAAGTTTATATAGTTACTCCTGAGAGGTGCAAATACATACCAATCATTAGAAGTATTTTCCAAAGTCCTCCTATTACTTAGGAGCCAAGGTCTTATTTTCAGAATTGACCATAATACGTAAAAGTCTCTCTGAATTATGAGATTTGCATTTCTTCAGGCGAAATCTTCAAACATACTTTATACTTGTAATGCATAAATTTATGGTGACTGCTTTCTGAAACACTAGACTAGTTTCTCTGGAATGTGAGGATATCTTTTCACTGTTTTCTCACTCCAGAATGCAAGGAGGAATATTTTAAATCTCAAAACTTCATGGGTCAGGAAAGATATTCCTAAATATTCTAGTGACATCCATGAATTTCACTAACGGGCTGCCCAATGCTGATGTGTGCATACTCTGGCAATCACTTCTAAATTTTTTTCTTTAGACTGGCTCCATTTAAACTTCATTAGTAATTTAACAATGGAAGTTTTGTCAGAAGGGTCTACTTGATAGTTCAAGTATGATAGTTAAAAGATCTGTGACCTGAGACTAGACTGAGAAGGTAATTTGCAATGCTTGGTGTTAAACTTGGTTGATACGGAAGAGATGGGTGGAAAGGATTAGCAAAAGAATTCTTGGGTGTGTATTCATCTAAGAAATATTAAATCACTTTTCTAGATCAAGTTTAGAAGAGAAAAATAGGAGCATGGTCACACACAGTGCCTAAGAAACAAATCCAAAACAGGTCCAGCTAGGATAAATGTGAATTTTACGTCAAGATTAAGTATATTTTGGGCTATTAGGGAAAGCTGTCTTCTATAATAATGAATGTGTCTTCCATTTATTCCACCTTTAACACCAGATATTCCCAGATATGTTTCTAGTTTTAGTCTGCCTTTCCCTTCACATATGTGACTTCCCAGAATGATCTCACTATGGGTGGTCTCACCAACTCAAAGCAATTATTAATGGGGAAAGGAAAAACATCCTATGGCCATACAAATTAACCTGGTTTGTGGATATCTATTTTAGCTTTTATGTTACATTAGTAGCTGTCTTGAGCAGTTCCTGGGCAAGCCCGCAAAAATGTGTTTGCAGACCATTTTGTAGACCAAAAATAAGCATTTAAAATTTTATGTGCTTTATTATGAACTTTCCAATATAATATTATTATTGTGATATTTTTTTTTCTGTATCTGGATAGAGGTTTCAGCTGCGGTGTTTGAAGTAGAGATATGTTTAAAGATTATTTAGGTTTTTTCTATTACTGTTGGAAAGGAATACATGGGAATGACTTCACAGTGATTTTTAAATTAAAAGGTTGCAGTTAGCATGTCCAAAGAATTATATATATTTAGTCACTCTGAGAGTCAAATCCCTAACTGATGTAAATTAGCATTGAACTGTTGAATTGAGTGAAATGTTGCATATTTAGACCATCTGAGAATATGCCTTTCTACTTTCTATAGACCCCAGATAATTAATAAATAGCTGAATTAAGCCACTCACTTTACAGTACAGTCTCTGTATTATATTCACCATGATCTTAAGTACTATCTCCATTATGTTAAATATTTTCTATTTTCATTATTTTGTTACTTTTTAAAACCTACCAAGCTCTACCCCTAAAAAACTCCATTTCTTAAGGTATCTCCCCAAATGCAGTTAATTTGTCAACATAACTGATGAGTAGATTTCCTCGTGTCATCTTTTTGTACTAGGAGATTCTTATTTACAGGGAAATAGAAATAGCTACGACAATGCTTTGCTTTTCTAATTAATGGATTATTTTAATTACAGAATTAGTTTTTAATTACAGAATTAGTTTTTAATTCTGAGTCCAGACATTCGGAAATATCAATGGATATTACAGAATTTTCTGTTCTTTTCATTTTGAGAAAATAATCTTTCATCAGTATCTGTTTTTCCCATGTGAAAGCTTATATAAACTGAAGGGGTTTTGCACTAAGCAATAATTGTATTTTGCTGCTTACATCCATTATGTACCTAATTTTGATCAAGCCTAAGTTCTGCCATACTACTGCAAGTATCTTTCAGAGTATTTTCATGGGAAAATATTAGACATTCTTTCCAGCATTGTAAAAGGAGATAAAATAATGTAGAATTTGCGTGTGAACTTTGGCAAGCGCTGCAAGTACAGGTTGTTAAAGGACTGGAGGAAATCTGAGCTAGCAAATATGCTAAACTACCCAAATCTCTTTGGTTAAAAAGCAAAATACTTGGGAGTGTTGTTAACAAAGGTTGAAATGTTTGACTTATGGAGGATTGCTTACTATTGACAAGACAAACGACCCACAGCATATTACAAACTGTGCCTTAAAGAAACTTAAAACCTGTTGAAAAATGATTTCTAATCTTGCTTTCGATGTAAGGTTATCAAGAAGCCAACTCAAAAAGCGCTTTATTTCCTACAGCAAGTCTAATGCCTTTCCACTTGGTTTCAGACTTTGTGGTGTGGGAGGCAGCAGCCATTGTGCTGATGGATAGCAAGCTGCTGAGAGAGTTCAAATTGTGCGATTAACAGTTACATCCATCTGTAACCACTCTGCAGCCTTTGACTTTATTGACTATGATGCTGTTAAGACTTCAAAGAAAAGCTGATAGCTTATATTTGCATAGCTAAAGACAATTGTTTACATTAAATAAACTCTCTTTTGAAGTTACTTTGAGAATAAATAGATAATTTTAAAAATTTAGCCTCAAGCTATGGCTGTACTTTTTGTATCAATGGAATTATCAGAACAAATAAATATTTATTTCAAAAGTATCGTATTGGCCTTAGAAAAAAAGTAGTATGTAGTTCTCTTTGAAATATGTATCTAGATGACAGAGATATCCAACTGCTCTTATGACACGCACAGAATGTTGTAGAAATGTGACCAAAGATGTTTCAAATAAAAGCGGGGACACGCCAAAATTTCCATGAAAATTAAACAAAGTTATTTTCTGAGAGCCAAGAGCTTTCTCATTTTTAATTTTTTTTAATGCCATTGCACCTTTTTGACATATGGAACTGGTAAAGAAAATGTGGCAAGAAAGCAAAATTATGTGTTTTATTTGTACATTATCCAAGACTTCATTTTTATATGACTTTGTTCTAGTTTTTGTAGAAAGTGGGTTGGGATAAACTCTGATTACCAAGTGGAACTAGTACTCCAACCTTTTTAAGGTTTGCCTACCACAAATTTTGAAGGGGAAAAAAAATAAAATCCTTGTTTTTAGACTGCTTGAGAAGTATGTATATTTAAGCATGTATGTTATTTTTTAAAATATTCATTTTAATGCTTTTAATGTTATTTCCATGACTTTTAGAGTGGTTATCTTATTGGTGTTTTGGTTTATAGTATTCAGGTACTTTTATGGGGTTTGTGAATGCTTTTTTCAGATTTATTGTGCTTAGCTCTATAGATGTGTGGACCAGCAGTCAAGGAGAGGGGATTTTTAATGCCAGAACGCTGAAGATGTATTTTAAACTGAAAAAATTGCCCTTTGCTATGTTATAATGTTATATTATGTGAGGGGGAAAGTAAGATTAAAGACCACTCATCTTTAACTTTGTTTAATATTCAAGATTAAACACTTTAAAATATGCATTTCTGGAACTGGGATACTTTAGTTAAGTTTATAATTAGAGTCCAAAGCCCTTTATGGATTTTGCAATAAAAACAATTAACTAACAGATACATCTAACAGTGAATGTTCAATGAATTTATCTCTAGATGTTGCAACTTTCTGTACATAAAATTCCATTTTTATTTTTGTCTTTGTTGTATTTTATACTGCTGAAAAACATAAGTAATTTTAAATATCTGGGTTTACTCCCGCATTTTTATGACATAAATGGTAACAACATAAATCATTACAGTAATAAATATTGTACATCAAATTTGTGTTGTCAGTTGCTGTAGCTCCTAGTATGTTTTAAAAAAAAAATTAGAAAAATTAGTTCCATCTTTTATTTGTGAAATATGACAGCTGAAACAAACTAAATTAGAACCACCTATGATGAAAAATAAATAACCTTTTAAACAAAGCATCAAACAGTTCTGTAGGAATTAATTCTTTCAGGTTCTGGATTACTCTTCCAGTGTTCAGACTTTTCATCCAGTCATCTTATCACAACAGAAGGTATATTTAGTGGAATAATACATCCATGTGGCACAGCTGTCCTGTGACAATATGCTCAACTCTGGCAGTCTAATGCAAACTATGGAAAATAGTTCGTGTGTATCTCTTCTAGGATACTTTTTGGATACTCCTATGGTATCCGTATTTATAACATAAAATTCAGCATTATTTTTTGCAGAATTTATACCTTGAACAGTTTACTATGTCCCTTCCAAAGAAGGAAGCTGTCTGTTTTAATTTATCACTATGAGCCAAAATAAAAAGGGGACTATGAATATCTCCACTATGGATACCTAACTTCAGCTTTCTAAAATAGGCTGATTTGTTTAGAAAGTGGTAATCGACCTTCCACTAATGAAAGCTGCCTTGCAAATGTTCCAAGTTGAGCACCAAGATGCTAAGACAATACATACCCCTTATCAGGTTTAAATATCCCAATCCAAATCATTTGTTTGATGATACAGGGGTTTTCTGTCATGATAATAAAACAAATCACCCAAGAAGATAAGAAAAAAAAATTAGTAAGTTATATTCAAAAATCTCAAACAAGTAGACAATTAGAAAGACAAAATCATTAATACTTCAAACGCATAAAACGGAGTTTAAAAAAAAATAATGGTCCCAGAGAAATTGGATACCCCTCTAAACTGGACACAAATGCACAGCTGAACACAGGGAATTAGCAAAGCAAGGTCCAGAGAGAAGTTTCTATGTTAAAAAGAAGAAAGAAAAATAACGCTAAAGGTTTAATAAGGAATTTCTTATGATACTCTGATGGATTTCTGGAGTTAAGAAAGAAAGGTATGTGGAGTAGTAGGGGTAGCAAACAGCTCGGATACACAGCACATACAGCATATTCATGCTTGAGGGGAAAAGTCTGAGGATAACAAGGAGAAGAATACAACATAAATAAATATGATACTCCTTCGTTATAATCTTAACACAAAATGGTGCTAAAATGTGTGAAAAAATAAGATTTCAGTTTGGGGTGTTTGTAGAGCATATATACTGTACTGCAAGTAAATGATGGCCAGGTGAGGAGGTAGCTGTGAGCAAGTCTGGAACTAATTAGCTTTACTGAATACACAGTATGACACAGCCTTCCTACTTAGCTACAAGGCAGAACTGGGCCCTTAAATCGATTCCAGTGCTGCTGGAAAGCTTGCCCTGGTATGTCTGTCTAGTCTAAACTGTACTTCTGAGTTATAGCAAAAGACGACACCCTTGGTTGTAGCTTAGACCATGACATGCTGGTATGTGCACACACTGAGCAGGGTGGCAAGCATCTTGTGCTAACCGGAACCATAATTTTCATTGCCTTTTTGTAAGTGAAGAGAAAGAAAAAGGTGTTTCCTCTCACAAGATAGATGACTTTGGGGTTTGTTGCTTTGCTCTGAAGCATAAGAAAAAGGACCATTAAGCTCAAACTGATTCTACTATCATTTTTTGTGATATCCAACTGTGAAATGCTGTGTAAATGTCAAGTAAGTTTAATTACATTGAGACACTTTCTTGCATTTCTACCATTCCTTTTTCATTTGCATATGTTTTATGTTTTCATTAACCCTGTTACTGCTTCAGAAATATGGCAGAGTAAATAGCAAGCAAACATGTTCAAGAACTCATACTGGATTTTAAATGATTTTACAGCTTGGCTCTGCTTTTTGATTTTTCCATTCAAACCCAGGAGGTCTAGGGACGATCTTGAGAACCAGCTCTAGGCTCTGCTGTTTGAAAATTACCGGCATAGCTTCTAAATGAGTCAAACATCGTTCCTGTTTCTGTTGCTAATGAATAGATGCTCCAAAATAGCTGGTGGGATAACTCATGGAGCCGACTGCTTGCCAAAGAGGAAAAGGGTATGCAGTTCAGTGCCTCACAAGTAGTCTCAATGGTTACTGTTGCTGTACTACTGAGCAATCTGTTGAAACAAGCTTCGCTGAATTATAATTCTGATAATCAGCCTGGATTCCTTGTCAGGCTTATGTCTGAAATGTTGGGGTATGGGGATTTTTACTGGGATTATTTTACATTAGTTTTGCTTTGCTGTTGAAGTTGTGTACACTGTAAAGTAATATTTTTAGGAGAGGCTGGCCTGAAGTAACCAGAAAGCATCTTTTTCCTAGTTGTTTGCCTAACCATGAGTCAGCAGCAAGCCTCAGTAAATGAACTGTCAATAGATTGTGTGATTTACTGAAGGCAACCACCCAGCCTAATCTCTGTGGTAAATTAACGAACCACAGTGCTCCTTTTCTGTGCAGACACTAAGCGTGACAGAGGGAGACAAATGAAACCTTACCCCTTCGCACTGTGACTTGGTGGGCTGTGTATCACTTAATATACCAAAGAACTATACTAATTACCTTCATGATGCCACGTGTGGTTCATTATGTCTTATGCAAACCCTCTTAGCAGCAAGGAAAGCAGCACTTGATTCCAAACTGCCTTGTGGCTGGGTTTTGGTTTCAGAAGCCTGTGGAAAGGGAAGGCTGAAGGAAGGTGACACTGAGATTAGAAATACTTTGCATACATACATATACACACAACTATATGAAAGATCCCTGTCAAAAATAGCAGTAAAATAACCACTCTTGGTATTTAAAACTTAATCTAGCTTTTGTTTGTGCAGATGCATACCAGCCCTCAGTGCAAAATAATAAAAAACTGGAAAATGCTGTCTTACAGTGCGCTTGCTCAGGGGAGTGTGCCTGCTTCCAACGTGTGAAGTCAGTGTCCATGATCATACTTGCCCTTGGGTGGCAGGGGTGTCAAGAGTGCAGGTGGGTGGTTGTTCAACTGCAGCACAGTTATCTGGAAAGAAAAAAGTGTGGCAGATACAGATTATTTTACAGTTTATGCTCATTATGGGGACTAGGACATCTCTGAGCACAACGTCCCTTCCACATTTTCCAGGAACAGTGCAACAATGTAAACCAATCATCTATATCACCAATAGGCTTGCTTTAAAAAAAAAATAAATTACCAAGCTATACTCAATTGCAGTAAAAAATAAATTTTCCTCTCTGAAGTTGCTGCTGAAGTGATAAGAGAACCCTTGCTAGTACTAAAAGCTAAACAAGGGTAGAAAATAAAATAAAAATTTCTGAGTACTAGTGGAATAGGATCATACAATTATAATAAGAGCGTGTTGAAAAGTTGTTCCTAGGTATACTGGTAACTCTATCATCACCTCATATTTGCAAGGAAAGGACAAAATTATTCTAGAACTGAAGATACCTGAAAATGTAACTTCTTTAACATCACTGTCATTAATCATGGCTCCCTATTTCATGCAGTACTGATTTTAGACATCCTGAGGCCTCTGACTCATATCGTGACATCAGTAGGGGGTTGGTCACTTTCCTTTCTTGAAATCTTGATCTGCTTCTACTTAGAAAATAACCTTCTGGGCCCACTTTGAAAAGGCACTAAGCATCCTCAGAAGTTTTTTATGATCAGCAAGTTGTAGGAAGAATCTTACATTGTTTGCTGTATATTGTTAGCCATTCCCAAACAAGTTTCTTTGCCACAGTTCAGATTTTGCATTTCTAAACACCACTGGGTACATTTTGTACCATCTTAAGAGTAGTCTAACCCAGTTCATGAAAATGTTCTCCTTGATTTCTTCATTGTCCATGAGCTGGATATTATCATAATCAGGAGCACATTAGTACCCTGTTCTTAAGCTGACTCAGTTCTTTTGAAACAATTAGATGACAAACAATTTTCATACTGCTCTTTATGTAGGGGATGTGATGTATTCCAAGATCACTGGCCGAGTGACAGCTAAAGTCACTTGATTTGAACTAGAGAATTAAAACAAAAGAAACTGTCCTATAGATTTGAATAGGTTTATACTTTTTAAATATAATACTGATTAAAAAATAATTTAAAAATCAAGGAAGCTTTAACAACACTCAGGACATTTTGGACTATATACATACAATCTATAGACTAAGGCACTCTGTCAGTATATTTTGTGGGATGGGTGATATTGTGAGTCATGTATGTAACCACCAGTCTGAACTTCACACAAATTATGGGATGTTGTTCCTGACAACAGTTAAAAGGAAATTTTCTAGACTAATATTATTGCTATGTATCATGGTCTGTCTGAGATTTTATTCTTCCTAACTGTAATTTTCTTTGTGAACACTAGATGAAGCCCTGATGCTTCCACACAATAGGAAGAAGAGAACTCAATGAGCTGTGCCAGGCTGTGTATCCTGAAGTCCTGACATCTGCTAAGCGAAAACAAGCAGAGGGGATTTTTTTGTGGTCTGCTCCTCTGTTCCACAGGCAAATCCCTCTAAGATGAGAGTGCTCCCAGCCTGGGTCACTGAACAACCAAAAGTAAAAAAGGGCTTATGCTTCTTTCAATTTTCACACTATCTTTTAAAATGTATTTCCTTGCCATGTTTTTGCTTGTCTTTTCAAAAAGTTTAAAAAATTGTGGTATAAACATTTTTCATAATCTACCTTCAAAATGGTGTTTAAATTTCTGTTCTGAAGAAGCATGTGTGGTTTGCTGATCCTTGTCTCCAAAGCCCCATTCAGTGGCTGAAAACAACTGAGTTGAATGTTCGTTTCTTCTATTTTCTCATCTTCTCCTGCATTCCAGCATGGGTAAGATCAAAGAGAAAAGGCAACATGAAAAGAGCAGAGGGACAGTAATGGGGAGCCAGGGGCAGAACCCACACTGTTGTCCCACTGGTGGTGAGGAAAAAAAAAAAATCAAAGTGATGAGGCTGTAGGAAATGACTGTTGGTTGTTTTTTTTATTAATGAAGCTTACCACCTATACTGTGATATCTAAGGAGTTCTAATAGAAGAAAGCTGTTTGGTCAGCCTTCCATAGGGGAAAAGATCACAGCCTGCAGAGGAGGTATTTCCATTAAGGGAACTTGTATTCAGTCAGTTGCACACGTTGTAGAAAACACAAGCAATGGCTAACATGTAATTGAAATTTCCTCATTGGCCACAGTTTATGGCTAAGTAACATGTAGGTGTTTATCTTCAGCACAGCTCATTGGACTTCAAATATTTAAGTTCTTATTTGGCAGCAGGTCCAAGATGAAGTGTAAG
The DNA here is from genome assembly GCA_035590275.1 of Ibycter americanus. Taxonomy (NCBI): domain Eukaryota; kingdom Metazoa; phylum Chordata; class Aves; order Falconiformes; family Falconidae; genus Ibycter; species Ibycter americanus. Next base: position 88,376,245 of record JAVJGI010000050.1, on the reverse strand, counting down.
AAACTCTTCCTAATCTATTCTGCAACTATGTTAAAGGACAGAGAAACAGCACTGAAATGGTAAAACGTTGCCTCGAAGAGCTTTGAATTCATAGGGCTCAAAGTTGCCTCTCTGCATCATCTGAAAAAGTTTCCTTATTTTAGAGAATAGAGAGGAGTCTGAGGAACGATAAAAATGACCACATTTACTTTGGAGTAATAAATTAAAGAGATAACAGGAAGCTGTGTGTCCTCTGCACCTGGTCTACCTTTTGAGCATGGAGACTCCCAAGCATCCGTCTTCCTACTGATGCATTTTCTCACCTACCTGCAGCAGCTTGCAACTAGTCAGACATCAGAGTCTACTCCGAGTTCACAGAGCCACTGCCTAAAAATGGCTTCTAGCAAGAGAAAACTGCAATGGTTTAGTGGTGGAAAGCATGTTAAAGATCTAGTACGGTTCCTGTAACAGGAGGCCTATGCTGATAGTTGGTCAGCTCAGGCTGTAGCTCACCTTGAAAGTGCTCTCATCTGATGTCAAGTTCCTGTATAGGGGAATCAAATGATATTTTTGTAACATTAGTAGAGATACCACTTCAAGGGAGGCAATGTCTTGGAATTAATCATTCACAGCCACCTTAGTTCTTGTTTGTAATAAACAGTTAACTTTATGCCATCAGTACTTCAGGATTTTCTATTAGTAGAGAACTCCTTTGGATGCTCATGACATTTCTCCAGAAAAGTGAACAAGCTGGGATCATAAACAGTATAATCATCAAGTATTTCATATTATGCCCAAAGGAAGGAGAAGTAGCAGCAAAGAAAGCGTAACAATGACTAATGGACTGAAGAGGGTCCTTTCCTTGTCATAGAAATAACCACGAATGTATCAGCTCTCCCAGAGGTTATAAAATCAAATAAGGTTTCCACTTTTTAAAATATCTAGGAACTGGATTTTCTAAAAATGAATAGTTGAAAGGTATGGTAAATATATTGTACTTCTGTTGCATTGCTTACAATCATCAGTGTAGCATGCAGAAACCAGGGATCAACAAAATGTTATTAAAAGTACTTCTACAGGGTTAAGGGCTATCACATCTAAGTACGTTCCAAAATGAAGGTATCTTTCTTTGAGCCTGCCTTCTACAACTGAAAGAGCAACACATATCTATAATCTGGTTTAGTATCAGTTAAAACACTGATAATATTTCATTTTTATTTTGTTTTCTTATACTTGGCTCGTTTAGCTATTGGAAGCCAAAATCTACCATATTTACACTGAAAAAGGCTGTGTATATCTGTGTTTCTCTGTATTTTCTTACCCCCAGAACACCTTATCTACTTCAATGGGAATATTAGTTCAAGGAAAAAGTAGCAGATTCATGTAGGGCCAACTTTTTACTCTTTCCATAACAAAGTATTTAATTACTGTTTTCCTGACCCACTGCCATGATACTGGTGCCACTCACTAATTAATAACATCACAATTTGGTTCTTAGCATTAAATTGTTCATGAATCTCAACAACTCATTCAGCTGTTTAGATCATAGATTCTGCAAGTGTTTAATAGAGACCTTTATCCACCTGGATTTGATTGACCACTACCAGTATATTTAACCACCAGGTGACACTATTGTTCCACTTCAATACAGAGCTGGACATATTTTATCAGGCAGAAAAACCTATAAACTCTCAGAGGGGGAAGTTTAACAAAATTCAAAATTTAGATTTCCTATTTATGCTCTGTCTGATTTTTTCACCTTTCCTTTTTCCTAGTCCCATCTTAAGGCTCAAGTAACTTGTTGCAACAAAGCTTAGATATATAAGAGTTTAAAAACTGTATTACCTCATTTTAATCCCTCGAAGCAAACTGCCAACAACTTTCCTCTCATCTCCGAATAAATTTCCCTCAGCAGCTTGCCTTTCAGTTTTCTATTAGGCATCATCTTTTTTGTCTCATAAGGGTTTTCTAGTGACATGGTATTTTACATATGAATGTTTGGTTTTTAAATAATGTTCCTTTTCCTGGGTGGGGATGGAGGTGGGTGGGTAGCTGACATAAAAAGATCTGTGTCATTCCCTCAAGCAAGCAATACAAATTATTCTGTGCCACACGGCAAGAAAAAGAAAAGAACACAATGTACAAATTACACCTCCTCTCCTTATGTAGACTTTTGTCTATGGTAGATTCTGTAACGAATCATAGAATATCTCAAGTTGGAAGTGACTCATAAGGATCGTTAAGTTCAACTCCCTGCTCCTCACAGGACTACCTAAAAATAAACCCTATGACTAAAGAGCGTTGTCCAGATGGTTCTTGAACTCTGACAAGTTTGGTGCCAACCACCCTCTCAGTGAATAACCTTTTCCTAATGTCCAATCTGGACTTCACCTGATGCAGCTTCATTCCCTTTCCTCCTGTTCTATCACTGGTCACCAGAGAGAGGAGATCAGCACCTCCCCCTCCACTGCCCCCCCAGAGGAAGTTGTAGGCTGTGATGGGGTCACCCCTCAGCCTTCCCTTCTCCAGCCTGAACAAACCAAGTGACCTCAGCTGCTCCTCATAAGTCTTACCTTCAAGACCCTTCACCATCTTTGTTGCCCTTCTCTGCACACACTCTAACAGTTTGATGTCCTTATATTGAGGCACCCAAACCTGCATACATTACAGTTAATATATTTATGTGTAATGCGGAGTTCTACAACCGCACAGCTACAGTGCCATGGAAACATATATACATTGCACATACTCCATGGTGGTGACTGTTCTGTAGCAGGTTCTTCTGTGAACTTCAGGATACAAGCCTGGATTCAGAGAGTTGCCACTAGTTAGCTGGTTTATCCTAATTTTCAGCTATGAGCTACAAATCTGGCTTCTGCATGTATTTCACTCTGAATCACAGTGACAGCAAGATATGTGGATGCAACTGATGATGAACCGTGACCTGCAAGAAAAGCCAATGGGAACTGAACTCTGAACATACAGTAGTACATAGTGTTAACGCTTTGAAGAAACATACTGCAGACATCTTAATTTGGGCATATAATTACCAGATTATTATCTATTTTTTTATCTTAATTCTTGGACATCAGTAAAATGAGAATAACAGTGGCTTCATTCACTGCAGAATTTCAGAAGATTAATGCTGGAGAAATTCTCAGCTGTTATATCAAGACACTGTATAAATGTTCTAAGAAGAGTTCTCTTAGACTTAAATGTTCTCTTCCAGTTCCAGTGTTTAGTAAATAATGTCTGGAGATGAGATGTACACCAAGTAATAAAGAGGGTAAAAAGAAATAGCTGCTCCCCTAAGAGGTACTGGCAACCCTCGCACCTTGAATGAGTCAAGGGTCCTTAGTGGTAAACGGTATGTGATCATACTAGTAATGATTATATCTTCCTGCATATTCAAAACCAAGGGCAAATTACACTATGTAAGCCTTTGTTCTTGGAAATGACTGAACTAATCGAGTTGAAAATTTTTTCCTCAGGCAGGGAAATTTCAGCCCAGGTGATAAATATTTGGCATAGTTATAAATAACTGAAAACACTGATTAATGATGGAAATCTGGGAGCAATCATAATAGGTGTTGCTGCCTCAAACTACCTGGAAATATTAGGCTTTATTGTAATGCTAATCTGAAGAATTGTATTTTAAGAATTCTCAGAAGTAAAGAATTTCATCATTAAATGTGAAATGTGTATATTTTGTTTCATACTGTTTATGTTATTAGCTGATTTTGACACAATTCTTTTATACAATAGAATTCTGAAATTTCTTACAGAAGAAAGGAAAAAAAGTTGGAATTGGCCTAGGATGCAGAAGACGCTTGTTCGGGTAAGCTACAGGTTTTATTTGTTACTTTGATTAATTTATACTTTGACTAATGTTTAATGCATGTTTATGTTATGATACTGTGTTGGCAGTGAGGAAGTATCAAATTGTTATCCATCATGGGTTTTGGGGAGAGGTTGGTTTGATTATTTACCAAGTCCTATCAAATTGCTGTATGTAGCCAGACACAACTACTTACAACATACTTACATTTAACTTACATTGGATTCATTGTAATCATATATTGTAGAATAAACAGTAAGGGTTAGCCTTAAGTATATGCCACCAGAGGAAAACTTTAATTAGGAAAGATTGAGGTTGACCGGTAATTACAGAGGCAACAGTTCACACCTCTATAGTTAAAGGTTGAGTCAGTGTTTCCAATATAAACCATTATTTTCTGGGTTTTCTACTCACTTATTCAGAAACTATGTGGTCATATCCTAAGGACAATTGTTTTTTTAATATATATAGGTATAGGTAAACTGCAGTTGTAGCAATGAAAAGAAATATTCATTGAACAAACAACACTAATCTTTCAGAAACTGAAAAGATTCCTTAACTAACTGATATGAAATGTTTGGGCTCAAATGCAAAAACACTGTTGCATGAGAAAATCTGTGCAAAGATTTTAAAATACTCAAAATAAATCTGTTCTAGTTATATCCTATAATGCAAGTTATGCTGATTAGTTCCAGCTCACCTGACTGTATTGCATTACCTTTGATGTACTAATAGCATTCTGGTAACTCCTACTCTTAACTAGATTACAGTAATTAATATGCTATGGGTGATGTAGTTTGAAAATATGTTCCTAACACAGCAGAATGTTTCAGGATGAAGTGACTGCCTTGATTTTAGCTAAATTATTCCATGCTAAAGTTGCCTCCATAAATTATATCTTCATTTATTTATGTCTTTATTTATGTATTAATTTTGAAGAAGTGATGAGGGAGGCTGGAGTGTTTGAAATCTTACTCAGGCTCAAAAATGGTCCAAAAGTTGATATTTGATTTGTGTGCATATTCTACTCTTCAAAAGTATCATTGGACCAAAAATCTGACAGTACCATCCTTTGTTTGGTAGAGTGAAGATTTCTGGACTGTAACTGCTGCAGTACAAATAGCGTATATTCAGTGTCTTTCAGTACTAACAGTTTCTTATCGTGATAGTGATAGTTTTATTTTTTTGTAAATAATAAATGAAGCAATATCTTCTATGTATGTAAGAGCAACAAGTGGAAGAAACTAGCTCGGAGGGAGTGGTAACAATAACATGAACAGACTGAAATTAAAACTTCAGTTTATACACAGAGAAGTGGGATTTTTGATTTGAAAGGTTCACAGAATTTAGCGGGAAGGATTAACAGAAAACTTAATTAGGAAAAAAATTACCAGAGTTGTTTATTGTTCACTTATGGCATTTGTTGTATTAATTGAATTTTTAACAATTCTCAAAACTGTTGTAGGCCCTTTATGAAACAGGGGGAAATATACTACCCATACCTCAAAGAGCTTACCTGCTAATCTTTAGGTATGACACAATGAATAAGGATAATAAACTGTACAGAGATGATGAAGGTGAAGAGAACAAGACTTGCAGCAATATGTTCAGGCAATGATTTAGTTTTGGCATTTAGAGACACAATGACTCAATTTCAGATTGGTGGGGTGTTTATTGTTGATTCATCTTGCACATTAATTTAAGAAGGGAGTGCTAGGAGATATCTGAATGAAAAAATGAGAGATTTTGCAAGCCAGATGTCGAAGTGAGCTGATGTACCAGGATCCCAATAGAGACATGGGGAGGCTGTGGGAGAAATGGGAGTTTAAAACACTGGCATAGCTGTCAGAATGAATGACTGACAAGTTATTGAAATAGATGTGTATTTGTGTTCATCAGCATGCATTAAGAGCTCAAGCCTGTAAAATGCAAAACATTCTCAGCTGATTTACCAGTGTAGTTAAGCATGTGGTTTAGTATTAAGGATGTGCAATTATATATTATCTAGCCTATGTATTTTGATTTTGTATTAGCAAATATTAGCTCTTGGGTTTTGCTGTAAATTCTAAACATGTTATTTATGTTTCATTTACTCTCCCTTTCCTCTTCTTTTATCTTGCTGCATTTCCATTCTGCATGACTGTAACTCTATTGTAAATCTCATGAATGAGGAATACATTAATTTTATCCAATATGGTGCTAGCTGTTTCTATATGCATATGTGTTCTTTATCTTTTTTAACCTGTCCCTTCTGCCTTAGAAATGAATATTAGAATAAGAACAGTAATTTAGAACTAATTTAAGAACACTAAATTTAATTATCAGGTCTTCTGTTTTAACCGTGAACTAACTCTCACTTCCAAATGAGAATGCCATAAACATGCACATACTGGCTAGTGTGGGAAATATTCCCTTAGTAAAGCCTACAGAAACTTTGCAAGGGGTGTGGAAAGGATGTTAATACCCAAAGTCCATGCGGAGCAGTTTGGGATGAGTCAGATTATATCCGCTAGGGGTGTGCACTCCAGAACAGTAACCTCACCACCCTGGAAGGAAAGGTGCAGCCGAGTTCCTCATCCAGGCTGTGGCACCTGCACAGTGAAATAGGCATTGAAGATATGGGCCAACACCCACCTCACCCACTTCAAAACCCTGCAGAAAGATGGAGAAGAGTGTTTGATCCCCTAAAGGAGTCTTACAAAAAAAAAAAACCCAACCAAAAACAAAACCAAAAAAAACCCACCAAAAAAACCCCACCAAAAAAAGGAAAGACCTTTTATAGCTAAAGTTATATCAATATAATTAAATATATGCATGTGTGTCCATCAATGAGTAGTGCAGTGTTCTCTGGCTGTTACGTTTCTTGTAAGTCATCATCCTTAATAAAAGGCAAGGATACCAGTATCAGGGTTGTGGCTGTATTGAATAACTTACCAGAAAGAGGTGGATCCATTTACCAGCTAAGAATTGGAGTTTAAACATCTAAAAGGCATTTGTAAAGGCGAATCACAGACTAAAATCATCCTGTATTTCCCATTTAATGTTGTGTTGCACAACTCTCAATGTGTGACAAGAAAAGAGACCTCTCTCAACATTATCTGAAATATCAGACCTTGGTTAAAGACCGTCACAATGGCACTCTCACAGGCAATGGACTATAACCGATGTAATTTTAGAGGAGCCAATAACTTTAACAAAATAAAGTAGAAAACCCTCAGAAAACAAATCTATACTGCTGCATTGGTTGCTTCAATCTAATGAGCATGAAGGATGAACGAGCAGTAACGCTGGCAGGAGCACTTTGTGGGCTCTAATCAGCTAAAAAATTGGAAGTGATTCAGGCGCCAGGGAGGCATGTAAAGATGAGTTTCATCATCTAGCTTCACATAATGACATGCAAGAACCACTGTCACAAAAATATCTTTGTGCTGAAAAAATGAAATGTGTTGAATGAGCAGTTGTGTGAGGGATGTTTTGGGGTTTTTTGCAATATGAAACCCAAAGGTCATCCAAAAACCCCGCACATGCTATGAAAAACAAAGGTCTTAACTTGGTCTGAGTTACGGAGTGGCTTCTGCCAACTCCGTTGTCTCGGAAGGCATTGAGATCCTATGTTTTCATATCAAGTTAGTTGCAACACAAAAGTCTGATGGATTTTATTCCATAGCTCATGGCTGGAGTTTCAGGTAACTGGGATGTGGACAGTTTGCACTACTCCACCATCTTAGGTTATATCATTATTTTCAGGCTGATAGGTCAATACTGAAAGCTGTCACTAACCAGTTTTGCTTGTGTAGAGAAGGATAAGGAAGATTATCAAGTTACATCTGAGTCTATAAAATCATATATATCATTACTGATTTTCAGTAGAAGTAAAACTTGAAGTAAAAAGATCATAGGAGCAGTGAAGCACACATTTGTGAGTCCTGAGAATGTAAGATGAAGATAATTTAAACTTGCTGAGGTCTAGATTTTACTAGTGGCTTTATAGACAAGACTTAAATGTGTTGGCTAATCACCCTGGTGATTTTACAGACCTTAATAAATCATCATAAAGAAATCAGAAACCTTACTTGAACTGAGATCTTCCCAAATTCAGAACAGTTCAGTTCCATTTGAGACTTTTTTCTTCCCATTGCTGTGTGACTGCATCCCTTTTCTTTACACATTAATTGAATGTGTTTATAGTTATGGTGTAATTCTAATTTATTCTAAGACCCCTTTAATCTAGTGTGCCTATGTAAAGTATCTTTATGTATAAATTGCAATTAAATACAGAGCATGGCTTCATACTGCCACTGCTTTTAAAGTGGTGTTGGTATTTGCAAGAGGGTGGTCTGTGCTCATAAAGAATACTATATGTGAGTGCAAATCATATGATGGGATGAAAAACTTGCATACTGTTTCCTTTTTTCTCGATTTTCTTTCTCTGTGTTCAAGGTCACAACATTTTTCTTGTCCAAGGTGCTTCGTTTTTCTAGGGAACTGAGTGTTTTCTAGGGAACTAGGCAATTTGGTGTGGGCAATTAGGAGCTGAGGGGTAAATTGGAGAGATGTAGAACCTCAGGCTGTTCAGAATGGAAGAGCTCAAAATGTGGTTCTCCTGCTTCTGAGCAGCCGCTTGCTGCTGGAAAAAGCCAGAGCCTTGGCTGACTTTACCTCAGTGTAAACAAGACTATAGGCACTTCAGGGTGTGGACATAAGCTGGTGTTTGTATGATCAGAATTTGCTATTTTGACACTCAGCAAAATTCACGTGATTCAGTTAACATCAGATTTTTATTAACTACTTGATAAAATACAAAGCCTGTTTCATCTAAAAGCTGCAATAATTGCTATAACATGATAACTGTAATGTAATATTTGTAATAGAAATTTGAAGTTTCACTAACGCTTCCGCTCACACTTGGAGTTAACAAGAACGGCAGTATCAAAAGCTGCTTTTATAAGAGAAGACTCTCATTTCTCTCCATGTCACAGACTGCCTTTCAGCCAGCAGCTACCTGGACTGTGCCTTTTCACCTGAGCTGTGGGTTCCGCAGTTCTCAAACTCTGCCTCTGCTATACTTTATCTTTTAGAGTAATATTTGTGTAAGTGGCTCTTACAGTCTCAGGACATGAGAAAGCCACATTTTCTAGGGAAACATAATATCTTCTGTTAGATCTTATGATTCGACCTGGGGAAACAAGCAGAACTGTTTTTTTAACGTCCCTGTTTTTAGGTTTTTTCTTTCTTTTTTTTTTTTTTTTAACTAAATTGATAGACAGCTTCTTCAGTACTGAGGGAAGGAATCTCTATGCAAAAGGAAAAAAGAAGTGTTCAGCTTTTAATATGAGTGTGAAAGGAAGTATTTTTCCCTTCTAATCCTCGTAACACCTTCTGTGGTACCACAAGCAGCATTCACAGAATGCTGTTCGTGTTCCTTCTGAGTTTCTTCCTTGAGACCCACTCCAATCGTAACGTGATGCTGACATTAGTGGGCTGATGATATTAAGCTGGCAGAGAAAAGGGTAGGCTCATGTTTGTTTTATCTATCTGTATGCTTGCATAAGATATATATCTGGTATATTTCTTGTTTGTAACATGGACCCCACATGATTGTATCCATGTTCTCTTGTTTCTTGCTTTTCACACTGTCACAGTAAGACAGGGTGCCTAGGCTAGAACATCAGCTCGACTTCCCCGCTTCTCTCCTTTCTCCATTTTCTATCATTCTAGGATTCTTTTGTACAGAAATTGCAGTCTCCAGTCTCTACAAACATCATTGTTTCTTGTAAAGTATTTTCTGGCATAACCCAAACTGTAGGGAAGTCTGTTGTTTATACCAAGAAATAGTGTTTAGTGTATATAGGAAAGTAAGAAGTGCCACAAGTAAAATCTGTCTTCACACTGACAAAGTTTACTGCAAATCTAGTTGTAATGAACTACATTACAATAAAATAACAAAGTCGAATCCAAATCCAGTGGCCAATATAGATTCATAGGCAGGCATAGATGCATGCACTCAGCATCGTGAAGTGCAAGCCAAGAAGGCATGTAAACGTTCAGTTCACTGCTGTGATACAGAGCAGAAGGCAGACTTCAAAGACATCATACACGATGTTGAAATTGGTTCCCTGCTGACTTTCCTAAAAGTGATTCATCCAGAAATGGAACAAAAAATGTTTCATGTATAACAAAGAGCACGCAGCAGGAACTGGCTGTCCTTTCTTCACCATGTGACTGGCAAATAAAGTTTGGAAGAGTTTATGAGTGACAGTGTCCATAACTCCTAGATATGGCAAATAGCCTCTTTACCTGGGAAAATCTGTATTGGTACAGAAAACAATTCAGTCCTTGCTGACATGGAAAAGTTGGCTACTTGCTTTACCTGTCAAATGAGATCAGGTGGAATTGGGGAGAGAGGCTACTTTATGAACTCATCACCAAAAAAAAAAATATTAATTGCGCATTGACATTTAATTGCCTACATAAACTGATTTAGACAATAGAGGACATTATATTTTTTTCTCACTATTGATTTGCTCTATGTAGCGTAGTCATATTTCAGTCTTTCAAATTTACAGGACAGGTGAAGTTTTTAAAGAATTTGCTCCCTAACTGCTTCCTTTTAGGCACCTAAATTACATGGCAGAACTTTCATAGCTCTCAATGAGGCAAGAATCCATAGCAGCTCACTTTTCAGTGCTGAACCCCTCTAAAGACTTTCATTTGTGTTCCTAAAAGAGACTGGGACTTGTGAAAAGCTGTCTGTAGAGCATTTACTTTTTAATTCTGCCCTTCTTGTCACAGGAAAACAAGAAATCTTTCTAACAATCTGTCAGATTTCAGTTTCTAATGACAACCTGTGCCATGCAGGTTCATCATTAACTCTCAGAAGAGTTAAATTAATCATTTAACATTTCTGAGAAAGATTTCCAAATATGCAAAGCAATTAGGTGCTTAACTCATACTGAGCTGGCAGGAAATAATAACCACAAGGCTTTAATATGAGGCTTGTTTAATTATTCCAGATTACCCTGAGATCTTCAGATGAAAGGTACTGTAGTGTATCTGTTAAGAAATTAACTGCTTTCTGTTGTCCAACAGAAATTGTTACATTTTGTTTCTTTGTTTACATGATTTGAGTAAATGTAAGTAACACGCAGACAATACTTACCATGTTGAAACTTGCTGCCTGTGAAAAAGACTTCTGTTATGGAATAAATAGTGACACTGGTTGTATCCTGTTTATTGTTTGATGTTATTTTACTTACTTTGATTGAGGTTTGTAAAGCAACATTTTGATCCAGGAGCCCATCCTTATTCAAGAACATGCCATAGTTTGAAAGACTCGTTCGTACCTTGGCAGGAGGTTTCGCACAGCTGTAGAAGTGCTGTACCCAGACAGGGTCAGCTTTCGGCGGCTCCTTGCAGTTCTCTCTGCATGCCAGCACTGGTCTACACAGGGAATTTCAAAGTCTTCACAAAAGCCAAGAAGAGAAGCATCTAAGAACTGCATATAACCTTAATGTGATTGAGACTAAAAATGTTACCTCAGGCCTGTTCTTGCCATCAGTTTCTTGTTTTCTAAAAGACTTGGTGTAAAGTACCTAACAGGAATTGTATTTCATTGCTCCTAAAGTTGTACCATCAGGCCCTTTGGTTTCAAACACTAGAAAGTATGACATCCGGGAAGCAGTCATAACCTAATCAGGACAGAAGCAACCATGTCAGGTTCTTGGTGGAGGCACACTCAAGGCTGGAGTTCACCAGTTTTAGTAAAGGCTCAGTTAGCCTGTTCCCTTTCTGTACAGCCTCTCTGTTACTCAGTCAAGTTGTTGTATACCTCTGATGCATTAGGAGATGAAGAGTTCAGCCCCTTAAGGAAATTCTGCTCTTCTTGCCTTCATAACCTGGACTCTTCAAGACCAAGCTGTAATCATGACACTAAGACTTGGTTCAGAGTGCCAGACTTTATTGTAGCATGCCTTCCCCCCACCCCACCCCTCCCCACCCACCCCCACCCACCCCCCCCAGTTGTACCATCAGCAAACCTTTAAGTAAATATATTAAATTGTAGTGGTTTAAGTGAGAAGTGAAATGTAAGGAAGCAAGTGATGGCCATTGGCAGGCTAATTTTACTTGCTCATATATGTAATCTTATTGCTGTGAGTAGACTTTTCAGCAGGACTTCCCGTATGAGGTTTGTTGCATAGGAACTGGAGACAGCGGTTTAGAAATCATGTCTGTTTGTTGAGAAGTGATGTAACCTTTCAGATGAGAGAGTAGCATCACAATACACAGGCAAACAGGAATCAAAATTACATACTTCTATATGAAGTTGTACATGTACTTCAGTAATAATCAACAGTTCCCTCAGCTACATTTAGAGATTATTTTAAACCAGAAGACATGGTAACTGTGCTACTCTCAACTTATTCAAATGCCTAAATGCTCCAAAATCCCATGCAGTTCTTCTGTGGAGGTAGGTATGAATGGCGTACAAATATCTTCTAAGTTTGTGTTTAAAAAAAGATAGGAAGGTTATTCAGTACTATAACGAATGGTGATTGGGAGTATTCCTCACTTATCTGGTGATTTTTATGCTTTAGAAAAGTTAGAGTTTGGGTTGCAACCAAACAGCCTATATGATACCATTTTTATTCAGTAGTAAAACTTTTTTCAGGTGTGCTTTCCTGTTCACCTATTTGACCCTGTGGCATGCTTCTAGACACTTACAAGTGGCAGCTCTATTTGTGTAGATTTACACATTTTAAATCCCCTGCTCACACAGTTGAAGACTTTCTTGTAGTGAGTGAAAATACCAAAGCCAAAAATTCTTCCCCGTGGTTTATTGGCATATCATAATTTATGATGATTCTTCATGCAGTAAGTGCCATGTTTTCCAGCCTTTTGGGCATATGGTGTGGCACAGTCAAGTATCAACAATATTATTATTCTTTTGTGATTAAAGATCTGGCAAGAGATTTGGGCTGCTTGGTAGTTTGCTTATTAGCTAGATAGTGCCATAGGGGCACCTCATGCTTTACAGTCATTAGTTGCTAAAGATGTGGTGGGAAGACAGAAAGGTTGTTGGCTATGATTCTCATAGCAAAAAAAATATTTGCATAAAAGATTCCGTAATGAGTTAGCAGAACATAACACCAAATCATCAGGAATGGGACCTGAGTGAAATTTTTAAGATGTGTTTTCTTGATTATATTAGCATAATACAGACACATAATACTGGGATTGTATTTGAAATCTATGGAGCTGTAAGTAAGAATTTTTTTAACTAAGTAGACTCTGGAAGAATGATGACCAAGGTGAATAAATTTTCCAACCTTCAGTTTCTCAGTGAGAACTTCAGACCATAAGAAACATTCAAAATGCTTAGTAAAGTTCTACATGATGCACCTGTCTTACCAGAAAACACATAAATAACTGTAACAGTACTTGTTTGAAAAACACAGTAGCCATTTTTCAGAGGATAGATTATTCAGATTATTCAAGGTTAGAGAAAATGAGGAATTAATTTGAATCTAATTAAATGCATAACGTTATTGCCTGTTTTGACAAAAGTAAGCTGATGTATCTGGATATATTTTAAAATACCATCCACTGAATGAACTATATGCTATTCAACAAATTACCTGATTGTCTTTGCATCTAGAGACTGTATCTTAAGCTGTAGGCATATTAGAAGCTTAAATAGAAGGTATTGTGGAAAATACTGAAATGTTTTCAGATTGCAAATGTTTTGGGATTCACACCCTTTTTTTAAAACAAACTATAATTTAGTATTAGGAGTAACACTGTATTTATCCAACATTCTGGTATCCCAAGTTACTTGCCCTCCAGGCATTGGATCATTGCAGATAACAACAATACACAAGTCAGTGATAAACCTTCTCTTGAGTTTCACTGTTGTGAACCTATCTCCAGAAAAGAATGACACTACTTGGTCATCAGGAATCATGCAATAAGTTGCCACCCCACATTAATCTTGTTCCACGTGATAGAAAATATCTCCTGTGAAAGTTATGACTGTGTCTCTTGCCATTGAAATGTGTGTTTATTTTCATTTTAAAGAGAGCAGTAAAGAGGAAAGTGCTGGAAGGGGGAGAAATTTCCTTGATTCGAATTCATATGAGCACCTGAAGACAGTGCATAGCAATGAAGGGGGGGTTTTTTGTCCTATTACCTCAGGGCCAGTCCTGAGTAGCAAACTCAGGCATAGATGAAGGTCTTTAGGGCTTTAGCAAACAGGGAGTTTTGCAAACATTTTCTTCAGCTTTGAAAATATGCACTTGGAAGACCTGAGATGCTTAGCCACGACCTTCCCCTGCATTTAGAATTTGTAATGAAACGAGGCACTGCAACTTTAGCGTGGCTGGGGGGATTTCACTCCACTTATGCATTGGTCTGTCACAGCAGCAGCAGTAATGGCAAACTGTGTTAGTGATTCATAGTTTCTCATTTACACCCAGGCTTGCGTCATGTACCATGTCGCATATTTCCTTTCTTTTCAAGTATGTTTTTTCGGACTGGTTTATTGTTGACTGGGAAGTGGAGCTGTTCCCAATGCATTCCTAAGGAAACATCCTGTACAGGAAGAGAGATTTGTTTTATTTTACATACAGCTGCCAATATACTTTAAAGTGGATGGTCTCCTCCGGGTGGGTGGTGGTTTTTTTTCCCCCTCCTAACCTAAACTTAAGCTTAAGGTCAGTTTGTAAGCCAGGCCTGCTTGAGGAAGGTCAGCCGAGGCTCATAGAAGTTACTGCAAGTATAAAGAGTTTTAAGACCTCTTTAAGACATCTTAATAAAGAAGGTTAAGGCCTCTATTTATCGATCTTTATGCAGCTAAAATGTATTAAGGCCCCAAATACAACCTAACTGCTCTTCCTATCTTGGTCATATGAACAGCTACTCTGTAGCATAAGAAGTAACGGTGTATTTTAAAAGGTGATTTCAAAGCTCCCTCAAGATTAAATTCCCTGTTTCCAGAGATGCCACAGACGACAGCTGCTATTGACAAACAAAGCATAGGACTCACAAATATATCACAATACTGTTACCAGACTGCTGATGTTACAAAGAGGATGCTTTGCAGTCTCTGTATTCCCACAGCTGTTACAGGTCTTTCATGTCAATATGTGATACTTTTCTTATCAGTCATGAGAGAGCAGTAAATGAGGTTTATTTCTCTATCTCAAAACATGGTGGAGAAAGAGATAAATATGAGATTACTGATGCCGTACATGCTGTACCTAAAAACTTTAGCAGAAAGTTTTTTGTTATTGCTGATATACTGTCTCAGAAAAAATTAGTCTTATGGGGGAATACTGATTCTTCAGGATTATGCACAAGTTATTTAAAATTTGAGCATGAATTTTCGAAAGAGCCAGTTTCTGAGGCAGAACAGGTACACCTCATCAGCAACAATGCAGTGTGCCCAGCATTCTCCCAATACAGAAACTGTTTGTGAGAGCGAGGTTTGAATGCAAAGAATTTCCTGGACCTGTTCAATCTCGTACACTTTCCTGAAACTGCGAACAAGAATGCTGGTTATGACAGGGTTGGGGGTTTTTCTGGTTAGAATATGTGTCTAGTGGCAACTGGACTGGAGATCACACAAATTAGTAGCTAGCAGCTACTAGTCCCTAGAGTTGGATTTGGAATAGTTATCTGAAGAAGTGTTCTTTCTCTTGTAACCAGTGCTTATATTTTTCTGTGTTCCTTAGGTGTACCATTATTGCTGGTTAGCTGAAACTATTGAAATGAAAAGACCCTTTTAAAAGTATGATTGTTGCATCTGGCTTAAGTAGGGCTCCTGAGCTGAAAAAAAAAAATAAATAATTTTTGTACAGACCCGTTCACCTCTTTTTGCATTTTGCAGTTTTCTGTATCTTTTTGCAGATTGATGGTTCTTCTTGTAGCCTGCTAGATTTTTCATGCAAACAGAAACAAAAAATGCTGCCTAGTGAAAATAATCTTTAGAAGTGTATAATGAACATTATTGCATTTACATGAAGCTTGCAAAGAAGAGCTCTTATACCTATGCAAAATGCCAGACACAACACCCCTTTTCTTATGTCATTTTCTGGACGGAGTATATTTCCTTGTTACAAAAAACAGATGAGCTAGTTGTCAAATTATATGCATTAGAAAACAGAAGAAAAGGAGTTTATAAGTATTTCTTTTCAGATAATCTTATATGTATGTTAATGAAGCTCTTTCAAGGCCTTCTGTTTTTTGTTCGTTTGTTTTTAAGATGAGCTTTCTAAAGCTCCTACAGTACTACTTTCAATTAGAGATTATTATTCTGCTTTCTCTTACCTTTTTTATCTAATAAAACACTCATATTAATTGCCACTGTGATTTAGTTCAAAATGAAACAACCAATTTAATTATTACATAACGGGTTATGGTTTCTCTGTGTCATTATAGAAGGCAGTCTAGAAGAGAGGGACACCACAGCTACTATCCTTGCACGCAAATTTTCAGCAAAATCCTTGAAGAAACGTTTGCTCAGAAATCCAAAAGGAGAGCTTTGCTTAAAATAATTGACAAATGTTGAAGCAAACTTTATCTCAGCCTCTTTGAAGTATTGACTCTAAACTGAACTAGTTTTCAAACTGATTTCAGACTTCAAGCAATTTCAGCACTTAAGAAAACTGCAAAATGCAAAAAGATGTGAAAGGGTCTGTACAAAAATTATTTTTTTTTTTTTTCAGCTCAGGAGCCCTACTTAAGCTGGATGCAACAATCATACTTTTAAAAGGGTCTTTTCATTTCAATAGTTTCAGCTAACCAGCAATAATGGTACACCTAAGGAACACAGAAAAATATAAGCACTGGTTACAAGAGAAAGAACACTTCTTCAGATAACTATTCCAAATCCAACTTCAGCAATTTAAGGCCTGTATTTTGTTGCTGATGCAAAAATTATGAACTAGAATTTCCAATGGCTTTTTGTCCACTCTTAGTTGTTTCATGAAGGAAAATCAAGCTTCACTCCAGCATGATTTTGCCATCAGTTGTCATGGATAGCAGAGCTTACAGCATATTCATTCCTCAATGGCAAAATGAACAGGAGTAATTCAAGCTATGCTGTCTTTCTGTGGTGGATTTCATTTGAACGAAGATAGTAAGCTCAATCCAGAAAGGGCAAGAAGGTGATAATTACTTTGTCTGGCATAGAGAAGTGAAATAGATGAGAGAAATGGTGTGTTGTAACTGATTATAAATCTCTTAAACAAAACACTCCCTGCAAAGTAGGTAATTAAAGGTCACAATGAAAGCTGAAGAGTTTGCTGTAACTTGACAGGCATATGCTGTGTGTGGGTTTTGGTTTTTTGGTTTGGTTTTTCTCTTTTGGTTTGGGTTTTTTGTTGTTGGTTTTGTTGTTTTTTTTTTTCTTTTTAATTGCATGAGCTCAGTTGAGTTATCATAACACAATTGAAAAGCTCCGTTAACACGCAGGTCAAAACATGTGTGGCTATGTTAACTGTCTTTGCTCAAGTATGAATTCCCTTTAGGGTATACACACCCTGTGAGCAGGACTTCAGTTGTCATACGCAACTTCGTTGTGGTTTTTCACAGCCAGCTATCATGAATGACCTGAAGTATCTGGGGGGAAAAAAAGCTGGCTGGCTGTGAGCAAAGCTAAATAATTCATGTCTATCCCCGCCTCAAAGGAGTGTTCTGGGAGCCCCAGACTCTAAAAGTTTCAGTATGCCTCTCCTGGGTGGCAGATTTGGTCACATCCCACGATGCAGAGGGCTGCAGGTGGTAGTTTGATATTTTCTCTGCACCTTAGTGCTCAACTGAAGTTTGGATGAAGAGGGCAATGGCAGGTGAAAAATAGAGGCAAATAAATACAGTGGCTTATGGGCTATGTAGTTTCACATGATCCCTGTCATGAGAGAGCATCACAATCACAAATTCTGCTTGCGCATGCAGGCTTAGTTATAACCCTGCTGAGCGAGGAAGAATTCATTTTTAGAAGAATCTTTATTGACGACATCTCATGTACTCAGAGCATGCGAGGACAAAGGAAAAACTGGTTCTAAGTACATGCTGTTCATATCTGCTCCAAATGTGAGAACTATTCTCATATGTTGTGGCGACACACTTCCTCACTGAAAGGTACAGTAAGTCATAAAAAGGAACAAAATAAGGATTTATACCCTAAACACTTTGTCCCCTGAGATGGTCAAGCTATTTATAAGGCTTGAAAGATTTTGACACTGTTCTTTCACAGGTGGACTAGTGGTTAGCTTTGTGAACTAAATTAAGGAAGCTTGATGTTTTGCAGATTAGAGTTAATAATACTTTGCTCTGGATTACAGCTACGGAGAAATCCACACAGCACAGAAAACACAGAGGAGCTCATCCCAGCAAAAGTCATTTGAGTTAGCCAAGTGTGGTTTACTGTGATACTACATATGGGACAGACACAGAAGCTAAGAGATTTATTCAACCTCAAATTGATATTTAGTACAAACAATAGAAATGGAATAATTTAGGACCACCTAAACATTGCCTCTAACCGCTATGCATCTGCTAATTACATATTTCAGACTTTTTTCTCACTGCAGTATGAAATAGTATCTCTGATACAAGGACAAAAAGGTGGTTTTGCAGTGTGCAATTTATGGCTTGAGTCAGACAGAGCCTTATAAGTGTTGCTGGTTTTCTTCAAATAAATTTAAAAATATGTTATGTTTCACCATTAAACCAAGTGTAACTTACAGTAACCTTTTTGCAGATATAATCACCCATGTCGAGTCATCTTTCACCATATTTGTTGAGGGTTTTTTTCCTTTGACTGTTGAGAAAATATTATGAAGTGGAGAATACCAGAAACTGGATTACTCAGGTTCCAAAATGACTGTCATTCACCATTGTTCTTGAAGTCATGTAGCATGTAGCTAAACTACTTTAATGCCACTCCAGTTTAAAAAGACAGAGTTAACTAGGTTTAATCACTTGTTTCATCTAAAACTGAAATGGTTTTTATTATTAGTTGATCTATTTATCACATGAAGTACAAATCAAAATTTATTTGGCCTCTTGTGTATCTCAGCGGTGATTTATCATAACTTTTTCCATCTTCCATGCTTTTAAATTTCCTGTTGTGTAAATTAGCCGAGGTTCCACATTAATGTTTACCAGTGAATTGTAATAAAGTTTTGTGCTGAAAGTTGGGGAGCAATTCAAGTTAAACTTGGGCTGTCTCATATCTTTTCTCCAAAGTTGAACTTAATACTTCTGAAATGCTTTAAAACTGTTTAAACATGAGGTGCACCTGTGAGTAGTATGGTCAGTTTTACTGTGCCAGAAGACGGAAAGGAATGCTTTTTAATGTCTCAGGACACATGTTAATTCCCATTGATTGCTCACAGCTTGCGGCTGGGAATGAGGGCCTTCAAGCAAAACTCTCAAAATATCCTAAAATGCCCTCCTCTGCTCCTGAGATATTTTTGGCTTAATGGGAAGTAGAAAATAATGTCATATTGATCCTTCATGTGACTCCTTACCCCTTTGAGTCCCATAAATTGGCTCGAATCTCATTCGCGTAAGAGTTAAGTAGATAAATCCCGTGACTTCTTTCAAAATCTCAAAGGAAAAGTTCATTCTGTTCAGATAAACATCCAAACTTTGAACACTGTTGTACTTACTCTTCTAATGTTGTGAGTTTCAACTACGAAAAGTCACAGGAGTCTCCTCCTCTTCTTTTATTTTCTTAACTCCATGTTTACTCGGGGAAAGAAAAACCAAAAACTTTCAGCTACATCCACATTACCAGAAAACCACTGATGTTTTCAGTGAGCTGGTTGCTGAACTTCATGATGAACTGGCAAAGTCCTGCCAGTCCGGTAGTGCCTGTCACCATGCAGCACACTCCCTGCCTCAAGTCATGCATTGTTCCTTCCTTCCAGACTACTATCCCACTACACACTGGTGGGACACAGGACCATGCCCTGGCACTGCTGTTTTAGAGGTGGTGTTATTGGCTTGAATTGCTTTTGTGGGAGCATGATGACTGTACAGGATGTGTGTGTATTATTAGGTCTCTGACAATCCTGTGTGATGTAAACAGCTGAAGCTATTTCCCCCAGCTGTCTGCCTTACCTGCTTCTGGACATTGCCATTCCTGAACCAGGTATGTGTGATCCCACCAGGAACCATATTACACCAGGCTGAAAAGTGCAGCAGCTGATTGATAAAAGGATCGGATATCCCCATGCCTCAGGGGCAGCCATCTCTCCCAGAGGGGCTGGGTGGGTGGATGGCAGCCATAAGTATTTCAGACTCCCATTTTAATCTGTCATAGCTTGTGTGACAAGCTCCTTAAAGTGTCATAGTGGACATTTGCTTCAGTGCAGGCAAATTAAAGTTTTTAGTAAACCTGAATTTTTTTGAAGTTCTGAGCAGTAACATGCTACCAATTGATGCATAAGATAAGGTATACATATATTATTGGTATTGCATTTTTCACTCTTTTTTTTTTTGTTGTTGTTCATGGTACAAGAAAGAAAGAGCTCTTAGCATAGCTGGGATTCTCCAACATCACAAGCATTCATAAGATATCTCTCCTGAATACTGTCTACAGCTCCCTGCAGCTTCCAGTTAAAATACTTATCTTTGATGAATTGTGGTTTATTTTTCTTTACTGATGTTAGTCTAGAATGGAACAATACAAGACTGTAATCATTACTGCTATCTATTTTTTAAATCTTTCCTATGGTAGTGATAGAAGAAGGACTTTGTCAAGTTAGTGGATATAAAAAGCAAGCAGTCAACTTGGTTTATGATGCTTTGCTGTGATAAATATTCTTCCATTTCTTGAAAGAGGGAAGAACAAAAACCATCAAAATTAATTTATTACAGAAAAAAACCCCAAAGCAACACAACCATTGAAAGAGAATTACCAGGATCGAGATAAAAGTTCTTCAGAAAATAAAAACGCTTAGTACTCACATGGATTCAGATTTAATTTTAAAATCAGGAATTATATCACAAGATTTTACATATTGCAGTTTTTTGACTTTTACCTAAGCCTGGTTCACATAATTAAACTATGAGGACTTGAATTAAAAGTGCTTTGGTCGTGAAGAATGGTGTTCATTGACATTGATTCTGAACTTCTGCAGTAAACTTTGCTACACCTTAAGGCTTTAATTTGAAGACCTTATCTTAGAAAGGTGAATACCCTGTCTGTGAAAGGAGAAAAACATTGTTCTTGTGTCCCCAGGTTGAAAGACTTTATTTTTATACATTCACTAAGCAAATCATAAGCAAAAGAGTAGCGCATCCTTGGCCAGAAAGTATTTAGTCTTATGGAAAGGCCAAGTATAAATATTCACTCTCTTTTGCTTTAGAATGAGCAGGAACAAGTTGTATATAAATACAGTGTTTAGTGTAGTAAGGAAGCAATTGTCATTAATATCATTAATAACCTCAACATAATTTATTAACATGTGAGTAATCTAGATGCACATTTTACTAATTGCATTACTATTCCCCAGCAGGTGTACTTGCTTCAGAAAGCTTAGTCAGAATTCATGTGTCTCCAAATATCTGTTTTGTGAAGAAAAATGTAGTATATATTGGCTGTTATTAATTTTCTAGCTTTCTAAACCATTCCCTTGCTATTCAAGAATTTGCATTATATACATTTCCTATCCATTGCAGTTGAGCTATGTGAAAGAGCACTTCCAGATTCTCATTTGTCAGAAGACAGTGGTTTGTCACCACAGACCTAATCCAACCATTCCGTCAACCAGGCAACGATGACTCTGACTGAGCACAGAGCAAAGCTGCAGGATATGGTACCTGCCTTCCTGTATCACAGAAATGGCCTGCTGCGCGTAGACTTTACGGACAATCACTTTACAGTTGAGCTCTACTTGTATGTCAGCTCTAGAAGTTAGGGATTTATTGCATATGAGCCCACCAACTGCACTGAGCAAGTCCTGGGGATAAAAACAAAATTAAAATTATGGATTTACATTTGTAGCAAAGAGAGCTTTAGACCTGCCTAGAAGTCTATACAATAGGTGAAAACTACTTCCTCACTATGAAGTAGATGCGATGTAACTGAGAAACACTAGATTTACTGTCTATGTCCACACTGGCAGAAATGCACAGGTAGAGTTTTCCAGATAAGAAGAAACTACATACTTTTCACAAAGTAGAGCTTTACACTGCCTGGAAGTTGTAGGAGCAGGGCAGAAAGAAAGGAGTGGCTTCTGTAGCCCTCTTTTGTTTACTTTAATTTGAAATTACTTCTGCAGAATGTTTAGAAACCCATTCATGAATCCCAGGAAGGTTACTTCAGCCTCCTGCCTATTATACAGCATCTAGATCATTGACATATATTTTTCTACCTTTGCACAAAAATAAATCGAGTTTCTCCGGCAGACTCTGAAATGTTGTGAAATCATTGGTAATTGCCTAGTGTGCATGATGTGGATTAGGAAGTAATAATAAGCCTGCACTTGGTTAACATTACATATATTATGGGCATACAAATTCCAACTACTTGTAAATTGTGACAGACAGCAAGGGTCATAAGGGTTATAACACACAAAAAAAAAAAACAAACCAAAAAAACCCCACCCAACAAAAAACCCAAACCCCAAACAAACCACCAAACATCAAACCAAACAAAAACAAAACAAAACCAAACCCCAAGGTGATGTTACCATTCGTGCACATATAACAGCCATGAAAAAAACCCCAACCAACAACCACAAGCCAAACACCAAAACCAATATCTTATTTTATCCTCCATTATTCACTTTGTTCAGTGTCTTCATGTCTGCAAGTCCCAGTCAGCCATATTGACTAGCTTTTCTGTTTTGTTGTATGGACGGCACTTTCTTTGTGTGTCTTTTCCCCTTCTGTTACACCACAATCCAATAATCCCCCTCATCAAACCCATGGCAATATGTAAAAACTTTAGAAATTTATTCAGAGCCCAACCATTAAGCTAGTACCATCAAGTCCACCACTAAACCATGCCCCTAAGTGCCACACCTACAGCATCTTTAATGATGCAAAACTGAGTCTCAATCGCTTTTAAGTGTAAACATATTTCAACAGTTGAGAAAATCAAAGGTGGTTTTTACAGAAATCTCTAAAACTCTCATAGAATGTGTGTCTTTTGCCCCTCAAAATAAAAAGAGCAAATAGCAGCACTGATGATGAGCATTACTGACATACAAGAGATTTGCATTCTACTTGAAAGAAAAAGATTTGGTTAAAACCTGTAAAACAGGAATGTGAGGAAGGGTGATGGAAAAAAGACTACTATTGCAAAGGTTTTCCTCAAAAAAGAAGTTCTCATGGCAGAGTCTGTCAGTTTGTGATCTTCCTATTTGATGGGAAAGAGTTCAAGTGCATTTCATGGTCTAGGTTTTATTCCATTAAGTTTCTACTGCTGTGAAGGAAAAGATTTGGCTAGCAAACAGAGGTATCGTGCAGCTTAACCTCTGAATGCTCATAAATCCTCAAAGATGTGTTAGGAGCATACTTTATTTACTTCTTATCTATTTGGTGTATTTACTGACTGCTTCTAGAATCCTCATCGCCTCTAAGTAATCAGTACTGACACCGGTCTACTGACCTGATATATTGCTGTTTCTGGTAGGCTTTCTCCATTAGTTTATGGGAGGAGTAGGTAGCAAGAAAATAGGAATTTTGCCTTTGGCACGTTGCCAGTTTTTTTCTTCTTATTATTTTTTCTACTTTGTATTTACAGGCCCTGAAGGGAAATTTTGGTTAATGTGTATGTATTGAACACCCACTCAGTAAATACTTTAACATTACACAATGAGCTAATTTGTTGATTTTTGTTATTTGCATCTTTTCATCACAGACAATTTAAAAGAATGCTTAAATGTGATCTTATCATGC
>JAVJGI010000050.1:88334167-88352504 GCA_035590275.1 Ibycter americanus | reverse complement strand
TAATTAAATTTCAACTCACAACTTGCTACATGCAAATACTCCCACATATACAGTTTACATTATAGGTTCATGTGCCTGATGCTTAAATTGCATCATTGTTTCTTATGTTAATATTTATGTGTTTGATGTTGCCCAACTTGTGGACAGGAAGCTAATTGTACAGTATCTTTGAATAAATTTTCTCAAGATCCACTGCAAATTACATTACCAAGCCTGTCTTTACATTACATCTTTCCAAACAAGGAGGCTGTACAGTTACTTGATTAAGTATGGCTTCCTGCGTGGAACAGCTCAATGTATTTGCTAGAGCGATTATTGGAATGGTTGGATATTTCTTTCACAATATGAAAATAAGGTTAATAGCCATTTACACACTGATAGCTTTAATTCTATCTTTATCCATGCTACAGTATTTATATCTAGAGAGTATATGTATTATAGAGAGAGCATGTAGGTGAAGAGTATTTATATTTATGGATTAAATCCTGGGCCATAGAAATCAGAATCAATAATCCTAAAATCTCAGAAGGGTCATGACTTCATGCCTTCCCTCAGTGGTTTTCTGTGTTGATTAAAATATGTTTTTCTGTTGGCTGTACTTGAACCTGGGTGAATTAAAGTATGGCTTTATGGTGGCTGTACTTCAATCTATTTATACTCCCTTTCTTGAAAAAAAAAATGGAAGAACTTCTCTATAAGAGCACTTTTAATTGTATGTGTGACTTGGTTTAGATTAAAACAGTTTAAAAGACAATTTCAATATTTCACTCAAAGTTTTCATCAATATAGAATGTGAATACATTCAAGAATAAAACCAGAAAGATGAATTTTGTTTCCCCTAAAATATATCGTATTATCACCAGGATCACACATTTTTAGCTGGAGAATGTATTTTATTTGAAAATTATCCCTGAATTTTTGAGTCCAGATTTTAATATTTGCAAACATGCAGTATAGTGATAAAAATTTTATTTATTATTACAAGAGATTGGCTTCCATAAGTGTAATTTTATGTTCTTTCATTTTACAAACTTTTTTTGTAAAGAAACTATCTTCTCAATATGTGGTACTTCAGCTATTGTAAAGAATTATGGTATTTTGGTACTATTTGAGTTGAAATATTGATGTAATGCATTTACGCCTTTTATAGTTCAGGTCTGTGTGTAGTCAGGCAGAGGCCCAGCAAAAAATTTTCCTCTGACCTGAGTCTACAATGATGTAATGGTTTTTTGTCTCATTTCAAGAAGATTAGGTGGACACCATCTGCTACTCTTTACTTTCATCATTTCGTTCTACCTTCTAACACAAAACTGAAATCTTCTCACACCCAAGATGTCTTATCAAAACAGGCAATTGCTGAGAACACATAGTGTAAGCAAAGTAATCTCTGGGAAATGATCCAAAGACAATTTTCCTCTTCTTTTCCTGAATGTAAATCAGGATCAACTTCACTGAAGTGGATACAAAGTTGGAAAGATGAAACCCTAAGATTGAAAGTCTGTGGAAATAATGGAATGTTTTTATCAGGCAGAACTACAGTGGAGATTTTCATTGGGAGAAAGAACAAAAAGGAAGTAGAAGAGTTCTAGATAAATGATGTCTTCTTCAAAGGGAACTGAGCTGCTTTCACTGCTTTCACTCGTCTCTTTTGATAAATCACTGACTCCTATGTACATTCAGGTTAAATGCACAAAAAAATTGAGCCTAGAGTTTGGAAGTGGAGTTTACCGAATTCGTAAAGGGAGTAGTTCAGAAAGCTGGTCTTTCTTTTTTGCCACTATACCGCATGTTCCAATTACATGTTGAAACATGTTAGAACAATACAATAAAATTTAGCACAAGATGGGTTGTGCTAAATAACTTCTGATGAAAATGCAGTCCTATGTGCATAGTTGTTCTTTTTGCCTTTTTGGCTGAGGAACTTTCATCCTATAGTAAAGAAAACAGATGTAAGAATCTGAGATTAATTTAAAACGGGTTATCTGAAATTTACTCTGTATTTCCTGAATTCAGGTCATAAACTGAGTGCCTTCTCTTCCAAGCTCCTGCAAGTTTATTTAGAAGTTCTTTTGTTTGGAAAAGCATTTTTGGAAAACAGTTATTCAATGAAGAAAATTACACAGTGAAAGCATAAGAAGGCAGCTGTGAAAAGGATGATAGTTTCACATGATGTCATGCCACTGAAACACACCCTTATCAAAGTTTGATGCCATGTTTTTTTAGCTCTTTAATATTTAGAGTGAATAACCTTTAATGTTAATTTACTCTTGGCAGATTGAAAAGATACCTTTTGTCATATGTTATGCTTCAGTAGCAAAATTTTTCCCCTCCTTAAAATTGTCCTAAGGAACCTTGTTTAATTTCCTCTGATACATTTGTAAAAGTTCTATTTCTCTGATGGCACGTGACAAATACTTAACCCTCCTGTTATCAATGAGGACACACTAAAGAAGATCAAAAATTCTTATTAATTTCACAGTTCTATTTTTTATCTATTTGGTATGGAATAGAAATGAAGCAAAAAGAACATGTGAAATCATAACGACCAAATTAACGTGAAAGAAGGAACCAAACTGGTATCCAAGTTACAAACTGATGTCAGTGTGTTCATCACATGCTCTGGTTTAATCTGCAAAGCAAGCAAATGCAAACCAATGTGATTTTGCCTGCTCTGTTTTAGGACTGATGTTGAGCTTTTTCTGCAGCTTGGTTCGTTTTGATTTTCCATTTTTGCAAACTTCCACAACTTGCATAGCCACTCCTTTTAAATAATGCTAGAATCAGTTTAAATTAGAGCTTTTCAACACTGCGGTTTTCCTACTAAAACATATCACAAGTCATTTAATAAATTTAAATTCAACAGTCAAACACAATTTCTTTATAGATTTTGACAGACTTTAATTTCAACAAAGGAAGCTAAACTATGCCATACATTCAGTAAATAGTAATAATTTTTGTTCTATCAGATTTTCACTGGAGATTAATGAATGTCTCTTCAGTGAGAAGGAAACAACCAAGCATGGTGTTAGGTAGCAAAACTAAAATTACACAGTTTTCCATTTTTTTTCCATTTCTGTTTTTTTTTAATTTACTTTTTTTAAATCCAGTTCCATGTTCTTGTAAAGTCCCTTTTACTTCTCCTATTCTGCAGGTTAATTTCTGAATGAAAGTGGGTTAACATGCAAAGCAACATACATACACTCCTACTTTCCCTTCAGCAGAGTGTGTTTCACCAGAGTTGCTAGCTCCAGCTATAGTCTTTATAGACCCTACCTGTTGTTTCTTCTTTATCTGCCCTTGGAGCTTGGTAAAAACTTAAAGAAGAGCTTTTATACTGCCTGGCTTGGAAAACAGAAGAACTTTGTAGGGACTGGGTTTTCATTCAACAGAAGCTCCTGACACCTTAGGATTTAATTTTCATTTTGAAATTGGATGAAACACTGAGCTTCGAATGGACTGATTCCATTGCATTACCGTGACTTGTAGTAACTCAATATATACAGTGATATAAAGTACCATTCTTTAAAGAAAAAGTTCATCAAAATGAAATACTCAAAGTTCCAATACAAACATGTCAAACGGTATTTTATCATAATTTTCTCAAAATATATAATTTTGCTTAAAAAGAGCTGGATTAAGGAAATGTCTTCTATTTATTTAAAAGCATTTAGTGAAACTGACAAATACTCAGTTGACATAGAAAGTTTGCATAGAAAACAGTCCATACTTTCACAGTTTGGAAAAACATTGAAACACTGAAAAACGTTATATCAAAAGGTACCAACCTGCTATTGTTATGCCTTTCAAAAGAAGTCTGAGGGATTAAACCCACTGTGTAGCCTCAAATATCAGCTACAATAACTCTCCAAGCACTGTCATAGCTGTTACCTCCTTACTCTGAATTCCTCCTTTGATGTTTCTAACTTCAGTATATTTACACTAAAAAGAGACATAGAATAGTGGTTCACATTCAGCTGAGAGCCCAATACAAGCTAGGATCTGTGTGGCTGCGGAGCAGCTTTGCTGAAAGAGTCCTAGGGTTCCTGGTGGACAGCAAGCTGAACATGGCTCAGCTGTGCACTGCTGCAGCAGTGAAGGCAAATTGGATCCTGGGCTACAATCCAAAGGGGCATTAGTGATCATTCCACTCTGTACAGCACTGGTCAGGCCACACCTGGAGTGTTGTGTCCAGTTCTAGTCTCCACGGTTCAAAAAAGACACAGCCAGACTCGACTGAGTCCAAAGGAGGGCCATGAAGATGATCATAATAAGGGCTGGAGAACTTTTCCCATGTGAAAAGACTGAAGGAGTTAGGGCTTTTTACCCTGAAGAAGGCTTGAGGTGACCTCATCACAGTTTTCCAGTACACAAAGGTCTCTCCTCACGAGGAGCCATATGGAAAGGACAAGGGGCAAGGGGTACAAATTGCCCCAGGAGAAGTTTCATCTTGATATAAAAAAGAAATATTTTACAGTGAGAGCAATAATCACCGGAACAACCTCCTCAGGGACATGGTGGAGACCCCACCACTGGAGCTTTTCAAGATGCAGCCGGACAGGTTGCTAGATAATCTCATCTAGGCTCCCTGTTCCATGAAAGGCTGGACCAGATGATCTTTCTAGATGCTTTCCAGCCTGGGCTGTTCTATGATTCTGTGATTCGTGGTGTACCAATTACAACAGCTGCCTGTGACTAAACCAAAAATGAGCAAATGTCTACTTATCCTCCTTCATACTTTCTTTTCACTTACAGTAGAGTTTACCCAGATTAACTCTATTGAATTTAGTGGTCTCAGTCATATCTTCAAACCAGTATTTACAATCCAGTTGTGTCTTTATATTTGCACCTAATATTTTTCCTCTAATTCTTCATATATGATTTCTACGTATATGTAGTATATAAGTACTACATAGGTACAAGTACATAAGATAAAAATAAAGGATCTGATTTAAAGATGTTAGTTAACCCAAGAGCTAAATGTATTGTCTGTTGTAAATTTTAAAATACTATGAATTTTAGCTCGGACTTAAGTAATTGATTACTCTTCTTGGAATTGTTCAGCTGTGGAAGTCTGCACCTACCACAAAATAATATTAATGTTGTTTTAAATTTTTTTTTTTTTTAAATAATGCACTTATTCCTATAAGTTTTTGTCTAAAATAATCGAGCTGTTTTGGTAACCAATATCCAAAGCAACATGTTTCAACATGGAAAAACACTGTGTTTAGAAAGTCTATAATGAACAATTCAAGAGTGTCTAGAACTTTCCTGAGTCACAATGGAGTATAAGCTGAGTAAGGCTTTGAAGGTTCCTTTTGGAAAGCTTTCTTTATCATCGTTCTTTTTTTTATAGAACTATTTGTGGTGCAAGAATGAGACTAGGTGTGTCAAAATGTAGTAAGCTTCACCATTTTAAAAGGAAATACAGATTGGTAAAAGACATGCATGACTCATGATTATGAGCTGTCATTCCAATGAGAGTCTATGTCTACAAAATCTCAGTATCTGAAAAAGTTAATATTTTAAATGAAGCCACTTTGAATAGTAAGAATAGGTTTATGAATAAAATACTGATTTCTTATTGGATTTTTTTAATTCTCACCAGTGCACATAAAATAATGCTTGCTTAAAATATTTCATTGAAAATTCTGTTCTACAACATCAAACCAAATGACTAAATATGCACAGTGTAGCATAGAATTTACCTCAGAATCATGATCTTCCAGAATTTTCATATGCAGTCCTGTTTCTCAAAACAACACAAATTTAGTCAGTTGCAAAACAGTATTAATTCACATTTAAAAGAGAAGGGAAAAAACTGTCAGTAGGTACAAAAGCATAGCCATTGCTGAGAATATTTTGTATATGCTGGATCATTCTCTAGTTAGATATTAGAGTACAGTGAGAAAAGATGCAAAAAAGAATACCTTGCTCATATTTCTCAATCAGTAAAATTTCAGCTTCTTCTCTTAATCACAAGCATGGCTACAATATATTCCCTAGCTACCTCTGCATCATTTGGATTTTTACACTTTAAAATAACCTTGCTTTTTCTCCCAAAATGTTCCTGGAAAAACATTTGTTTATATCATTATACAGAGCTTTACAGCTGCAGTGGTAGTGGTATATTTTTAGATTAAATTATAGAAGAAGATGCTTGGACTCAGAATTGGGAGGCATGGATTCTCTTCCAGGAGCTATCACTGAGCAATATGGTGTGGGCAAAAAAAAGCTTTGCTCCTCAGCGCTTGTATTTTACTGTCATTCATCTTTCCTTTCGGATCATCTTTTCTTCATCATCTTGAAGTTTTTCAAGATTGTTATTGTGTATCTTAAAAAGTTCATCTTAAGTGGAAACACAGTGTCATGA
The DNA here is from genome assembly GCA_035590275.1 of Ibycter americanus. Classification (NCBI taxonomy): domain Eukaryota; kingdom Metazoa; phylum Chordata; class Aves; order Falconiformes; family Falconidae; genus Ibycter; species Ibycter americanus. The sequence goes on along the minus strand of JAVJGI010000050.1, from coordinate 88,346,134 downwards.
GACTTAACTTCCTTACAACTATTTATTAAAAAAAAAAAAAAAAGTATGCATTTTGCCCAAATTTCTATGTTTGATGAATAAGAGAAATGGGAAAATACGTATATCCAACAATGTAGTGAAAATATAATGAACTTGGCAAATTATTTAATCAAAGGGAAGATTTTCTTCCTTTTTCTTTATATAGTAACCATTCTAAATAGAAGTGGAGCTTGACTACCCCTTTCCCAAAAGTTTAAACACATAAATGTATGTTCATAGCATGGAAGTTACAGCTAGGCAGAACTGAAGGCCAAATATAAGTCATCTTGAATTTGTGTCCCGATCTACAGTCCACGGGCTGAAACTACTAGATCTTGCTTTTTTATATGTGTGTGTATACACATATATATATATACACACACACACACCACTGGTGGCTTTATGCTTTCATTTAGTGTAATGCTGAGATTGTAACAAAGACAGATGCAGCTTTTAAATCTTCACACTCTTGCTTCCTTAACCTCAGCTTACTGTAGCCGCTTAGAGCTGTTCTGTCAACGGCCAGGATCTAACTGATAGACCGTGAGTCAGACCTTCGAAAGAGTGACTGGAGCCACACTCACCTGCGTGGAGGCTGCAATGCTGCAATAGCATTATACTGCCCTCTCTTGGGTTCTGCTGCCAAACTGAAGCACAAAGGGAAAGCTTTTGTCTAGATTCACAACGATATTTAGTGAACTTCAGAAACGTCAAGTAAGACTGGGATTGTAGCAAAAGCAAGCAACCTGAAGAACTAAATGAGACTGATGTTGATGTGTATGTAACTGTGTTAGTTTCTTCTTGTGTTTGAAACCAGAATATGTGACCTGGAGTCACACACTTCTTTTGAGTGCTAACCACAGTTAATGCTGCGTTGGTATCCTCTTAATCACGGACACTCTTGTAGGAAAGGATGTTCAGCTTCATTTCCACTTCTAAATAATCCCTACACGGTCACAGTATTTTAAAGTCCATAATAATATCGATACCTCCAAAATACCGAAGAACTGAGCAGGCTTTCTCAAAGCAAAATGTGACAGTGAACAGAGATAAACATGGATAATAAGTTCTGCTGCCTTAAAGTGACAAATGAATCAGATGTCAAAATTAGCTAATGAATATAGGTTAGATTCAAATGAAGTTTTGACTTAGAGTAATCAACATCCTGGGCATTGATAAATTGGACCCATGCACCACAATTTATTGTTAATACTGAGATGTCTCTGTCATACTAAGTGTATTTATATGTTCAGTTTCCATGAAAATTAGAAAATAACTTGAAAAACTATTCATAGGAAAGAGTGTAAAACTAACACCAGATAGTGTTCATCTCGATAGGATCAAACACTTGCTCTAAATAAGGCTTCTAAAGTGAAGAAGAGGAATTGCATTTTTTGCTTAACATTAAAAGTAAAGATAGTTTGAGTTTCCTTTCTTAAAAAGGAAATGTCAACATAAATATTAGATTTATCAAAAGAGAAATCAAGGCACTCTATTCCAGCAAAAGCAACATTTTGTAAATCTAATAATAATAGTCATACTCTACCCATGTATTATATTTTATAGGATTAACAGCTGCCTCTCTAGAGCTTAGCACATTTTTTGAAAGCTTCAAGTGTTTGTAAAATATTGTAAAGCAAGGAGTACTTCATCAGGGTGAAAAGTCCTTGTTGCAGTTTCTAATTTTAGGACAAGGAACCCAAATGATGCTGAAGCTTATGCTAATGCACTGAGATTCATTTCTGTAAAGCAAATATTCTTCATATAATGTTACTTGTTAAGGTGAACTGCAGATATTCAGCTCTAAGGAAACACTGCAGAAATTAGGCACTCAAGACCTTGCACTTAAGGATGACAGAAATTGTAGTATTTTCTGATGGCTTCATGGAATTTAAAATTATTGTTTACCTAATAATTTAAAAAAAACAAGAAAACTATTTTTGGTCAGCCTGAAGCAAAATAACTTAATGCTTTTTTCAATAAACTGAAAAATTAATTACAAACACCAGTTGTGGTCAAATGAAAAATGTAGTCCAGCCCTGAAAAAATAAATATTTCAGATGTAGGAGTGAATTTTAAAATACTTTTTATTAATTACTGCTTTCTTAATGTGGGGGGAAAAAACCCAAACCAAAACAACTACTTTTAAACCAAAAGTTATTCTGAATCAAGAAATCAAAATGGTTTCCTTAAAAGTCAAACCATATTTTTAAACTCTATTGGAAGTGAGATCTTCTTCCCCCAGTAAAAACTATTCAGTTAAAACTCATTTGAAGAAGTGAAGGACAGAGAGGGCCCATAGGATTATATATATTAATAATTTTAGTTTGATTCATACAAAAAATATTAGAAAAGCAATCAGACAAACCCTTTGTCATTACCTGGCAGAAAACAAAGAAGATATACAGCCAAAATTATATCAGGTCTAATTTTCATCTTGAATAGAATGGTAGACTTTTAGGTGAAGGAATAGTAGGACATATTCTGTATGTTCTCTTTATTAAGGGTTTTGGGGGTTTTTTTGCCTCCTTTTAAATGATATAAGAAAACTATACGATCTTAATGAAATTCCTGTGTAAGGCACAAAGATTATTGCTAAACTATTCTATGTGAGTAGTTAGCAATACTTTACTAGCCACATGGGTCTGCCCTGGGTCCACACTGTTCAATAATTAATAGCTGAACAGTGAACTTGAGAGTAAGTTTATGGAAATTGTATCTGAAATTTGTGCATGGGAGGAACCGCAGGGATAGTGAGGGACAAGAAAACCTTAACATTAAAAATTAAACTCCCCCACATTGAAGGGACCGAGAAAATGCAATGCAATTCAACAGGGAAAAGTACAATACACTCAGGGCAGTGGACCTTCGTTGCATTTCAAAGTCCAGCTTTGGCAGCACGCTTCCAGGAAGATGTGCACCCAACGGAGAGAAATTAGAAAAATGCTACCAGAAAAAACCCAGAAGACAGAGTATGAAGTATGACCTGCAAGGAAACGTTGAATAAAAGAGTTAAAAAGTTAAGTTGCAAAAAATTAAAAAAGATGCAGATAAGCCATTAGAAGAGATATTTTGACAGTTAAGGAGCAGTTTTGTGAAAATAAAGGTTAGGAATATATTTCTTGAAACGGCTGTGGAGCCTCTGTCATTGAAGATCTTGAACAATAGACTAAGCAAACTTCTGCCAAGGGTAACATACAAGCAGGTGATCTGCCTCTTCACAAGGAAGTGACTAAGTAATCTCTTCTGGTGCAGTACAGTCCTAATTATTTGTACTCTACTGAATTTGCAGAAGCCTATTTCATGCTCTATTTTTCTCAGAACCTTTCTTTTGCCTGCAACTTTCATCCAGCTCTAGTTCTAAAGATGCCCTCAATGACACTCTCCACTGTTCAGCTAACTGGTAACATAATGGCTATCATGTTCTCCTGCTCCTCTGAACTCAGTTAAGCTAATTCCCTCATGCAGCTAATGTGGTATAATCCTTCTGATGCACAAACTGGGGCATTTATGACAGGACCTTCTTTGTGAGCGGTTCTGTGGGGGATAGCTCAGACTCTTCTCACAGCTGAAGGAGGCATTAGCAAGGACAACTCAGTGCCATGAAGGACTGTTACTGCATTTGGAAAGAATGAAAGCAAAAAAATTTTTTAATCTTTGTCTTTTTTTTTTTTCACAGTCAACATGATACTTGACAAGAATATTGAAGAACTGCTTTATTAAGTTTAGTCATCGCTGTTTCAAATGCTTGTCATAATGTTGCAGTGTTCTATTAGTGAGCTACCTAAAAGAGTATTTTCAGCCTTGTTCTTCTGGTTTTGGTGGGCAAGCAACTTTCTTAGTACAGACGTGCTGGATGACAGATGGCATAAGAACAGACCAACTTGGCAAGAGGGCAGAAGGAGACAATTCACTTCAATAATCCTAGACTTTTCCAGTATTGCAAACTGCTAAGAAATGTTATAAAATTAACACTGCAATACAATTGTGTCTACTTTTCTCTCTCAAAACCAATAATAATAATAATAATAATATATACTGTATTTCAATTATTTTAGATCTGGTGCAGAGAAGACTCTCATTTTCACTGACCATAAAGCCGACTATAAACAGTTCTCTATTAACATTTGTTTCTGTGTAATTCTTATTTATGTGTTTTGCTAGTATGTATATTTGTACCAATATTATTGAAGGTATAATTAGCTATACTTTCCCTCCAACTATCCTACATGGTGGTCTACTTTGTGCATAGTTTGAACACCATTTTTTTAATACACAGTGTTTCTGGAACTATATATTTACAACCCTTCAGGGCTGGCTCAGTCTTTAATGTAGTTCACTCAAAAACTTTGGAATTAGTATCACCCAGTATGCTATATCTTTCATATAAGACCTTTAAAACTAAGGATGAGAAAAACTTTCCATTGCTTTATGCAAAATCAAAGGTTTTGTAGTCTAATTTGTAAGTATAAATGTTTTTGTTGTTGTTCAATGTGGTGTCAGTTCTGGAAGTACAAGAAAAAGGAAAAAGAGCAAGCTAAAACTAATTCTGCAAAAATACTTCTCTTAAAATTATGGCTTCACCCAATGGCAGTCAAATACTGGGAGTAGTATCTAACTTAGGGACTTGAAAGAAGGTAATAATGTGCACATGTAAAACCAAGTATACGTTAAGTGTTTGTGGGGTTGGCACCTTCATTAAAGGCACCCCTTGACTGTTCCAGCAGAGACGGTGAATTAATCTTAAAAAACAGTTACCGATATATTTCCAAATTTGTATTCTCATTTGGATACTTTTACAAGTTACTTTTGATGTTCATTGTTCATAAGCATTTGGGTGGCCCACATTATTCATGAAGCATTTACAAATCCTGGGAAATCCTTAAATGTTTAGGATGAACAATCTCTGACATTGAGATGAAGGGTTCCAGCTTGTTCCCTCTGGGGCCTAAACTGATGTTTGGTCTAACCAGATCCTGCCTCAAGGAAAATTCCATTTGTGTCAGTGGAAATTTTGATTTCTGAGTGCAGCTAGACTTGACTCATTGAAATAAAATAGCTGTCTTTTTTGTTTTGCTAGAGCTAGACGAATACCCTTGCTCATGCTTACTTATGCATTGTGTGGTCCCATCAACTTCAGAGGGGTCATTTATTGAGTTGAAGTTCATGTTTGCCATGAGCGTGAGTAACCAGACTACAAGAGTAGTCCTTATACAGGAGGCAACCGCTGTGCCTAGTCATCAGATCTCCTTTTATGTCTCAATTAAAACCAGTTACAAATTGAAGACAGAATTAAGTTGTTTTTAAGAGTAAACTAAGTGTGTCATTATCAAATATTTCTTCGGATATCTTTTATATGACATCTTTATCTTGTTGGGTAGTTGCTAATTTGTTAGCATCGTTAATCCAGCTGCTTTCTCCACGTTTCACTGATAGAGTCAACTGAGATCAGTTGTGGAGAGGCCTGCAGCACATTTGGACACTAGCCATTAAGAGCTGGCACTAAAATTGACACTAAAACGTTGTACAGATAATGAAGGGTAGGATGAAAACTAGTATTACAACGTAGAAGTAGATGTAGAAGAAAGGGTCAGCCCTGGAGCCCTCAGTCACACAAACCCACACTCTGATACTACCTCACAGTGAGGGCCTGTAGGAATTGTGCTCTGTGGGGATTATTCTGGGGAACCAACGCTACAGGAGACACTGTTTCTATGGCAGTGTTCATGTAGCCTATACACTTTCATCTTGAGTGTAGAAACAGGCTAATTTATAACCTTGTACAGACCTGTTGAAACCTATTTGGATTCCCCTGGTTGAATGCTGAATCAGTGCCCCAGCATAATAGAAACCTTGGCTACTATGCAACATTTACCCATTTTAGATGTCTATCTCCTATAAGAGATACATATTTTTCAGACACACCTAACAACTATCTTTTGACTGCGGTGCAAACCAAATTTTGCTGTTTGACTTATACTTTTCCCTGCAAATCACGGAACACTGTATTTATAAAACAACCTGTACTTCTCACAGTCGCTGTTCTCACTAGTATGGTAAACTAACTACTTGACTTCAAATGCATATTCAATGCATTTTAAAGATTTTCGTGCCCATACTAAAAATTTCTCAATGCTTTTCATAGCTACCAGCTACCCATTGAAGTGCCATATAGCAAATGGGGAGGAGATATATAAACAGGTTTTAAAACATTAAGCCATGCATAGTTGCATGTGCAAATTTCTGGTTGTTTCCTATCAAGTTTGCGATGTGATTTGTCCTTAAAAAACATTGTCTCCGATAGACTTTTGCCAATTTACAGGAGCTGATGATCCAGTCCATTATGTGATTCTTAGTGTTCTAGAGGTTTAAAAATCATGTTGAGATCTAAATTTGAAAGAGTTTTGGAAGTGATCTAGTTCATGAAAATCCAGTGGCTGGGATGATATCGAGGCTTAGCCTAGCCTTTTTATTCTTATAATTCATAAAGCTACATTTTTCCTAACCATGTAACAGTGCCCTGCCTTCACACTGACCAGCTCATTTTACTTCTGATCTGCACTATGTGCAGAATAATTTCATGCTTTCTAATGCATGCATTAAAATATCACACTGAGTTACAACAGCTATTTATAGATTATGCTGGGATTCTTGAAAGTGAATGTGCTCAACAGCCTGTAGGTGTTTTCAAGCAGAAGGAAACCAAGAAGTAATGTTTAGTGCACATTTTTTTGAAATTATTATTAAAATAAGGTCTCAAATTATGCTTTTTTTTTATTCATAAGCTTGCTAATCATTGCAATTTACTACTGTGCCTTTATTTCCAAGTAGCTCTCTGACAAACACAAATATTACCCTACACAAACCAATATTTAATATACTTTAACTGGATTTGGATCAGTGGACCTACACTACTGCAAATAGAGTTCTAGAGAGAATGAACTGCAATAGATCTGTAAAAGATTGATAAATTGATTGTGTAGTGGACAAGACAAACCAAAGTACTAAATAGCGTGGCACGCACTTGCCATTAATGCATTTGTTTTCCAGCTTTCATCGCCTTTGAAATAATGGGAACCACCCACATACTTACTTTTTTATTTAAAATTATCCTGTGTAGGCAATACCCTAAAATACAATGGAAGTTGTTCAGTGAAATACATATATTTATACAAGTTGCATATATAAACTTGAATCAAATGTGATGGGAGGACTGTTGACTCCTCCTGGCTTGATATTACATTAAATCAAAGGATTAAACCTTCTCTCCAGACATGGCTTCAGGCTATTGCATCTGTGAACTGACAGATTGCGAGTGTTGAAAGCTTAACAAATCTATCACAACCATATATGTGACTCCACCCAGAAGTGGATTAAGCCAGGGAATTCAAACTAGCTAGGTTTATGGATCATCTCATTTAGACAAGTAAATGAGACAGGCTTCTGTCAGTTCATATTCTGAACCTATTTTAAATCTTTCTTTTCTAAAAACAAATATGATTTTTGCTTTGCTAGTTACTAATCATTGGAACTGTGTGAAGCTTGAAAATGTTATGGCTTGAGGGATTTCAGGACCTACACTTACCATGTTTCCTATTTGCATCTTCTTGCAGTGCATGTTTTTTGCCTTAAATTTGAGGTTTGTGATTTTTCAGTCTTGGGTTAGGGTGAGAAGATTAAATATAGGAAACATAAAGTATTCATGTTTCCCCAACTTCCCTAATAGTCAGCCATCCTAACACGCTGCACAATGCTAAGAACGCAGAAATTAGCAGTTATTTAAGCTTTTTTAAATTAAGAAATTCTGTTCCAAACTCTTATCCTTCTTCAGATATGTCTTCCAATACTTATTGCTTACTCTAAATATCTTTTTAATATTTCTGGGATAAAATCTTGATCACATGAAAATCAGCAAGAACTGATTTTCTTAATTTCCATGGGGGCAACAAAGTTTTGCTATAATCTTGATGTAACACTGGATAATATGTATTAGGGTTACTTTATATAATACAAAGTACATAAACCACACAATAGTGGGAGGAACTACAACTCAGAGTCATGCAGTCACAGTTACTTCCCTGTAATTTTCTTAATCTGCATTTGGAAGGGTAGGGGTAAGGACATGGTGCATTTTCTGACTGTTCTATGCAAGTAGTAAATCTGTCACACTGCTGACTGGTGGACTGAAAAAAGTTATGAGTAGTAAGTAAATAATAAAAGCAACCTCAATAGTGCATTGCATCATGAAAGATCTTTTCACATCTATAAGGAAATTTACAAAATACTTGTGATAGTAATAATATGGAAAGACAAATGCTGTAATCAGAACAGCTTCATAAGATGCATGTATTAATGTAATCAATAAATATGCATGCAGCAATTCTAGTACTCTTGTTAATGTTTATGCTAGTTTACTAAACTACAGAATTTAATGGATGCATGCTCTGGATCTTCTCCTCTGCCTTTTGTCTTTCTGTGACTGCAAATGCCATACCTTAGGAAAAAGAGCAAACTGATGTGTACAGAAATTTTGACATGTCCGTTACACCATATAACACATGGCTGAGAAACCAAGACAGTTAAGAAGGTGAGTAGCAACATGAGTTCACTGACAGAAGGAGAGGAGGGTCTGCTTGATTACTGTTGGGCTTATTTGGAGGAAGGTGAGTGAAAGGAAAGTACCTACATGATGTGGAAAATGCCAGGATGGCTTTTAGCTCTCCCTTTTCTTACACATGCCAGAAGACCTGAACTCTATCAATTCTATCTATTCTATCCATACCCATCAAAAATGTCTATAATGACTTTAGGAAAGGACTGGAATCTGGACAATACTAAAAAAAAACAAAGCCATTCTTGAAGCCCAACAACTCTTACTTCACCCTTCTGTCAGGATAGAGCACATTCTTGAGTGACACATATTATCATCATCATCATCACTTATAATTGTCCACACAGCCTGGGGCCTGTTTGTGAACGCTGGCTGCACATTGACACAGGCAAGGGCATATTGCAATCAGCACAGATCTGAAAATGGAAATAATTTCAGAGTTCTGCCCCTGCAAAGAATAGCAGGTGATACAATGTGTTTAACACCAGTAAGGTTTGTAGTGGTTAGTAAGGTAAGGGTACATGGAAGGTGAGAGGATCTGCTTTATTAAAGTTATCCAGCCAAGGACTTTTGCAATGCAGAGGGGATAATAAGTAAAGGGGAAAGTGATAAACAAGACCATGCAGAAGCACAAGGTTGCCCAGGAAGGTTCTGGAGTCCTTGAAGATATTCAGAAGCTGTCTGGACACGGTCCTGGGCAAACAGCCCTCTATGGCCCTGGATGAGCAGGGAGGGGTGGATGACTTTAAGAGGTTCCTTCCAGCCTGAATCATTCTGTGACAGACATAAAGAGATATTAAAGGGGCTGGACACATGTAAAAAGTGGCTGGTCAGTACAATTTTTTGACCATGTCCTGAAGATGATCACCACAATCCGTCCTGTCTCCTTATTACATTATTTCTTAACTATCTTTCTGTGTAACCTGTGTAATTTTCTGTGCCAGGAAATGGCAAGACAGGCAGAAGTGGATGTGGGTCTGACTGGAGTCAGACCAGGGATGTGAACACCCCCAGGCCTTTGATGCCAGCAATTAACGTTGGGGGTCTCAGTATCAGTAGTTAGAAGGGACATCACTCTCTGGGTTGTCTTTGTGGGTCCTATGGGCTTTGTGCCCTGAGTGCCAGCTACATGGGGAAACAACATCAGTGGGATTGATGCCAGCTACTGCAGTCAGACTGGGGTGTAGGTGCCCCAGGGTTGTGGTATCAGCTACTACAGTGAGTGGGGGCTCAGCATCAGCTAATGGAGCAGGTGGGAGGGTCTTGAAGTTCCAGCCACTGGGGTGGAAAATAGTGTGTGTCCTGAAAACCAGCTACTGGGGGGACTGGGATGAGTGAGGCAAATGTAGGGCTCAGCGCTGGCAGCTTGAGTGGGACCATGAGTCACAGCCCAAGTACCTGGTGCTGGCTGCTGTGGGCAGACCAAGCATCTGTGTCTTCCCCAAACCAGGCGAGCATGGGGTGTGTGTGCATATTTGCTGGCAAGTTTCAAGCTGGGTGAGCTGGTGAGTAGGAGTGTGCGGATCCAGGCTGGGCAGAAGCGCCATGTTGGTATCTGGGGGGACCTGTAAGCATGGGATGCCTGTGCCTGTGGGACAAGCATGTGAGTGCTGCATATTTGCTGGTGATCACCAAGCTAAACCAGTCATGAGTAGGGGACCTGTGGAGTAGGTAAGAGGACCAGGATCCAGACAGGGGTACTGGGCATACAGGGGGACCATGCCAACACTTCAGGGATCTGCAAATGTGTGTGCGCTTGTGAACATAGAGGGTGTTTGTGTGCCTGCACTAGTGCCCTTCTGTCTCGGCCAGCCAAAGAGGAAAAAAGGGATGCGGATTGTGCTTTTTTTTTAAGTGGGTGCCATAGGCAGATGCTGTTGAAGGCAACACCTAGTTTGAGGCAGTCTGTGTGACCAGCCATGTCCATGTCCCATGTGTATCTCCAGGACACGTGCTCAGTTTTGCTGCAAGTGAGAAAGCAGCAGGCAAATCCATCAGCTTGGGGAGGAGACCCCCAGGTCCCTAGGCTAGACTCCAGCATTCAAACAGAAAGAATCCACAGACTTCCCAGCTGCTGAGGGCAGCAGGCACCTATAACTTCCCTTACCATGTAATAGTCTTGGTATGGTGCACATGATTCATTTTAATACATATTAATGAGATCTCCATGTGACAAACAAACAGCTGGAGATCTGTGCACAGTAATCTGCATACACTGACCAGGTGGTGACAGTCTTCTGGGCTCATCTGATGGTTAGCAGGTACAGTTATTCCGGAAACCGCAATATTTCTGAATTTTGGCAGGGTCCTTTTTCAGGCATTTAGGACAGAGAAAGGCTTAGAAAAAGTTTATGATGGAAAGCAATTTGGTTGGTAGTTATCAAAATAATGGTAACACAAACAGCTTTGCTCCTCTAGTTAAGGAAGGAAGAAGGGCAACCTCAGAATAGCAGGCTCAATACAGCAAACTGGAGAAGATAATATAAGGATTAGGGGGATGACGAGTGGCATCTGCCAGGCCTCTGGGCACACTAATAAACCTTAATGGCCCTGATCAGCCTCACCTTGGGCCTCCATCCGCACCCATAGGCCCAGGAGGTCTATTTAAGCTCAGGCGGAGGCTTTCAATCTCTATTTAGAGTCTGGGACCAAGGCTGAGGCCGGAACTACTTGTCTCCAGCCCAGACATGCCCCTGCTTAGATATAGTGCCTCTTGATCCAGGTCTCAACAGGTGGGTAGGGCTCCTGGCATGACCTCAGTCCTGTTTTGTCACTATGGACCTGCCTGGTGATCACTGGTCCCGATCTGTGGGTTGACTTCCTAGCTTGGCCTAGGACATACCTCATCACCATGGTATTGCCTTACAATCTATAGTTTTGGTTGGATCTGGCCACTAGATCCAGCTCCTGCTCACCTCACTGGTCCTGCTGGCTGTGCTATTGTTTTACTAATGACCAGAGGCAATGGACGCAATTTGAAATACAGAAGGTTCTCTCTAGACATAAGGAAGAGGGTGTTGGTGTGGGGTTTTTTGAGGGTGGCCAAGTACTGGCACAGGTTGCCCAGAGAAGTTAAATCTCTGTGAGGATGTTTACAAGTCATCTGGATACAGTCCTGGGCAGTTGGTTTCAGGTGATCCTGCTTGAGCAAGAAGGTTGGACCAGATGACCTCCAGAGGTTCCTTCCAGCCTCAACTATTTCGTGATCCTGTCCCCACTGCACCCCAACACCCCCACTGTAGCAACTCCTCTGTGGTGCTTTGCCCCTGGCTGAAGCCCAGGCGCCCAGCAGAGCCTCCGTCCCTGCCCCCTCCTCCGCCGGGCAGGGGGGGAAACAC
>JAVJGI010000050.1:88293878-88333453 GCA_035590275.1 Ibycter americanus | reverse complement strand
TGTGGTGGTTTAACCCCGGCCGGCAACCAAGCTCCTCACAGCAGCCCCCGCAGCCCCCGCAGCCCCGCCACCAACAGCTTGTCACAAACCCACTACATCTTCACTGCTCTCCAACAGCATCAATCACTGGAAAATCTTAATGGCAAGCTATTCTAACGCTGAGAAGGTATATGATGTATACTGTTGGAAAGCTTTTATTATGGACTTCAAAATGTGAATAATTTTTTGAAAACTGACTAATGATGACTATGACAAAATAGCACAATCAAAATGAGAAAGAGAAAAGAGCAAATTTCATTAGAGAAGGCCAGAAAAGGCAACAAACAAAGATTCTGTAACTTCACTAGCCAACAAAATATATATAGAGAGAGACAGATTACTCAATAGGAAAGAAAATTAAACATTATATGATGTACAGAAGGTAGAGGTGGCCCATCCTTTTGTTTTGTTTATTTTTTTCTTTTGTCTTTGCACCTTAAAAAGGTACAGATATATAGACCTGAACACTTCCCAGAGTAAACCTCTGGAGCATGCTTAAACAAGTCAATGTAATTTGGAAACCTTCGTAACTACTTTGGTGGGCTAATAGAAAATTAACGTGGTCACAGATAGCTGGTAAAAGCAACTATAGTATTCATTTTTTAAAAGTGAGAAAGAATTAAAAGAAACCAGGGAATAATCACTCAGGCAGACTCACTTTGATAAAAGATATTAGAGCAAACCATTAAATGAGCAAGTTAAAATTATCCAAAAGAAATGATGAAGCACAGCTAAGATTGTAAAGACAAAATCAGGTCAGATCAATCTGTATTTCAATATTTTTTTTTTGCAGATTAACTAGCTGTGTGAATGAAAGGTATGTAGATGTCACGTAATAGTACACTGATGTTTTACTTACCCGTTCTCACACATCAGATCTACCCAAAACTGGGTGAAAGACTTCATTCCTCCCGCCCAGCAGTGGCTAAGAGGTACCATGTGCTGTGTGATCTCTACAGCTGCTGCAATGCGGAGAGTGCCTAATTTAGTAAGTCATAGGGATACACAGCGAGCTAATTGCAAAGTTCAGACTCCTTGTCCAGGAGGTAAGCACGTGTTAAGCAGTCAGCTGCATCTGGGACACGTGTGCTGCCCAACTATAGTGCATACTTCATGATGAAATGATCAGTGACAGCCAACAGCTATGCAGAAGGCTCTTACATCCACCTACGGTGACCAGTATCACTGTGGGCAGTGGCCTAAATGTTACAACGAAGATCCAGGAGGCAGAAGATAATGTTGAGTAGGGAAGCATGAGAGGAGAAACACTGGCAAGGCATGATGGTGTATGGGTAGACAATGCAAAGATATATGGTGGCTTAGTGGAGACTGAAGGTAAACATGACAATCAGCCATTCTCACCAAAAAACTGCATTTGATAATATTACCAACACATCTTTCACAGTGATTTGTATAAAGCAATGTTTGATGACATTCAGAGAAACAGAAAGCACATTCATCCGTTTATGAGTATGACTGAATTGAAAAATTTCAATCAAAACTTTCAGTTGTAGTAATTTAATTTTTTCTCTCTAAAATGGAATTCTATCTTTTTACCCAAATGGCAGAAGTTTTTAACATTTTAGAAAAAATGAGATTTTTTTCCTTAAAAGTATTTGTCAAAAATAAACGTTTACATGAAAGGTTTCTTCAGAAACAAAATTTTACTTTCTGCAAAGCTATTCTTGGAAAACTAGGCTTCAGGAACAGAAAAATGTCATTTGACTTGTGTGATTAGTTGCATGGTTGTATGAATTGCAAGTATTTTAAAACTGAAAGCAAAGTTACATCAATTAATTTGGCCGAAGTTTGTAGACTCAAATATGGTTGCCCCACACAGTCTAAGTTACTTTGTTCACAAGCTGTGAAGAGAAAGAAGGGCTAAGTTTATCAGATTTTGGAAAGACTTCCAATTAGCCTGTAAAAGTCAGTTGCGACCACATCCATTGTAACATCTTCAGTGAATTAATACTTCAAAGTTAATCAAACAGCAATGAGGATGTGGAATCCATATCCCTTGCATTCTTCCGTTTCTGCTGATACTTTTGCTGTTGTCAATGTATTCATGCTGCTGAGTTTCATTACGTGTTCAAGCTTACACAGTCAGTACTCTCTTTATCTTGCAGATTAATGAACATTATTTTTCTTCAGATTGCAACAGACTAAGAGATGATACAACCATCTTCTCTTTCTCAGCTAAGAAATGGTGATTTCTTAGCGCTCTGTAGACTGTTTGATCGTCTGCACAAATATTCCAGCCCTTCACCCGGGGCAAAATAAAAAGTAGAAGCACAATTGTTCAGTGCAGTGTTACTACAATTGTCTGCTCTCTTCAATTCAAAAGATAACCTAACTGTAGTAGCTCATACCCATCACAGAGTTTAAGAAATGAAGGGATTAGAGGCCAGGTAACCTAGCGCTAACCGCCAGGTCTTCCAAATGCCAAGGGTATATGCATTGAAAAGCTCTCCGTTGGGCAGTTGCAAACTGAAGACCATTATTTTGGAAGATGTCTGTTTTGACATTGATAGATGGAACTCTCAGTCTTTAGTAGTGTCACAGGATTTTTTGTTTTGCTTTTGTTTGTGAGGGAAGTGAAAGGAAGGCAAACAGAAAAGTTCTATTAAAAGCAAAAGCACCATTAAATTGCATTCCAAGACTGGACTGCTGATCCTCAGGCATGGCATATCCTGCCTAGCTGGATCTAAAGAAGAATCTAATTTAGAAGTTATAAACCAACTTTTAAGAAAGTAAAAATATGCGTGAAGAGGCCCAATATATTTGTTTTGTCCACTGCTCTGTAAAATGAGAATGGTTTCCTACAGCTATGGGTTTGTAGCTTCACATTGAAATAGTAGCTTCCACTACTAAATGCTTCAGAGACATTGTCATCAACAGTGGCTGAAAAATAGTTGTCACTCTATAAAAACAAAATGGAAGGAAGGAGGATGGATATCAGCAACTCTGTTTTTTTTCCCCAATAGAAGCATACAATGTAATTTCTTGCTAGTAAAGCAGTGTCTAGAAAAATGTAAAATGTAACACCTGAGAAAATTTCCTACCTGAGAAATTAATTTATTTCATGCTGATTTTTAGCTCTAACAGAACTGAGTTAACTGAATAGTTATACACAACACCACATCAAAGGGAGACAAGGACCAAAAGATGAAAAAGAATCAGATGGACTGTTTAAGTATAAGCACTTTAATTTTCTAAAAGTTTTTATCACATTCACAGTGTATTTTTAATGCCAATGTTAAGTTTAGGACACAATACCCAGACACTGGAAATGTGATAAATTTGCCGCCTTCAGCGTTGCATCAGGCTAGCTGAATGCTGTGATGGTTCAGTCATACATGACATTACCTCAGTCTGGTGTAACATTACTTTCTAGTGACATGGTGGGAAATAGCAAACTTAATTTGAGAAAAAATAGAATGTCTGCCTTTGACAAGTTTCTTAAAGGTCATATAAAACCATTTTGATGTAATTGTAGTTCTGGATACTGGGAAAAATTATTTCTTTTAGTGAGCACTCCCAAGGCTCCATATAAATATCTTTATAATGTCTTTTTATATATATAGTGCAAGAAGAAAATTAAAAGTATAATTTGGGAGGTTCAGTATCTATGAGTAAATGCGCAGTTAGAGAACACACTAGCCATAGTTGCTATAGGAATCCAATAATTGTTTGCAAAAGAGTTTGAGAAGCAGCAATGATGTGGTATCTAAATGAACCTTGTGGCACAGCTAGGAAAAAGTATCCATTGCTTTTCATCCTGGCTTCCCACATCCCAATGTCACAGCCTATTCGTCGAATGTGAATTCTCTGTGTTGGTTGAATCTGGGGTTTGGTATCTTTAGGTGCTACATAATCCAGTCTAACATATTTCTTAATTTGTGCCCAAATTGGGTTTTGAGTCTGGTGTTTCATGTCACCGTTAAATTTTAAATTTACTCTGTCCTTGCCAGTCTCCCAGACTCCTTTCCAAACAAGCAAGTAACCTTATGGTCTTCCTGGCTCTCCAGTTTCATTATATCTGGAGTCGCTCTTGGACTTCAGGCACACCGTGCTGTGTTTGATAAACGGGGCTGGAACATTCATTCTTATATACTGCTATGAACACAACGTGTAGCTGTTGCCCAGCAGGCATTTGGCTGTATCTGTGGGATGCACGTTGTCACTATTTTGTTGAAAGAATCACTTAAATACATGCTATTTGGTGATAAAATTTTGGCCCAGCCAACCTGTAAATTTAACAGTGCCCATATGAAGCAAGGGAACCCGGTGTGGTTTCAAGCGGTGATAAACCATCACAATTGTACTCCAGCGTGTGACAGGGAGAGTATACTTTCCTATAATACTCCTTTTGATGAAGGTCAATGCAAGTGAATCTCTCCAGAAGCCGGAGGGTGGGCAGGAGGGGGGACTTTTAAAAAAAGGGGGAAAAAAGGAGAACATTTCTTCTAGGTTAGATGTTGTGATTGTGTCATTAGCCATGCACAGCAGAAAGTAGCTCCGTTTGGCAGAATCCTTCTGGGAAAACAGAATGAGTATCCACATTTTACAGATGGGAAGCCATAGAAGAGAAATTAAATGGCTCAACAAATGTGTCAGGGAAAATCTGTTGCAAAAGTAGAAATGAAAGCCAAGTTTGTCGTGTCCTTGTCTAACTGTATACTGGTGAATTCCTTCTTCCTCTTTATGATTCTCATGTCCACAAAATACTATCCTAGCCTTATGGAAGGCACTAGAAAAAGTGAAAGAGAGGAAAAGAGACATGACTGGGAGAAGGAATGTTCTTTGTGGTATGTTTTGGGAAAAGAGTCCAAGAAGGAAGAGTATAAACAATCGTTTAAAAAGCAGGCTGCCTGCTTCTCTTGCTTTGTTCTGTTTCCTCCCACTCATCAGTAAAATGAAAATATTATACAAAAAAATTCCAGGAAAGTGATTTCAAGGAAAAAAGAACTAGTTGGCAACTTCTATAAATAGGCCTTTTTATTTCTTTCAGCTTTTCTGCTTTGTGGTCAGTGCTTCTCTCCCACCAAACAAACAGGTTTGTTTTCCCCCTGCAGTCTGCTGTAAGTATATTAAAATTAATATTTTAAGGCAGATTGTTTAAGGACTTGACCGTGTTTAAAGTTTGCCTACAGTTTAGCTGGCATCGGTGTAGATAATTTCTATCTAAACCAGGCTTAATATTCGGACACATAGTAGAAGGCAACGGTTAAGAGCAGCTTGATGGAGCGCCGACTGCCAGCAGTGTCTGCAGCATCTGAGGACTGTGACCGCTGCGCCCCGAAGCAAGCAGCTGCCTGTCGGAGATGTGAATGACCTCAGCTGTCTGGCCCCACCGCCAGACTCCACTGCTGTCCTCCCGGAGCTGGCAGGAGCTTATGTTTACTTCCTCCTCACTCTTCCCCAGGTCAGACACTACTCTTCAGCACCCAATTTCCCTGGCAGTTTGTGTGAATGCAGCGGGATATGAAAGGGCGCAGCGAAAGCGTGTGGCGGATTCCCCTCCACTGCTCTTTTACCTTGTGGGTGACCCACAGCAGAGGTTCGGACGGGCAGCCTGGGGAACTGGTACCTTCAGCTGCTGCAGTCAGATTGAGTAGAGCCCACCTAGGAGGACCCTTGGCCCAGGTCAGTTTTAAAGAAAAAAAGCAGACATTTGTTAACTTTATACTTTTTCCCTCCCTTCATAAACTGAAATAGGGTTGCTCGTTTATAAACTGCAATAAAATGGACGTGAGTATGTGTAAAGAAATCCAAAATCCTGCATTCTATAAGATCCTGTTACTACTTTTAAAAAAATAATGATAACAAACATGACACTTTAGAATGCCTAGTTATCCTAGGGCTAAAGCTTATTATAATTTATTTAATTCATTTAACTTACAGAAAATATTCAAGTGATAACTTTGGTTACCATTTTTTCTGCCGTTTATCAACATGAAGTATCAAATAAACTATAAGACAAGATTGGGTCAAATAAGTTCTTCATAGTTATCAAACTAAAGGTAAGGAGAGAAAAAATTCAGAACACTGCCGATAGAAAGCAAGACTAAAGGAATATACTTAAAGTAATTAATAATCCTTGCTGACTTGCTAGTTTCAGTTGTGAATAAAGTGGTCATCTCTTTCACTTTGATTCAAAGAAATGGCTTTCAAAATAAGGTCTATGGATCTTTGGTAATCTCCAGATTATTTCTACCAGGCTTCAATGGTAACTGAGAAAAGAAATCACTAACAGACTTAAATTTGCCTTTTACGAGTCTGTACTCTTGGGGAATTTAAAATCATGTGTCTGGTTGACTAAGGACTGAAACTAAGTCTCTGGAACTGGTGCTGGAGAATTCTAGGGTTGCTCCAAGAGAGCTGGTGCAGAGGTATGAGACAGGTTTTGGAGGTGCACATAAGACCTGAGGGGAAACTAACAGCTGGTGTTTGATGACTTTTCATGTTGGAATTGTGATAGTGTTACAGAAATTGAAGATAGAACTGCAATTTGTGCTGCCAAAAGAAGACTGGTCCTGATATTCACCTGACTTGCATTACATTACCGCTCTAATTCCATGAAGTACCATGTTTACTTCTGGTTTGCATGACTGTGTGTGAGGCAGGAATTTTGCTCACTCAATTAAATGGATTCTGGCTATGTAATTCCAATAAGGTTTTGTTACTTTTGTGTATATCCTATGCTAGTCTGGCTGGTGATGTTAAATTATTTGTGAGAAGGAGATGTTGTCCAATATGTTCATAGATATTGCCAATGGAGACTCCACACCCGCTCCAGGAAATGTCTTCCAGTGCTTCACCATATTTTCTTAAATATTAACTTAAAGTGTTCCTGTCAGCTTGGTGTGACAGCTGCAAAAGAAGGATGAAAAAACAAAATATTGCATTATGACAATTTCCGCACAAATGTAGAACAGAAAGTAAGAGATTAGGTAGCATTTCTGCAGGAAAGGATTATGTGTTATGGTGCATAATCAGAAGCTAAACAGGAGTAAAACATACTACACTGTAGCCCCAAACCCCGTACATGGTTGCATACATATTAAAAGACACATGCAATATTATCTGTTTGCAGAAGTGATGTGATATCAGGGGAAATCCAGCATCCAAGTTGAGACAGTACGCTTGCAAGAAAGTTGGAGAGAGTTCAGAGGAAAGTGGCAGAAATTGTTAGTTTAAGAATATTAGTTACAAGGAAAGATGCATAGAATTGTGGCTGGTTAATTGGAGGAAGTGGAAATTCATGGAGGAAGTGGTAACATGCTGCTGCAAAAATGAAGCAATAACCTGTTTTTTTGTATCTGGAGTCCAAGCGAAGATATAATGGGTTAATTTATGGCAAAGTAGATTAATGAGATATATAAGGGCAAAGAGCCTTGTAGAAAATATGGTGAAGCACTGGAAGACATTTCCTGGAGCAGGTGTGGAGTAAGGGGTGCTCCTACGTGTAATTAAGGTAATACTCCAGATGGCCCTTTCCTGGAAGCCTTCCTGGCTAGGAGACATTCTCCCAGTAATTAGAGGCATTTCAGACTCTTCTAAATGTCAGCTCTGGGGTTGCTTTCTCACTTTCTGGGGAAGAGCTGCCAGTTAGAGCTTGCCATGAAAAAAGCACTTAGGTCTTCTTCTCTTTCTTTTTAGCAGCTTCCACAAAGTTCTCAAAGGAAGCTCTTTCTTCTCCTTTCCCTTACATAAATTCTAAGACAGCTGTTTTCAGTCCTTTACTCTGCTTCCCTACAGCTTTGGAACTAGACAGGAGAAAACTGGACTCACCTGATCCTTTCCCAAGGTGTAGAGAAGAAAGGGGAAAACTACTATGGCTCCTGAAGGAGCAGAAGTGACTGCTGATGGATGGCAGTGAACTGGAAACCAAAAGACTGCATAAACACATGATGTTGAAGTTGAACTCAAGTGAGTATTGGGTTGATTTGAGAGTTGAGGGGTGAAGTGACCTCCTGAGCTGAGGACTGGATAGCTAAAATGGCTGGATACGCACAGCCTTTCAGTTAAGCAGACTGTTGAACTGCTAGAGCTTTAGAAAGAGATTTTTGTATCTTTAAGATTTGAAAACTTAAATTACAATTTTTGAAAGCTTTTAAGTGTTTGTGAAAAATCAGCTGTTCTACTGATTTCAGTGGAAATTTCAGTAGAGACATGTAATTTGAAGGTCAATGAAAAATCATTTCAACTTTTCAGTTTTAGCTCTTATTTATTTCGAAGGGTTACTTACAATTTGGGAACAATACTAGTGAGCGTCTCTGCATAAGTTTATTTCAAGGAAAGCAGCTGAATTGAAAAAACTGTAATATGACTGTTTTTTCATGGTTTTGGTTTTTCTAAAAAAAAAATACTCTTTTTATTTTGGCGACTGTTACAAGGCTTTCCAGGTTTCTTTCCTCTCTGAATTTAAACACTCACATTGATGTATGATGTGAACATTAATCTGGAACACTTCTAATTGTATATGATTTCAGTTTAAGGATCAAAAAAATATACAAAATAGGCAAAGTTCGTGAATTTTCATTGCACTTGAGGTTTTTTATCCCAAACAAAATGTTCATAATGCCTGACATGTTGTATGTATTAATTATTGTGTGTAACATGACTTGGTCAAGAGAATGCATACAGTAAAAGGCCCCAATTATGAACAAAGATTTTAACTTAGTAAGGCTTGTATTCATCTGTCTAACACCGGGCATCTTCAGAAATCTTTCTGTAAACTGCTCTGGTCAACAGAAAGGAAGGCATCATCTCAGGAATGAAGTTGCTTTTGAAAGTGTCTGTTTCATTTTTCTTACTGACTGTAGAAGGAGTTTAGGATAATAAGCATCATAACTTGGATACCTCAGTTGAAGTCTTAGATTCAAATGAATCTGTACAGCAGAATTTTACTTCTCAATGAACTATTCTGATAGTGCTGATGTAATAGGTGATGAATTGGTCTATTAATACAAATTATCAAATATTGGAGTGCCTTGTTTCTGTACAATCTAAGTTGACAAGGCAGCTGGTATTTGGAACAGTATTGACACATGATGTCATTCAGCAGAATCTGTTGAAAATTCACTTGGGATCTTAATCTTAAATTAACTTTCATCTAGATATGGGGTGAGACTTTGATACGTTCTTGCCATTTCCGTGGATATACAATAGTCTGAACCATTCCACACCATACGTTACTTGTTTTCTGGTACCTGGGCCAAATTATGCTTAATTTTCAAATGGTTATATTTCACACAACATCTGTTTAAAAAGAGGGGATAATCGTATCATTTGATTCCTGTTGAATTTCTAATTGGAGAATACCCAGATATTAGGATAAAACAGTGAAACTACTTCTGTATTATACTTCTAGGCATTAACTAAGGATATGAGCTAGTGATTTAGAGACAGCTGAATTTCTATGGCTTGTATATTTTAAAAGCATTTTCTGCAATGTTGTATTTCCATTGAAAATGTCAATGAATAAGGTGACTGATGATTATTAAGAATTCATTGGCTTAACAAGTGGTACCTTAATATATGATTGATTACACTTAAAAAAATCTGTATGCATAACAGAAGAATAAAACATGAGTAAGGGCAGCACAGATGGGCTGCATATTTTGAATAATTCTATAGAAAAGTACTATAGGATAAAGGTTTGTTCTGCAATTATTTCTCCCATAAGTTAATGTTACTCACTAAGGTAATTACACTAAATTTTCTGGTTACATTGCTATGATAATTACTGGTGAAGAAACTGAATAACCTCAAAGATTTAAGTCGACATAGCAGGATCTGCAAAAGGAAATAAAATATGGAAACTACCCATGAAGTGAGGAGGGATTGCTCAGTGCCAGGCTTTGAGATACAAAAAAAGAACTGAAATGAATTTCAGTAGGAGTGTCTCTTGATAATCCTTGTTCACATGGAAGTCAATCAGGCATTTTCCTGTTTTCAAAGCAGAGAGTTAAAACACCTGAAACAAACACCATCTTCCATTCTCTCTGTTATTTCCATTTCTCTCCTTCCCTTGCTACATTCTTGGACCTAAACAGGCAGTGAGTGAAAGTGGATAGCAAAGTTTCATAGCATTGTATCCATGTCCTGCAATCATTTCAGAGAGACTGTTGCTGCTTTTTCCTAAGGACTTATCCCTTCAAAATACTTTGTGCTTGAAATTTTCTTTTTAAAGCCACTGGGTAGACCTGCTAGCAGTTTGTAAATCTTCCTTTTTAAGTTAGGCTTACTGCCTGCCCTGAACCCTAACCTGATAACATTGAGATACCACCTGCTGCTTGAATTGGCCCTAACACTTAAAAGGATGAGAAGTTTGGAGTCAAATTTCTGATATTTAGTCATAGAATTGGAACTGAATTGAGTAAACTCATATCTGTATTACGGTAACCACTGTAATTTTCTGTGGGCCAGACTCTTCCAAGTATGGGCTTGCTAAACCTTTCTCGGCTGAAATCAAGGTACCAGAATTTCTTTACAGCGTTAATCCTGCACACTTGTAGTTACATACAGAGACTAGTAATTAAAACTGAGTAAGAGCAGGATGCAATTATGCAGCTCAGATTGCTTGTTCTATGATTACTTACTCCACAGGCACAACATGTAGACATTGTGAGTTATGCTTCTTACTATGGATTCCTTTGTCTTATTTAGGAATCCTTCTGGGAGCAGAAAGGTGCAAACCTCACTGCTCCCCAGACAAAAGTGGCTGTATTTCACCTGAACTTAACTCATGGCCCACAAGTTCTAGGAGGGTTCTTCCACCACGTCCATGTTCTCTGGTTGATTATGCCTGCTCAGGCTGCAGAGCCTGCTGGCAGGCTGCATACAAACTGATATAACACAAGTTGTAAGGACTAACCTGGAGAGATATCTCCTTTCTTGCAAAGCTAGGTAGAGGGGGGGGGTGGGGGGTGGGAAGAAAAAGAAGGAAATCTTTCAGTGCTCTAAAGTGCAGAGGCAAGGAATTTCCTAGTGCTAGGTGTAGTGAAGTGTAAAAACTCAGCAGCACTCACCAAGCATTTTGCCTTTGGCAAGAGCAACATCAGAAAAATGCAATGCCTTTATCACCTGACATGCCTTGGTCTGCAAGGCATAGCTGAACCATCTGAAAATGACCACTGGAGGAGTACATCCTCAGCGTAAAAGGGAATGATCTTTTGAAATCAAGTATCCACAAGTACCAAAGCTGTTTAGCCTCAGAACTGGTGTTTTACATTGTTTTGCAAAAGGCCCAATTAGACTGCATCCAAAAAGCAGGGCAGGGAACGACTAGGCAGCTAAAGCCTCCTTCTGGTTGGAAGTTATTACCGTCCTGTCCGCAGGTCTCCTCTCAACCCACTGAACACCCTGGGCCAATCTATTACTCCAGGAAGAAAAGCTGTGCAGGTCAACCTCACAGAAACATCTTTTCAGTTGGGGGAGAAATAGGTTTTCCCTTCCAGGGAGCAAGTCGCAGGTCCCAGATAAGGTTCCATGGAGAGCTGGAGTTACCCCTGTGGAGCATAACAGCAAGTCATCTGCTCCCTTTGCTCTCCAGTAACCTAACTTTAATGGAGTTTTATTCGTAGAGTAGAAAAGTTTAGAGCTGCGTTTCCTGAAGGACTACTCACACCTACTCTTGGCTATTTAAGTTCAGGTCTTCAAAGAATCTTCTAATTTAATTTACCCAACAGCTCTGTTCAGTCTCAATTTTGGCTGAGGACATACTTTCTAGCTGTAGATTTAATGTTGTGGTGTGGTCCTTGAAACTTTTGAATGTTCTGCACAAAGAACATATGATTGTGAAATTTTTTTCCATTAATTGTACTTCAGGTTTTAATTAATGATGGGATTATGTTAAAACCTGATTTTGTCCAGGGTAATTGCAGCAGATGAATGAAACATGTTTACTGAGCATGAGGTAATGGAAATTGCTATGGTGTTTTTGAGAGAAAGACATCTCTTTTTCTGAGGAAGAAAAGGAAGAGGATCACAAAGGCTCTTAAGACCAAATTATTCTGACACAAAACCAAACCCACATTTATATGGTAATGCACAAAAGTCAGGGGTGGCAAATACAGTACTAAGAGGAGAAGGAAAAAATTCAGAGAATCAGTGACAACCAGTTTTGAGAAAAGTGCAACAAAAACGTTGAAAGAAATGGATTTGTGTCTGGAAGCTGAGCTCCAGTTTGAAGCCTCTGGTATTAAGATGTTGAGGTTTGAGCTGTTGAGTGTTGCCAGTCCTCAGTGTGGGCACTGGGAAGGTCACTCTTACTTACACAGAAAACTGTTTTCACATAATCTGAAGGAACATGGTATTCTGGAGATTTCCATATCCTCAGTCAAATATGTCCAATTTTGTTCCAACAGTTTAACATGTTAAAAAGAGCCTGACTTTGATACAGAAGGGAAAAATGAGTGACCACATTAAACTATGTTTCATTAATAAGCCAGGCTAAAAATAGGTGAGAAAGCTTTAATGCCTGAATTGTGAAATAATCTTATTTTACATCTTGTAGATAGGTCTGAAGGGCCAGTGACACAAGACAGAAAAGGAAAAGTCAGAACTTCTTTAAGGCTATACACTTCTTCAAAAGGGGGGTGGGGGGTGGGGGGTGGGGAGTGGGGGAGAAGTTAACCTTTAGAAAATTTTTTTGAAGTACAAATATGTATGCTGCCTGGTACAATTAATATCTTAAGATTCACTGTATATCTTATGCCCAGCTTGGTGACAAGAGTGCGTGTACTGTAGATTGGGGTTCAGTCATCACTGTGCAATGAGAACCAGGCAGATACCTTGAAATTGAAGGAATTACTGGGAAAAACAGAATGAAGAGAGAAATTGTTTATGGCTATTGAAAAGCAAGTCTTGGTTAAATTCTTCTCATAACTTGAGGACAGTTTAGCATGACATGTAAATATATAATCTGAACGTATATATAACAGCACAGTTTAGAGATATATATTTGATTAGCATATTCTTGCATTTAGATTTTTCCTAGTATTCAGAAGACACTTTCCTAAGGATAGAAGAAAATGCTGGTTTGGAACAAGAAAATACATAAAAAGAGATCAACTATGCAAGGTTAAAAATAATAATGAAAAAAAATCCACTATTTAAAAATAGTTTTTGAAAGGATTTGTAACTAATAGGGGAGCTTGGTTAAAACCTTTTCTTAGGTTCAAAATATTGCATTTGCAGAGCACTGGTGTGTACATAAAGATACAAAACCTGCAAATTAATCTAGAAATTAATTTAGAAAGTGATAGCTGATATTGTCACAACTATATGTGTCAGCCTTGGTAACAAAGGACAAAGAATTTCAAAGGATAATAGCTTAAAGTTGGAGTCAGACTCGTGTTTGTAACATGATAAGAATTATTTTTTGCATATCACAAGTGTCAATCCCTAAAATTTTTGTAGGCATAGAAGGGTGTAGAGAAACACAAACACATAGGTGTGAAGTGAGCAGATTAAAAGAACGGTGAATTTCAATTAGCCAAGAACATAAGGCAATATTAAGATACTAAAAAGTGTATTTAAAGAATTTAAAAGAACAACAACAAAAAAAACCCCAACCAAAACAAAACCCCAAAATGTTGATACGGTACTGAAATGCACATGTGTTGATATGGAAAAGAAAGAAGCTGGAATACAAGATGTTTTCTTCTCACAAAGAAAGTTAATTTGACCAAATAATTACTTTTAAGAAGTAGATGTGAGTTGAAGCCAATGCATATTAAAGAATATTTAGCCAAGATAAATGTTCAAGTTTAACAAGCCCTGATGTAATGTATTCCTGCGTACTTAAAGAAGTAGGTAAAGTAATCCTTGAAACTCGTAGTGATTGTGCTTCAAACTTGTGAAAGATGAGGAGGGGGGATGATGAGAGGGGCAAACGCTAATTTTTTTTTTTTTTTCAGGGAAAATAAAGAATATTAGCGATGGTGTGTCAGACTTCTTTTGACATTCTCTTAAGCAAGTTAAGGATATACCGTGCAATTATAACTGCCAGAAAGAAGGTAGGGGTGGATTTAAAATTACTTTGACAGAACAGGCAGACTGAAAGGACATCTGAAGTTGCATTTGTTCACATGCTTTCTCTGTTGAACTCAAAATGGGGAGTAATTGGTCACACAGCTAAAAAGGATGTCCTTGTTGTTTTCCAAGGGCCCATAAATTAAATATAGAACAACAGTGTGAAGATGCTGGAAAAATGCTGGTTCTATTCTGGGCTTCATTAACGGGAGTTTTTTTCTGTAAAACAATGAAAGAAGTTAAAAGGCTTGGATTTGTTTAATCTGGAAAAGAGAAGCTGAAGGGGAGTCATGATGACTGTTTTTCCAGTATGTTCTCCATTGCCACTGAAAGAAAGAGGAGAAAAGATTGGCTCAATTTGCAGAAAAGTAGATTTTGGCTTGTTATTAGGAAAAACTAACTACACAAGGGTAGAGAAACTGTGAAGCAGGCTAGGTATGGAGCTTGTAGAATCTCTTGTTGGTGATTTTTAAGAGTAGATTGCGTACCTGTTGGGAATATGCTGGTAAACTGGGACACGCTGCAGATAATCAGACTAGATGTTCCTTGAAACTCTTTCTACATCTGCATTTCTGCAGACTACATTCTGTAACTCAGAACTGCCATGTTCAAGACAGTGAATAAGTGGGTGCAGAGTGCTAGCATTTGCTGGTGAAGTTATGAAGCTACTGACCTTAATATCATCTTGTGGATGTTACTGTTTGGGTCCTTAGCAGGACTGATTGCCACACTCTCTCAGTGCACTGAAAAAAATAATCCAGAAACCTGTGCTTGACAGCATAATAGGACCTGCCACTCAAAGTGGGAATAAACATGTAGTCTGTCTTCTGGAAATCCCCATCCCTGGCTGCTGTAGAGAGCAAGCACATAGAATATAAAGTAGGAATTAAGAAGTCACCATTTTTGGTGGTTAATCAAACTTTCATGACGAATGCACTTCCTCTGGAAGCAAACATCCTTTCTTCTAGAAATAGATGGTAACTGACGACCTCTAATCTGAAAACTAACTTACTGGATCTCAGGTGAAGTAAGCCCTCATTTCTTTGTTGAAATGATTTTATTTGGTTTTGACCCTGTATATTGTATTAATGTATTTTATGACTCCACATGCCATTCTCTAAAATTCAGAAGTTTACAAGTAACAGTGCAAGTTTTTGTTACAATGTGTTGAGTCCCCTAAAAGCCCCACAAGACACACAAGTGTTTTTGATAATGTGAAAATGTATAATTTAATGCTTACAGAGTGATGCATTTGTAGATGATGACAAACATGGCAGAAATACTTTGAAAAGGAAAGTTGCCTGTCGTTGCTGCAGTTGACCAGACATAATCAGAAATATAATGTGATTCATGACATCCCAAATAGTTTTACATTTTGAATAATGAATTGAGTAGTGTAATGTATTGAGTAATAATGATTGCTTTTCGTATGTCCTATTAATTAGAACATGTATGAACCCTGTTGAGCAAAAATACTTAGTTAAACACTTACTTTTTTGGAAATACTTTCCTTCTCTATGCACAGATGCAAGTTTAGAATTGATGACATACTTTTTAACAGGGAAATGAATCACCTGGTATTGGCCTCTTCTTCTGCCTGCTCACCAAATGACAGTATCTGATTCACTGCATAGTTATTCTAGAATTTTTGGTTTTTTCAGTCAGTCAGTACTTGGGAGGTTCAGAAAAGGATGGTTTCCTGTTTTGTCAAGCTTCTGTTTTACTTACATTAACAGTGTCCTATCATAACTTTTCCTAATCTTGAGTTTGCAGAAACAATCTTTTTTTGTGAAGGTACATTTACTTTGTTTCCCTTCTGTTGTAAAATTTTCGTGGGGAAAGCTATGTTTTCACTTGTGTTATTCCTTCTTCTAGCCTTTTATTATAGGCTATCATAGGCATTGAAAAAGATTTAGTTGGAAACAGTACTTTTTTTTTTTCCCCCTGTTCATTAAAAATTATAAAAAGCTCGAATAATACAGTAAAGAATTCCATGTCTCCTAAGCAAGATGTAACCCCTAATTCTTTCTTTTTGGCAATTCATGAATGGGCCATTCAAGACTAATGAGTACTCTCCTTAAGCCTGGCACAGCCTAAATGAAAAATGCTGTGACACGTAAGTGAAATATTGAATTATTTAATTTTGAAAGGTCTTGGGAGCATGAGGCACATTTGAAAAAGGTCTCTGCTTTCCGGGCCTGTTACCTAGCAATCTGATATAAGTACTAATTGAAAAGAAAAAGGCATTTAAAACAATCTTTACTCTGCTAAAGAAAAACAAACAAGTGAATGTAAAGAGACATAATTTGAGGAGGGGAAGGTTTCCTTGCTCTATGAATTCACAAATGTACAGTCTAGCAGAAGACAAATGAAGGCAATAGAAGCACATAGGTAAGACTGTAACATCACTGTGTCTGACGATCTGCTTTAAGAGGTCCTCATCCAAGCCCTGGGACACTGTCACTCCTACCTCCTTGCAGACAGACCAAAGTTGTCTTTTCAGCTTAGTTAAATTGCGGAGCAAAGTCAGTTGGTTCAGCATGTGTATAATCTGCCACTGTAAAACAGCCTGCTGTTTTGTTCAAAAATTTATTTTCCTGTTTATCCAATATTTTATTTAGGACTCAATTCCATATTAATCTGTTTTGAAGGTGCTACTTATCCTTTCATTTTTGTCTTTGTGCTCTCTTAAAACTCAAACTTCTTGGAAACAAAGACTGAAATATGCTTTCTTCCCAAATTCTTCTCTCTATATTCTTCACTTCCTACATGGAACTTGAATTAGGCTACGTTCTGTGCAAAACTCCCATTTACGCAGTCTGCCTGATATGAAACTAACCTGAGAGCTCTGTAGAATATATCAGACTGCTAGAAGTCTGTACAGAAAAATTTTGTAGTTCTGTTTATTTAAAAGTCAAATGCAATAACAGAACCAAGTTCCATAGGTTTAATTCAAATAACAGACAAGATTCATTCCATAGCTTTCACACTCTCTGAAACTAGTACTGCATTCCAAACGACTAGATATATGTGAAAATGTGTTTCCTCAAATTCAGTTCACTGTTATCATTTAATCATGGATCTTAATCATTATCTTGGATAACTGAATATTCATCATCACGGTGTCCATAAACACTCTGCTATAAATGCGTCCGGTGATCTCTACATAGAATAGTTATGTAAACTAGTATTATAGTTTTAAGTACAGACTGAAACTGCACAGAATACTTGCTCCCTACAGCCCTCTATTTAAATGTGCTTTGGATTGTTGAAAATTGTTTCAGAAATTTTATTCAGGAGGAGAAGAAGAGATTGTACCCCAAAGGGAAAAGCTGGAATTTTTCTAGATAGCCTTTCATCAGTATAGCAAAGTGGTATATTATATGGAGTCATGACATTTCTATTGGCAAAGAATCAGCCCCTCAGACTGGAACTTAACCTAAAGGTATAGAGGGAAGTGCTTTTACAAATTCAGCCAAACTGTTTTAAGCAACTACTATCCTCCAATGAATGTGTTGGACTCAGACACTGGGGTAAAATGACTGGCCATATCAGTACTCCTCAGCTTGAGCAAAAAGTTTAGAAAGGTTTAATCGAGATGGTAGCCTTCAATTAAAATATGCTCAGCTTCCTTGAATATTGAGTAATTTCATTTGTTTCCTCAGTTCAGTCTCATCTTCAAGGGAATTTGTTTACCTTTTATGTTCTGTGCTGTGATTATGAGGTTTAGCTTTCTTTGGGCTTATATGTTTTGGCAAAATTTTATTATAATTGCTTCAGAAATATTTTGCTTTTATGTAATGCATGATTTTAGATAATTCTATACATTAATACTTTTAAAGATCAGTTCCTTTTTTCCCCCCCTCTCAACAAAGTGTGAAAGCATGAGTAGCGTGGCATAGATTCAGGGTTTTTTTAATGTTGTGATGCGCTGAGTGTTTGTAATGTAAGAATTTATTTAGGTAGATTTTGGGAGGAGTATGATGAGGCATTTTACCCAATAAATATTTCATTTCTGCTGAAGGAAAGTGAGTTCTCATTCTTTCTACATTTCATTCTTCATTAGTATTCTAGCAAAAGTCTCTGAGTAAAAGAGGTATCTTCCAAATAACCCTGTTCTCCCAAGAGAGTCCTCGTTGCTTCTCAAATAAATTTGAGGAGTAAGTTCAGAAACCTGCTATTGGTTTAAGGCAAAGATACAACCAGGACCTTGTGCATGGCTTCATCAGCATAAGAAGCTTTGTCTTAGACATAGCTTTGCCTACAACTGCTGTTCACTCCTTTCCCTCTACTCCAGCCCCTTCTCAGCACTTGCAGTTTTTACATCCTCAGTTTAGCATAAAGGATCAAGATATGTTTCTGTTGTGACATTCTCATGGTTTATCACCTGCTTTTAGAGAGGGGCTGAATACTTCTGGAGAAAAAAACCCACAAAAACAAAACCAGAAATGTGACGATAATGATCTGTCTGGATGCCGAATATAGCCTATTGGATTTAGGAAGCTCTGTTACAGTGCTGCCGAAGATAGTGACTCTTGCCCTTGCCTTTTGCTTAATCTAATGTTTAACACTTAGCCACGAAATGGAAACTCTAAAAAAGAACTGGAGTTCTCAGAAGAGAAACCTAACTGCCAAGCTATTGGCAAGACTTTCATCCTTTTGGCACCACTTTAATGAAAGCAACCAGAGAAGCACTGGAATCCATTGCAGTAAGGGCATTTTGCTGAGAGAAGAAAACCTGAGTCCAGTTCCAAATCCTGAAGCAAAATATTCCTTTTATCAAACAAAAATAAAATTTTCTCAACTACAATGTAAAAGCCACCTATGGAATGTACAGAAGAATCCCTCTAAGTAAACTCAGAAGAACCCTTCTTGATTCTTCTGTTGGCTGGCATGTTTAGTCTTTACTGGGAAAGGACTATCATCCTGAGGTATCTCATTCTTCCCCTTCATTGTGGTAGAATTTTAAATGTTTAAGTCCTGATTTTCCTTACTCAAAGATGCTGGGGACCTAAACAAACCTTCATGCAACTGGGACTTTTTCCTTAGGTGGCCTCATTGAGAATCGGATTTCTCTTGGTTCCTTTAGAAATAGAGGATAAACGTATATATTTTTAGCAACAATTTCTCTGTCACTCCCCCATGGATTTTCCAGAGACTAGGGGGATTATAGCCATCTCCTCCCCGAGATCACCCAGAAGTTCAGCATGTACTCCATGTTTCACAATGGTGGGGGAAGCTGGCTCCTCACTCTCTCCCCATCAAGACATGGCTGGATACAGCAATGAACATTTTCCCTAGAAGTCAATTAGGAACATTAGGAACCACACTAGGACAAGTCTGGCATAAGATAATATTTCCAAAGACAGGCTGAATTTCAAAGCCATATGGGTTATGCACCCTAAAATCTGAAGGTGATGACAGAAGAGATTGTTCACCAACAGAGATGTTTTTAGTAGCTTCTCAAGAAATAAGCAGAGGCATTAGAGGATTAGAGGAAAAAGAACATAAATTCATTGTTTAAGTAAGGGATTAGTGAGGAGACGAGAAACCATAGATGAATAAATCTGCGTAATAGACATGCTTCTAATGGCATCAATAAGCCTCTAATGAAAAATAAATAATGTTAAAATAAAACAAAATAAATACTGTTAGTCCAGTTGTCTGCAGCAATAGTTTCAGAAGGGGGTGGGTGGGGGGGTGGGAGGGAAGCCTGTGAAATTCTGTTACAGCTCAGATCGGATAAATGAACACTGATCTCAGGATCAGGGTCATCGTGGTAAGCCATAAAATAATAAATTTCCTGAGTAACATCCTTTCCTTTCACCCTGCCTTCCAAATGTCATCATAGTTCTGGCAGATGAGGCTGAACTTCCTGCGGTCTCTCCATCTCGGTGGGAGTTACACACATGTGCACGCTGGACAATAAGCCCTTATTTTGCAGACCAGCTTTCACAGATAAAATTTCAAAAAATGCACTGCAGAATTAAACTAAATACTGATAAAATCGTTAGGAGATTAAGGCATATTTTCACTAACTTAACTAACAAGTAGCTCAATATTATAAAGGAAAGTTAGAAGGGAAAATAGGTTAAATGGTGAAGTTTGAAAAATACAGACCTACCTAGGGCTTCCTGTTAAATCATCCCATAGGAGTAGAGTGATGTCCCTGATCTACAGAGGGTACAGTATAATGTACAATTACTGCTGTTCTAAAAATTCTTAATCTATGCTTAATTTAAGCTGCCTTACACTGCATTTATTTTAGAGGGAAGATGTTTTTTGCTGTTTGTATCTCAATATTATCCTTATTTGTGGACTTAACTGGGGACAGTTATGAGGATGCGGTATATAAAGCAAAGAATCCTATTTAATTTCTCATAGTCCCTTTCTCAGAAGGATAGTTAGGGCAAACTTAGTCTAAGCTTAAGAACATATTTATTCATCAAAATACATACTGATTTTTAAGTCATTAAATTTTTCAATATGTTTAGAGTTGAGCATTGCTTACATCTTTTGATGAATCAGTGCTTAGACATGAACTACAAACTCTGCAGTTGAAAAGGTTGGAAAATTACTGTGAAAGGCATATTCCCTTCTCCCTAACCCACCTAGTATATCTTAGCTTAGTAATACATCATGGTAAAGAAAATGCTTTCTTTTCTGGGTGATGTTTACTGGATGGCTAATTGCATTGGTAGTAGAATGACGGAATATGAAATATTTCATTTAGAATTTATTATTTTGATTTCAGGTATTGAATACTTGGTACTTCAAATAATTGTTATTGTCAATGTAATTATCTGAGTGGCAGAGTGTCTGAAATTTGTGTGACTGTCATTGGCCACTTGTCAGGACTTCTCAGAAGAGAAGAGTCTCATAGAAAGGATGTATGGGGGTTTTCATTCATTCAAAGCTCTTTTTAGAGTGTCCTCTTAGCTGTTGCCTGACTGTCGGCACAGAGAAGGCACTACTAGATGTAGCTGTTTTCTTGCTCAATCTGATGACTTTATTACCTCTCCTCTGTGGGAGGAACTTTGTAGTAAACTCTTATAACGAGGAGATCTGGTCACTAGTAAAATTGTTTATAATTTCTGTTCCAGGAGTTGCATTCCTCTTATGTTCCAGCAGTCACACAAACTGTGCTGTGCAAGACTGTTGAGGCAGCCAAGTTTTTCATAATCAGTGACCAGGTTCTATGCAAGGCGCACCCTGGTTAGGTGTTATCCACCCTTAATTCAGCCAAAAGTCTATAATCTGGCAAATTATTTTTCACTATGATACAGCAGCATACAATTATGAACATATGAATGTGAATATTGATAAGAGGAAAGGTCTGTCCAACCCAGCATCCTGCCTCCAACAACAGCTATCAACCTAGGAAAGAGTAAGAACAGTGCATGTCTGTATAATAGTACTCTGTAATAGCATCCCAGCCTCCAAATATTTTGAGATAGGGGATTCCTAAGTTTGATGTGGCCTCTGCATGTTTAGTTAAATGTAACCATTTTCTTTTTTACATTTTTCTCAGGTTTCCCATTTTGGCCCATGTAAAACACTAGGATCCACAGCTTGCTTTGTCATAAACTTATACAGATCTGTATGCTGTGTCAAGAACCACTTTCTTCTGTTTGATTTTGGCTCTTTCTGGCTTTATGGGATGTTCCTGGAGTGCTGGAGGAGAAGCTCTGATCTTTCTATTGCAAAGACCATAACTGCTTTGGAGGCAAACCAGAAATGCTCTGTAGAAATATCTAGAGAAAAATGGTTCATATCTCATGAAGCTTATGTCCAAATCTAATCAGACTAAGTCTTCTACTTTATAGAATTTTATGTGTGCACCATCATATGGAGGATTGCTTATGATAAATACAGCATCATCTTATGCTTGAAAAAAGCAAACAAAGAAAAAAGTAAATATTTCAGTGGCTGTGTTGTAACCATGATTCTTTGCTGACATATGCCATGGGATCTTTCAATGTGTATTTTTTGGTCCATTTCCCTGGAAATGCAGGTATTTTAAAATCTAAGTCTCAGTTTGAACAACCAGCCACACTTTGAGAACTTTTAAGAACACAGTCATATTTATTTCTAGAGCTATTCTTACTCTCATGTGCAGGATTCCTCTGAATCAGAGCCTTCCCCATCTGTCAAAAGGGTTCACCAAACCAAGCCTAGTATTCCCACTGAACTCCGGTCTGATGGCTATTGTACTCGTGTGAGGTTTTTGGATCAGGCCCTTAGGGTTTAGGAAGTACAATGCAGAACAACTCAAATAACAGTCACCAATATAACTAAATCAGAGTCTTGGAATATTTTTATTACATCAAAAATTTTCACTATCTTTGTATTTAATATTTTGCAGCCTTCCATTTTCAGCTGTTAACTGTTAACAATGAACTCCAGTTAGAAACATTTACTTTTGGTTCTGGCAGAATGTCAGTCCCCCTTTTCCCTCCTCCCCTGTTTTATGCTCTATCACATAGTGTACACCTTTCCATCCAAAAACTTTGCAAAGCACTAACTTCATGTTACAACATTTGCAAAAAAAAAACCTCAAAAGGCAGTAAAAATC
Source organism: Ibycter americanus (assembly GCA_035590275.1). Lineage (NCBI taxonomy): Eukaryota > Metazoa > Chordata > Aves > Falconiformes > Falconidae > Ibycter > Ibycter americanus. Next base: position 88,310,796 of record JAVJGI010000050.1, on the reverse strand, counting down.
CACTTTCTTGGTTGTTTCCTCCATTAAATAATGATTTCCCTTTTTCTTACTGCCTTTACAGAATAAAATAACAAAAATCTGCTACTTTATTTGGCTATAGGTAGCAGTAAATAAACAGATACGTTCACTAATAAAAAAAAAAAAATGCAAGGCAGTTGTTATTTAAACACAAAGTACTCCCTGGATATCTTTCACTGGCATTGCTTTATGTCATCTCTTTACCTAAACTTCATAAAAATTGCTCTGTGAGATGAATACTTAGCAATACTAGTCTCAGATACTATTTTTTTTTCTGTAGCATTTGTTTGTGGAAAGTTCTGGTTTTTATACTTGTATATTACCTTTCCTGAAATCCTTTTCTCGCCATGTTTTTTCCATGGAACTAATCATAGTATTGACTTTAGGTCTAAATATTCTCACTTTAAGAGACCTGTTCCTCTATTATGATGACAGACGCAAGTAATGAAATCTATCCATCATACTTTCTATGCCTGTTGTCATAGCCCACAAAGACGTCTGGGACCTTTGCTGGAATGTGTGCATCCCTATTCTACATGCGTCACACAGATTTCTTTCCACTTGCTAAGTTTCATGAGCAAGAGTCCATTTCTGTAAGTGCCTGGACCCTGCATAGCTAAAATCTTTTTCCGTGTCAGATCCCTACATCTTTCCCTTCATTTTGGCCGATTCTTTTATTATTCTCTGTTTATTTCACCTGGATTATCAGTATGAAGGTTGTGCAAGGAGGTCATTCAAATCTTATTGCTCTCCTTAGCATGGGTCCTCAGCCCTCCTGGAGCTATAAGCAGCTGAATATTACAGCTGCAGAGCAGTGAACACCACACTGTTTCTTCTTCAGTATTTTTGGGTCAACTGGACTATTCTTCACTCTTAAGCCAGTCAGTTCACAAGGAAACTTTGACTAATTACTGAGATATGTTGTAGCTCCTGGCTGCAATGCGTTGTACTGGTCTTGGGAGAAGGGCTGGAAGAGACATCAGCACGAAACTTTTGAAAGCTTGTATGTGGCCTAACACAATTTAGCTTTGATCAAATAGAAAAGTTAACCCCTGAATTTAAGGGTTAAATTGAAGATAACTCTAATGTTCAGTCTTGAGCTTAAATAAGGTAACGAATGGATAAAAGCAGCTATGCAGAAAATGGGGATAGATCTTATTTTTGTATATTATTCTCTTTTCAGTGAGTTGGAAAGTTTCGGTCAGGTTATAAATCATACCTGTCTCACATATTCAGTACAGGACTAGGTCAAGAAAATTCAGTTAGAAAGAACATACTTTTCTGTGGGATTGCTTTTTCTTTGATACACAAAACTCTGAAGAAATTTTCCAAATGTCTAGTTTTGTTAGATCTGTAGTTTTCCCACATTTTAACCAAAAGCAATCAGCAATCCAGGTATAAAAGAGCTGATCTTCACTAATAAATATTTTAAAGTAAGAATGATTTTAAAAAGCATCTCTTCTCATTATGTTGGGATATTTTGGGAAAGGATCAAAATTCAGATTTGGTACTACATTTTGTTCCAATTGTGAAAAATGTTCACATACGTAATCCCCATGTCACATATAGTAGACAACATTTGTCTGCTATGTTCCAAACAGAATGATGTTATTCAATATTCTAGATGGTTTTGAACACGCTGGATACTGACACATTCCCTCCAATATGCCCTGATTAAATAAAGACTTGAAATTCTGCAATGAAGCAAGGACAATTTGAACACCAAGTTTAATTGATTTGCTGAATTAACCTGTCAAATAATCAAAAGCTGATTTACTTTTTTTTTTTTTTTAATTGCTCAGAGAGTGGTCCAATGTGATGTCTTGCTCTAAGAAATTGTCAATAAAACATTGGATCAGTATAAGTGAAAAATATTTGTTTTGTAAAATTGTGTAATCCATAAAGTATGTCTATTGTTAATTTTTGCTCAGCTAGGCAGAGTAACAATTTTTCTACTGTTTTTGGTAATCATCACCACCACCCCATAAGACCTTTGCTGGATTCCATACACAGTCTAGTTCCCCTCCCTCCTGTCTCTCCCCTTAGACCTTACTACAGGAACCCTTAGCCATGCCGAATACCACTTTCTGACATGAGCAATGACACCGATTTAAGTGCTGATTAACAATAACGAGAGTTCTGTATTGGCACACCTTGACCCCAATTAAAGAAAGCATCCCTCTTCACAAGCAGTTAGACACACAATAAAAATACCTAAATCTTTTGTTATTAATACATTATTCTGGGGGTTTTTGTACCTGGAATTAAGACATAAAGGATCAAAGGGTAATGCCTTGTTCTGTTAGTAGCAAAACTCCTAATGACTCAACAGGACCATTATTTTATAGCTGAGCCGTCTCTAATGGTAGTGGTATTCAAGGCTGATATATTTATCCTTTCTATGCCTATGTCTTTGCTGCCTATTTATTTAGTTTTAATGTTAAAATATTCACTGTTGATATTAAAATTGTCCTAAAACTGGAATAAACACAAGTATATGTGAGTGTTTAAGGCCATGGCTTTCATTTGCCTTTGTTCATTACTGGTGAAAGAAAAAAAACCATCAAACTAACCTCATGTGTGAATGAATTCTTGTGTGTGTTTTTGGTGTTTAGAAAACTGTTGAGAAACAGAGCTCTTCAATCAGTTGTGCACAAAAATACACCTTTTATAATGCATCTCTATTAGTACTTCAGCTATAGTTAAAATACGTATTTTTTCATGTAAGGATCTATTTTTTTTAAAATATCCAAAATTGTGCCGCTATAGAAATAAATATATTAATTAATTACTAAATATTAAGAAATAAATATGTAATACCAAATTTCTACTTCCTCACTAATTAACCACTACTGATCAGCACAGATCACACTTTTCGTCTCTATTCTGAATGTGATCAGGAAGATTAAAACTTGAGCAGATATGACACTGGCCATGTTGGCAGGCAGTTACGGCTTTTTTCTTAGAAATTCCACAGAACTGCTTCATGCTCCTGGGCAAATCACTGGTTTTCTCCAGGCCTTTATTCTCCTTCCTACTCCTGTTATCTCTTCTATGTTATGCCATGAAATCCTTAAAGATCTTTTATTGTGTTTGTATAGTGGAAAAAGAAATGTATTTCTGATTTAAAAATCTTCTTAAATATTACTATTCTAGGGTTACCTCTCCTATAAAATTTGTGATTATCTCTATTTGTGATGATGATGCTTCCTACAGATTTTGTAGAATAGGATTAACTTGCTCTATGCTCCTCAATCACTTTGTTGGTTTAGCACACATTCACACAGAAATCCCTTGCTTCTGCAATTTTTGTTTTTACAAAACACATTTGTATCACGATTTTCAGAAACTTGATTTCATGGACTGAGACAGCTTGTTAAGATAATGATTTTAGGCATATTTTGTAAAAGGTATAAATTTTTAGCAATTACATTTCAAGTGAAACTTGTCCTTCTAGATTGTTCTTGTCCTTATTATGAGGACACTGCATCCTCTTTCACTGTTAACGTCAGTTGTCGAAACCAGTGATTAAGAAGTTGATTTTCAAGTCTTTTTAAACTGAACTTTCTTTTTATTACCCAGCATTTGTATCTTGTGGATTTTATTCTACTAAGCGTGCTGCAGCCATCATTCACATCTTTTCTAAGTTTATAAACTATTGCTTACCATTAATCAGATGTGCAGCCCATAGCCATTTCTCAGCTTTGGCCTTTATTTGAGCTAATGTGTTATTTAGTGAGATGGATAGTTCAGTGCTCTGGTGCCATCAGAATTTTCATTTCTCCTTCTTTGTAAAATCTAAGTCATGAAAAAGCTGACATGCATAAAACCAAATCCTTACAACTCTTTCGTCACTGAGTTTTTATTTTCTATCATGTGCACCAGGTTTTTTTTAGGTGAGCACGTCAGGCTGCTGTAAAAGGTCAGCACAGCAGATGTACTGAGCTTTTACCCGTTTCCAGAAAATGATCTATGGTTCCTTTTCTCTTTGTCTCTTGGGACTTACGGATGTAATCCAAACCCCACTGGAAGTCAATGCCCCCTCTATGAGGCAATTGCAAGGAAAGAACCCAGTGATCTAATAAGTCTTTTCCACCTCTAATTACCATACTCCTATGAACTCCAGCCCCATGGTGGGGCCTACCAGGTAATCTCTGAATGGCCTAAATAGCTGTATTTTTCTTGAAAACGAGAGCTTGGGACATTAAAACTCTCAGCAGTATATTATTATGACAACACTGGCATGTTATCTCCACTGTATCTAAGCATCAGTGAAACAAATAGATCAAAACCTGGCACTGATTTATTTACTTAATTAGTCAGTGCTACATTATCATGACCCACACTGAGACGCTCCTGCATACTCTATTAATCTCAAATGCATGGCCCTTTGTCTCCGTGTCAGTTGTGCACCTTTCATCCTCCCAGTAGGATCAACATTTGATGAGAAAAGTGCTTCAGTGTTTTCTGAAAGGCTAGGAAAAGTATTTCTAACTTTGCCTGTTTGCTCTTGCCAGCATGTAAATTAGTTCACAGCACACAAGAGTCTTAACAATCCCTGCTAGCTATTCAGACATCCTTTGTGTAAACATTTAATTTGTTTTCTTTAACCCTCTTGTCGTCTCTGAAATGAGAAGAATACATAGAGGCAATGCAATGACGACTAAAATTTGCAAATGTTGCTCTGTAGTGAAGAGGTCAAAAGATTTTCTTCTCTTGAGTCTGGAGAACGAAGAGTAGATAACTGAAAATCAAATGTTCTGTAATTCAGGCCAGATACAGTCCAAGTAAAGCTAAAGCAAGGGGATTCTGTGTATTAAAATATTGGCACAGTAATAACATGATTAAAACTTTTACATATAAACTTTATGATTATCCTTGCCCGGTTCAAAAATTATTTACACTACCAGTCCAAGCAGGAGAACTATGAAAAGGGCACACTGAATTGTTGTTATTTTTCCTTTCCCTACAAGGGCATTCACAGTGGTCTTGATATTTTTGGATGCTGAAAGACTTTTATGCCTTGCTCCTGCTACAGGGAGTAAAATGCTCAAGGCTATACAGGCAGTAGTGAAAGAAAAACATAATTTCTGCTCTATTCAACTGGTTTCATTAACAGACAGCCGTCAAATAAATACATTTAAAATTGGAATATAATTTTAATTAATTCACAACATTTAGTACATTACAAGGTAAAAATAATTATTTGTGCAGATGAGACTCATCTGAACCAGGGAAGGAATCTGGATCTGTTGATCAAGTCTTGGTTGTGTGTGAATCTGTTAGCTGTGCTCAATATAACATTGTGTATCATCTCCTTGAGATGGTTTGGTAGTCTAGAGAGGGATATGGGTTATACAATCTATTTACAATGCCTTGCCACTTCAGAACACATGAGCAAAAAGACCCTTTATCTTCTATATCTTCTACCCATCTTTTTTCTTTTCTTTTTTCTTTTTTTCCCCCCCCCTCCAATCAGGGGAATGTTTTCCCAATACACAATACTTACTGCCACAAGCTAACTGGCAGGTAAATGTCTGGGGATAGATCCTGTCACATGCAGATGCACAGGTCCTGTCAGACTAGGGTCCTAGGCAGATCTGTTCAGGCTGAAGAACTGTAACTATTCTTGGGAAGAGTAGTCCCTGTTCTTACCCTTCATGAATGAATCACCAAAGCTGATGCATTTGCCCTTGGGGGACAGCTGGACCATGATATGTTCCACATCCTGGTCCCTGAGTCATCCACACTGAAATTGTGTTTCATGCTGCTATTGGGTATATGCAGCTATTATCCATTTATTCCCTTTTCCCTGTCTCCAACAATATTAAGCAGAATGCTCTTCCTGTTGCAATGCTGGGATGTCTTTGATGGTTACAGCAGAACTACATGCAGCAAACAGAGATGCAACTTGAGTCACTTGCTGTTGTAAATATTCCCTAAGTCACACTTTTTTACCAACACTCATTTGCTACTGATGACTGTACCTGATAGTAGTACCTGATAATTAATGAATCATGCCTGAATTATATACTGATTAAAAAAATACATGGAAATTATAAGTTTTACCCACTTTTCATTCCACATTTGTTGTGAACAGTTATATCTAAGATCACAAGTCAATACATGGTAGAACAGGTACTGGCCGTGTTGATGCTGACGGACAATCAGACTAGTGAGTTCTGTAAAATGGTCCACGAAACTTGATTTTTCCTTATAATTTGTCATTCTGTTACAGACATCTAAATATCATTGCAGGGTCTGGAACACAGAGCCCTTTACTCTTATTAGAAAAATTCTGGTGAACCTGGGAAGCCTTGACTCCAGGTACTTAGTGACTGCACAAGGCTTTAGTGGAGATAAATTGGTACATGCTAATGAATTGGTTCTACAAAAATTTCCCAGCCTTGTCAAGAACGTGCAGCACAAGATGGCTACTTAGGGCACTAGGCTTTGAGAAACAAACTTGTACTAAATATTGCAATCTGGGTTGTACAGTTTCTATACATCCTTGTGTTGGGAGCTGTTTTGCTCTTGGGGAAAATAGTCTCCTGTTGATGCTTGGTCTACGTGGCACACCTTTGTTATGCATCAGCTAGCAGAATGCCACTGATTGTACTCAGTGATAAGGGTAGTTTAACAACTCCTTGCTCATTGCCAAGTGAGTTGCTTCACAGAAAGCTGAAAAGAGCAAGCAGTTGCTGGAGAATAAGCATGAAGGGTGCCTAGCTGAGGCTGGTTGCTGTTAAGTTTGCAAATGGAGGGATTGTGAGCTTCGCTCTGGCCCTGCGATGGCTTAAGTGGGAAATTACCCATTTAACTTCAAATATGTTTCAAAATTTATATAGGATGAACTTACCAAGTAACTTTCAATGGAACAAAATGTGTTCTGTTTTCCTAGAATGGCAAAGAAGTCTTCCCGGAATGCTGGAAGAACTGCAAGAACTCTTTATAAATCTGTTACTACCGTCAAAAAGCAACAACTGAAAATCTGTATGATGTATATGGTTGGTTTTCATACTATCTGTATAAAAGAATCCATGTTGAATGACTCCAGAATGTCTTAAATGTTCAGTAACAATGGAAACAGCCAAGTGGAATCCCCCTTGAAATAAAACAAAGTCCCTTCTCAAATATAAAAATATTCTTGGAGAAAATTGTCGTACATTCCTTCCAAAGCAGGACTTCTAAGAGTAAAACATATTCAGTCCAAGCATCATTCCAACTGCTTTTTTAGACTGTTTTGTTGCAGTATCCAAGGAAAAGCAGAGATAGATACGGTACTATTTTGCCACCTAATATCCTGCAATTTATTCAATCTGAACATAAACATTTGCTCTGGACTGATGTCCTGGCAACATTTGCTGACTGGCCCAAATAAGACATGCGTGCTAATGGTTCAGAGTCAGGTTATTTTGCCCATTCATTCCACTTTAGGGTGGAATTCCTCTTTTACACCAGGGAATGGTAGTTAAGCACCAGCACCTGCTGTCTCCTATGAGCCAATAAATCAATACTGTCCCACCACCACTTTTTTTTTTTTTCTTTTTTTTTTCTTTTAACTTGTAGCTCAAAATAGATAGCTAAGCAGTTCCCTTTCACAGGCCAGACTCACATACAAAAAAGGCTTGCAAGATGTGGAATTCAGCTCAGCAGAAGCTGGCACGTACAATGCAACAAACTGAATTTTGTTCTTGTTTGCATAGATGGGAGGCAGTACTGTGTGGAATCATAAGCACTTACTCTCAGGAAAGCTGAGGGCACTTAGCTCTTTGCCTTTCAAAAATCCTTAAGGGATTCCATTAGCTTCAGTCAAGTTGCTGTATTTATATCAGTGTAACAAACTGGAGTCAATAAGGCTCCAGTCCAAAGCCCACTTAAGCAATTGTTAGTGTTAGCATTGAATTTAATTGGATTTGGACTGATGCCTAAGAGAGGAATCCACAGAAATGTATTTTCCAGCTGTCCATTTTCATTTTATCCTTTGTGCATATGTCAAAAGTTTAGCCCTTGAACTCTGTATGTTCTTAGAAATGTTCTATTATAACTTAATCGGTTGTTTATGGGTGGTTTTGCATTCATTTTTATTCTGTCTCAGTGGGCCAAATTGTGTTCATTACTTGGTTTGAGTATTTGACCCGGTGAGACTGAACGAGTGACTGTGCTTCTGTTCGCTCACGGTTATTTTTAAACCGTGCTCAGTAGGGAGGTAGAAACGTGTTATCTTAAACATCAGAATTTTGTGCTTATAGCTTTCCTCAACTCCCATACTCGGTCCCGCATTTTGTAAAGCAGTTTAACTGGCAGGATTGGAAACACAGCAGCTACGATATTATCTCTACACAAGTTCCTATTAAAATCTGCTTTATTTAATTAAAAAAAATGAAAAATTCCTAGGCTTTTTGTCACAGTTTAGATGTTAGTAAGGTAGCTTGTGACTAGAATGTTTGTCTAGAGTATTGCTAGATGCCAATGGGTTTTTTTAGGCTTAATCCTAGGAATAAAGAGAGTAGGATAAATGCCACCTATAAGTGAAACAGCATGCACACGAAACCAGGTCTGAGTTCTACCCTAAACTTTTTACCTGTTTCAGTTTCCCCTTAGAAGTTTGTACAGATGAGACATTTTTTTTGTTTTCTGGCTTATAGTGCATTATAGTCTGCCGGAAAACTATTAAATCTTTGACATATCTTATCCAAATCTAAGGTGACAATTTGTGTAATTTTTCCTGCAAAGCTGCTGTATATTTTGCAAAATTTGTGTTCTACAGAAGCACTGTAATTCTGCTACAGCAGCAACAGCCATTAACAATCCTGTTGTTGCAAAACCATCTTCCTAAAACAGTGTCAGTACTGATCTTGTGAATTTAGCTGAGCTTGTGAATTTAGCTGACAGATTAAATCTGAGGACATCCTTCTGCCATTTTTAAATTCCAGAAATTCTCCTAACAGGCCTATGCAAGATCGAGACTCTTAAAAGTAAGCACCCCACATAGTCTATAAAAAAGATCAAAGCTCTCTTCTATTCATCCTATCTTTTCCACAAGAAACAGGTGCTAGGGAATTTTTTCAAAGCGTTCGTGGATTCAGGCATGAAAATTAAGTATGACACCTTTTCAAATATGTCAGTAATTCACAAGTTGTCTAAAGGCTTGGGGTGGTTAGAACTGGTTTAATAAGTACAAAGAAGAAATATAATTATCAGGGTTTCTTGTAGAGCTGTTTCTCTTTTGAGAACACAGAATCTAGAAGTGCTGGGTGCCTTGTTTATTGGGATTGTTTTGAGAAAGATAAATTCTGCTTGGGAGGATTCTGCGCTGTACTCTGTTAAGAGACACAGAAAAAGCAACTGGGAGCAAAAGGACTGTGTCATCTATGAGAAATTATGCACCCTTCTATGCATTTTTTTTTCACGTTTAGGGCTGTGTCTAGCATAAGCACACACGGGTGTAGGGGATACAGTTGGGAATAGGTGTTGAAATCAAGCTGATGGCATTAAGCTGCAAGCAGCTGACACCAAACAGCAGATACACTCCCTCTGTCCTCCCGACCGAGTCCATCTGTCAGTTCAGCTTTGCAGCGCTCCTTTCAAATGGGTCAGAAATCACCTGAATAAACAATTTTGCCACTTTCATCTTGACATATCCACATTGGTCTACTAACCCGTCTTGGTCCCAGACTTCAAGGTTATGTCATTCCACCCAATAACTTTGCTGACGTTAAAACGTGTCCAACACCCAGAGCAGAAGCAGGCACTGGCTCTCCAGGCAGACGAGCTGGCCTGCTGTTATTTCCCTCCCTGATCCCACTGAGAGCTCTGTGTGTACTTTTGTAGTATGAACCAAACCAAACCAACGTTCTGTTTGTTTTAAAGTAATCCTCGGTTTCACCTATTTGAACTCTCCTTCACCATGACATTTCAGATGCTAAAGCACATCGGTTGCTGAGCAGCTCCAGCCTGTCCTGTTCGTGTGTCTCGGCGAGGGTGATGGGTTCTGCGTAGTACAGCTGCACAGAGAACAAAATCATGCAAAAACCCCCAAAAAACCACCAGAGTTAGCCTTCGGATATTATTACTATAAAATATGGTTCTGGACATCAAAATGGAAGCCCAAGAGGTTGTTGCTCCCATTCTGTCTCTTAATTACAAGTAGTCTGGCTCACATAACCCGAGGCAGAAAACAGAGGGCATCTCCTTCATGGTTCAGTCTAATCTTGTGCCAGCTCTAATGCCAAGTTTTAAAACAGAAGGATAAATGCAAACACTAGTAAATAGGCTACTCACATATTAAGACACTTACGGCAAAACTCTCCTGGCAAAAACAATGGGATGTACATAAGAGACCTTGCATCTTTTCCTCGTTCTGTAGCCGCTGCTCACAGGAGACAATCCCTCAAAGGGGGTTCTCAGGCAATCACTGCACTTGTTTTGAGGAATTAGCTGCATTTTAGCAACTTTCTTCTGGATAGGAGCTTCCACCTCAGGTATTAAAGTGTTAGTTGTGGTATCAAGCCAAGACATTTCATGTGCTAGCAATAGCATCCTGTAGATTTCTAATAGCTGAAGGACCTAAAAACTAAAGCCCTTAAAAAAACAGTTAAGAAAATTATAAGTTTTAGTAAGTTGCATGCTGTCAACAAGCACTAGTTATAGGAAGTAAAGTTAGGCAATAAGTAAAAATTAGCAGAACCAATGAAAAAGCTGATTTTTTATTTCTGGTAGAAAATGCTGCTTTATCAAAGTCAGTTTCCAAAATCTAATTTTTTAAAAAATCTAAAAATGATTGCTTTTGCAGTGCTGAAATTTTCCTTTACAAATGTGGAAAAAAGTGGAAACTAAAGTATTTCATCCAGTTGTTAGAAGCTGAAATCTGAAATCTAGTCTTAGAAGCGAATCAGAAAAGATGTTTGAACTAGTCCCAGATTATATACATGTATATTTTTGAAGCAGTTGTTTTTTGGAATGATTTGGAATTCCTTGTGAAAACAAAAGATAAAACTGCAGATTTTTCCAGTCCTTGCATTCCTATTATCATGCACATCCATTGAAATGCAGATGCTCCAGAATTAGCATGTGAAACAACTTTGAGAAACCAAGCTAACTCTGTTTTGGTATAGGTTAAGCAGGCCCAAAATTCAGGACAGGTTCAAGAAAGGCACAAAGCTCTTCAGACAATAAAGTAGCGATTTATGGTTTGGCTTGAAGAATCAAGTAAATCTGGTATTTTTGGCAAGTTCTGAAAATTATTGAAACAGAAACATCAAAGTGAAATGCAAATGAAAAGTGTGCTTATGAAGCTGATTCAGCAATGACCGCTGCAGTCCGCTCAGGTCTCAGCCTGCTGAGTGGTGCTGGACACCGATGCAGCTGGATCAGATGTTAGATTCTGCAGCACCTATTTCCTAGCATAATTCAGAATGTCTGATTTGTTGTGACATGCTAACCGAAATGCTCTTCAGGGTGAGGAAACACAGTCTAAAAAAAGACCCAAGAGTTGCATATTTAGCAGGTGTTAAAAGAAGAGGGGGGGTAAAAAAAAAAAACAGTGCCATTTTAATCAGGCTTGAAAGCTACTTTCTTCTATATAAAAGTGTGCTGTCTTTGTGTACACGCTCTTAGAGCAAACTCAGTAAGCTCAGTGTGCTTCTGAGGGGGCCGAGTTCTCTTCTGTGATTTTGTCCAAATGAAAAAAAAAAAAAAAAGGAGCATAGACATGTAGCAAGATTTTATTTGAATGAGGTGGAAGAAAAAGCCCTCTGGATTTACGCATTCTGCCACTAGAACTTTCCAACTGTTACCCATTTCACAGTGAGGTCTTTTTACTTTGTATGTCCCTCTTCGGCAATGTGGAGTTTATATCTTTTGTCTTGAATAATTTACGTTTGCACATATTTCAGTTGGTAAATGCGCAGTTATTTCCATTTGCTTCATTTTTGCTACTCTATTCTTTCCCATAAAGCATATTAACATTGAATCAACTTTTCTTAGGAGATAATATGCCTACTTTCATTACGAGAGGTATACCTTTGCTCCTTCACTAGATTAAATATTCTTTAGTTACTGCTGAGAAAAACACATGCTATAAGCCAATTGACCTTTTAGATAGAAAGTAATTCCACAAATAAACCCCAGACTGCTTTTTTATGTAGGTCCAGATCTAGTGCTCAAAGCTGCAGAGTGTCTTCATTTCAATGCCCTTTTTGCTGAGATATCAATTAAGCTGAAGTCTAAACAGCACTCACTGCAAATTTGTCAGCTTTTTTTCTGGCTGGTAAGTCTGAAATGTATTCAGATTTCTGCAGTTTCTTGTGGCTGTTGTTGCATGCTGAAACTAGGACCAATAAGCTATGATTGTTTGGGGTGTTTAAAACTTTTTTTTAAATAAAGTTTCTGTCCAATTCATTTCCCCTGTCCTTTCCCTCCTCTCTTCTCCAATAAAGTGTATCTTCATCCGTTTCAGTTTGCCTTTGCAGGCCCAACTGTTTAGGTGGTTCCTCACTAACTGAAGAAGCGGGGAAAATGGGGACAGTGTTACTTGCAAACCAGAATTACCAATTTCCAAACTTATTTCCTGATGATTCTGTTGACAATGCATGACGAGTGACTGCACTCTGGTAAAATTCTTTACCCACAGTACTATTGGTAAAGCACTAAAGATAAAATATAGCAATTGACTTAGTTCTTATTTTAGATGGGGTTTATTTTCACTAAAATTCACTAAAATGTTGTTATTCTCTGTTTTAATCAATACTTCACCACTGATTGCTCTATGTAACATTTGTATTGAACAGTTCAGCTCACTATTGCTATGAATACAAAGCTCCAGACTGCATCCACAAAATTAATTTAGTTTGGACTTGTTTTAAGTTCAAATCTAGCTGTTCCCAATCTGAATTCTACATTGGCACAAAAAAAAAAAAATTCCCTCCTCTAAGTTGCAGACATGTTATGGTAAGTCCTGATGGAATCTTGTGTCCACACTTCTAAGACTTTGATCCTCAAATGATGATTGGCCTAGATTGATAAACATCTTCAAAATTCCTTCTGAAGAGGATAAAATCTTATTAAGCTCTTGAAGGATCCATAACTCTATACCTAGTCGTGTAAATTTCTGCAGCCAGTCATTCCAGCCGCATGTTTGTGCGGCGCTTTGTACTGCCTCCTCTCTTCCTGGTTCTGACCAGACTGGAAAAGAAGCATGAAGATATTGAGAAACAGACTGTTTCCATGGCATCTGAAGCCCAAGAAGAACAAGATGTACAGGACATTTTCTGGAAAACTGAGAGATTTAATCAAATTACACTAGTCACCTAAACAGCTCCAGCTGCACTGGTTTTTATTATAACGACAGCATATAGGGGCCACAGCTGGTAGGTGTTCCATATATGAATTGTTGTAAGTGCAAAAATAGAGTCAGTGCCCCTAAGAGTTTGGTCCAAGCTAAATATCATATGAAAAAAAAAATGCAGTGTGCAAAAAGAGGAAGTTAAAGAACTATACACTATGTTTATATAAGTATTCATAAGGTATTTTTATTATTGCTTATAAATAGAGTGCCATTTGTCTGCCTTAATTCAGCTCTGTCACACTCTCAAGTGTTCTTCCATCAGTCTGGCCTTGAGATACAATTTGCAGGAACGGAGAAAAGTGTCTTGCAGACCATTTTAAGGAATGTGCTGAACTTCAAAATAGTGTAGATAGGCAAATACACTGCATGCTGCCTGACAGGGGTACGTGGATGCGTACGGAGGCACCAGGTAACCAGCTCAGCTGCTGGTTCTTTAACATGTATTAACTAATGATGACACTTTATATGCAAAAATCCATGCATGCATCTATATTCTGTGTATCAAATGCATATACAAAAACTCCTGTTAGCACTGAAGGACGCTAATGTCAGCACTGAAGGACATCTAGGCAAATTTAATGGATACTTTCTGTCTGTGTGTGCTTTTGTGTGCAGCGTTATGATAAAATCCTGACCTGCTCTGTCACAGATTAGGGATTTCCACATGACCTCTCAGTCATTAACTGGTAAGTTTTCAGGTTTTTTTTTCCTCCACCACCACACTGTAGTCACCCCCCATTTTTGTGAAGGCGTTACTAGTTTCCAGACAGGCTTTGCTATGGCACCCATCGCAGTCAGTATTTCAGCATTTCATAGCTATTCCTTTCTTTTCACAGTGATTCATCAAAGTGAGAGAGTAGTGATATCCCCCACTTAAAAATAGGAAGCTGAGTCAGAAAGAGATAATGGCCAAAATTATTCATTAATTCTGAATGTCTAAATGAAACGTGAAGAACTTCAGTTCTTACAGCTGTTGTTGTGTAACTCCTTGTATATTCAAGAACAACTTCAGTTGCAAATATGACAGCGTATGACTTCTGAAAATAATTGTGCAAACATCAAGGAAAAGGTGCATAATTAATGACTACCTGTACAATGTTTGGTTTGCATTTTAATTCTGTAGAGAAGATAAATAGGGAATCAGCATTCCAGGATATTTTTTAACCAAAAACTCATGCTTTCTTTGCCTTCCTTTACTCTATTTACTAAATGGTCTTTCAGCTTCTGCAAATAATTACTCTTCCTGTAGAAATCAGTTTTCTTTTTTGCACAACCTGTATTTATTCTTGTAACAAATGTATCCTGTGACTTGAAATATGCACAGCATCCATGGGGAGAATTGGTGGTCACTGCAGAAAAATTAAAACCAATACTCAGAAGAATGAATTAGGGATGTAATGACATCCTTAGTACTGACATCCACTGAATGATTTGTGCGTGACGTTGATAACTTACATTAATGGAATGTTACCATATAGATCATTTCCTTGTAAACTCAGAGGACTCAGCAAGGCCGTTAATGTGGCACCATCTTTACGCCCATACTGATCATCCTTGGCATCAAGACCATTGGGACACCATCAGTCACACAGGACTCTGTCCCTTGAACAGGCTGTGTAAGGCTCGCCTGAGTAAGGCACGGTGTCTCCTACGTGCAATGCTAGAAAGAATGTGAAACTTCGCTTTCAGATTTCACAGATATTGGGTGACAACAGGATCGTGAGGCTTCAGGCCTGAAGTTCAAATCCACAGCTCAAGAGTGGTGTTCACGTTAGTGGTTCAGCCTGTTCCTTACACTTTTTTCCAAGAAAGATTTCATCTATCCCAGCCAGTCTCTTTGTGATTTTCCCCTGTCTCTGCCTCCCCTCTATTTCTGATCTCTGTTCAAAGGGCTCTTTCAATCTACACAGTATCAACCTCCATTGTTCTTCCAGTGTAGCCTCTGTCCTCCTGCTTGTCAGGAGCCCCACCCTTCCAGGCTCCCTGTCACCTTTTCCTGTGCTTTACACACCACACCAGAAGAATGTGTGACATATTCAGGAGTTTTCTTTCAGTCTTTGTTTTTCCCTTTCATCTCCAGCAGTTCGCAAAGTCCTGTTTTCCCTTTCCTTGGATTTTGTCAGATGCTTTCTACCTCTCCCCACCTCCCTGGGTTCTCATGTTCCTCCTGACAAGCACATCTTTGGCCTAAAAAGATGTCTGCAAAGACTGCATCTGCCTCCTGGTTACTTGAACCGCAATAGGAAGGAAAAGGTCACCTTTGAGCAAGACTCAGATCCGTCCACCCAGAGACCATAACACTCCACAGATACAACTGCAAGAACAGATCGTGAGAACGTCAGCTCACAACGTTTTGTAGATGAATTTTGAGACATATATTTTTTTTGGTTTGCTGGGTTTAATTTTTGGCTCCTTGCACATTAGAACTGTTGTTGTCTTATCCCCTTGCTTGCCTGGAGCTCTGGCTGCATAAAATCCAGCCTCATGAGCCAAATCCAACATGGGTAGGTAGAGCTTAAGCACTTGAGGGCTACCTGTGACAGGCACCACTCAGCTAAAGATGCCCCATGCAGATCTAACCTTCTGGAATGGCTTTCTGTCCTCTCTCACGTTTGAGAAAATATAAAAGGCAATTATTCCAAGGTTTAGAGCCTGCAGAACTGTGGGCAAGTTTGCTAGTTTTCAAAAGGAATAGGTTATATTCTCAGCCCACAAGCCGTCATTCTGTAACATGTCAAGTCCCTGCTCCAGAGAATGAGGACTCCAGTCAAAAAAAAAGAAAAAAAAGAAAAAAAAAGTTACCAGACTTTTCACACATGGACAAAAACTTATGTTTGTCACTGGCCTCGTTCTTGGAAACAGCTGAGCTGTTTTTGCTGAAATTTTCCAAAAAAGGTCATCCCAAGGCTAAAGCTCAGCATGGAAAACTTCAGTTCAAAAGATTTAAGTTTTTCCAAGTTATTAACAGCTGAAAACTCAGTCTTACAATATGGAGTACAGACGATTCTAGCATGTAATATATTACTAATCTTTTATGTACATGTGTTTCCACATGCAGAGGGAACCTCTGGAGAGTGCTCGGTTACTGCTCCCACTGAAACCATTTCAAGTAGTACCTTCGTGTAGCAGAGCCTGCTTAGGCAACCGCTAAGCAATTGAGAGCTCATCACATTGTACAGTATTTGCCAATGCTTTTCAGTACTTTTTGATGCAAAAAGGCAAACCTAACAGTTTAAATAAGTACACCTATTTCCTTCAACCGGACTCCGGGCTAGTTTATTGAATATCACTGTCACAGTTTAATGGGGGTGTTTTTCGGTTTGAGTTTTCAAGCACATGTTAATTGGAGAGCGGGTGAATATGTATACAGAGCTGTGACAAACAATTAGTTGATCAATACTTACGTGCCTTGCTTCGGGCAACAGCCTAAATCAGACTGGGAAAGATGTTTTGGAGAGGTGATCAGGAGCATCCCCATGTACAGTGGAGTGATTTACCAGATTTCTTATCTGGCAATGTTTACTCTGAAAGGTCGGTTAGGCAATCTTCCTA